>JBBBDQ010001014.1:5650000-6157500 GCA_037127315.1 Ascarosepion bandense | reverse complement strand
GTGGCCTTTCGTAATTTTCATTTGTTCTGATATTTATTTCTTTTTTAAAGACATTTACAAATATTAACGAACAATTCAAAGTTGCATCTATACTGTGGAAAATATTCATATATTCACAAGAAGATAAACACTGAGATCAGTGTGTAGTATCTGTTCTTCACCTCTCTGCCCTATTTGTGTTTTTGGGTAGTTCGCATAAAAGCTTTAATGGGTACTTGGTATCGGGAAATATAACACTGTGGCAGCACCTTCTTCATTACTTTAACGAGGGAGTGTCGGTTGAATATATACGCCAGCGTGACAGGTCGCGGGGACCGGAGAAAATTTTGAATTGGCCAATGACAACATTAAAAACAACCTTGTGTCGCATCTTGCCACCGTGGGTAGGTGGGTAAATCCCAGGATAGATTTAATTAAATGTTAATGTTTTACTATATAAACGCCTTAAAAGTTATTTCATTATAGAAATATATTAAACTGAATTTATTATGAATTATTTTATTGAATATTATACATTATTTTACTTTAGAATTATTTAGCATACTATTAGACAAATGCGTTGTAAATGATTTTGCAATTGAAAACAGTTGCAAGTTATTTGACATAAAAACGTAGAATTAATTATTGTTATAGGAATAAAAGGTAAGTTATATAATATCAGCATTTTATTTTACTTGTTATATATATGTAGGAATTATAAACCAATTACAAAATGATGTAGAGCAGCTGACACCCCTCTAGCGCTCCCAAATATGGAATGGTCTGTGGACCGAAATAGCTACATAAAAAAGATTAATAGCAGTCAGGAAGTCAGAGTATCATTGACAGTTTGAGTGAATCGACCCCGTGCGTCAGTCGTTCACATTGTCAGACTCTCTAACTTCGGGCGGAGAGGAACCCAGACGAGGCTCCACCGAAAGGTAGAGTCTTGTCTGGGGAAAAGCCGACAAGAATTTTTGTCCGAGCTTAAGGGCTCGGTGTTCTGACTTAAATGGCCTTGTGCAGCATCTAACTCGACCATCTGCTCATCTGGGGAGGTGGTTGATACTTCAGACTAACATTCACAGTCTGAGTGGATCGACTGCGTACGTCACTTGTTCACTTTGTCGGACTCTCTTCAGAGAGGAACCCAGACAAAACTCGGCGGAGTTTTGTCTGGGGAAAAGCAGACAAAAACTTTTGTCTCAGCTTAAGGGCTCGGTTTTACCCATGTTAATTGCCATATCTACTTTTGAATTTTGCCCAAGTGGGGAGGTTGTAAACATTTCGGAATGTTATTGACTGTCTGAGGAGATCGACTGTGTACGTCAGTCGTTCACTTTATCGGATTCTCTGCCTTCAGGTGGATAGGAACCCAGACGAGGCTCCGCCGAAGTTTCGTCTGGAGAAAAGTAGACAATAATTTTTGTCTGAGCTTACTGGCTTGGTTTTACCCACTTTAAATGGTCTTGCACAGCATCTATCTCTGACTTCTGCCCACGTGCGGAGGTCGTAAATAATTCGGAGTGTCATTGACGATTATTATCTCTGCGACTGTAGTAACTTAACCTTTCCTCTCTTTCTAATTATTGTGTTTGTTTTGCTTGTATTTAAGATCCATTAGCATGGATATTGTGCTGCAGATACTTCAGTAGACATCATCTGGTATTGTACTGCCACCTTTGTGATACGACACAAAAGTTTCACTCAATGGACAAAAATTATTTTCAGTAGAAATGCATTGCAAATTATTTTAAATACAAATTCAATGTAAGTTTGTTTTTTTTACTATTCCTTTTTTTTTTTTTACTTTACTATAGATTTGAGTTGTAAATTATTTTGACGCAGTGGTACATTTTAAATTGGTTTACTATAAGACGTTGATGTAACATGTGATATAAAAAGTAAAAAAGCTTAAAAAATACATGAAAACGTTCACACTGACTACATACGAGATAGTGCTATAGAAATTACTAAAAGTATATACACAAAGTAAGAAGTTACTTTTCAGTTGTATGTCAAGTGTGTGATATGTAAAAAATAGCATGGATTTCAAATGTTGATAATTCAACAGTCGTTTGGGTTAACTTCAGAAAAGTGCGTCGCGAGAAGAACAGACACATTTTAGGAAACCTTCAGCTCATGCAAATTGAACATTTTTAATCATTCCACCTAATGCAAGGCAGTCGAGCTAGTAAGACACTATGGATTACTGAGTGTGAAAGAATAAGAAAAAAGACAAGCATTATTAAGGATCGAGAATAAGAGAAGTGTAATCAAGAAGGCGGTAGATAATAAGGATTGACAATGCACTTAAATTTTAAAGATCAAAATTGACTGGAAGGCATGAAGCCGGACAAAGTTCCACAAGCGAGAAGTGCGAGAAAAGAAATTGTTAGTATAGGACTTACGGTTGCATCTGGACATTTCAACTCTAAACTGATGAGACCTTACCGCCAATCTAGTACTGCGCTTAAATAAACTACTTTACTGGTTATGAAAGAAGATTTGTTTTTAATGCAAAACTAGTCGACATTGTTCAGATGTTTGGAAATAAAACAAAAATTGTAAGATTTAATTTAAAAGCTCAATTTTGGGAAAAGTACGACCATCTTTCCAAAATATGATCGAAGTACCAAACATATTTATTGATTGAATTGCTAAAGTTCCTTCTTGCTCGAGGTGAGAACTTTTCAGTGTCTCTTGAGATGAAAGATAAAAAATTGAAATCGTTTTAATCAACAAGACATTAGATTTACCTTTTGGGTCGGAAAATTCACAAATAGTTAAAATGTCAGGGCTGAAAGTTAATTTCAAAGAGCATATCCAATCTAATAATAGTTGAATTGTGTGGAAAAATACAATATTGGAAAAACGATCGTGAATGAAACAGTATAATAACTGAGTTGACGGAGATTAACAAAATTAGATAGATAGATAGATAGATAGATAGATAGATAGATAGATAGATAGATAGATAGATAGATATGAAAGGACTCGCAGGGAAGTAGGATAGCTTCAGTGATAGATAACTAGCTAGCTAGCTAGCTAGCTAGCTAGCTAGATAGATAGATAGACATGAATAGGCTGAAATGCTAGAGACCAATAAACTTTAGATAAACTGAATAATCGAATTTCCATCATATTTTGTTCACATACAACGAAATTGGCTAACAGACTGGTCATACATCAGAAATAATCTTGAAATCTCTTCTTGGTCGACCTGAAAACATTTCAGTACACCCCTGTATGATGAATACACAATAGATACTGGAATTCGAATGTGAGATGTAAAGTTGCGTATTGTTCCGCGGGGTGTTACTCAGTGACACTAATCAGAACCTCTCTGTCACGTAACATGGTTTCGGATTGACTGATTTATCTCCTGTGACATTTTATTCTGATGTCTGTAGGCACATTTGGTGATCTTTCGTGATTACTGATAAAAAGAAATAGAAAGTGAGGGTAAAAGTTTGTTTTCTCTTCGGGCATGATATTATTGAAACAGTTGCAACGTTTTGGGAAGAGATTTTTGTTTTAGTAAATCAAGACTGTAGAAGCGATATTCACATTTGAAACGTAGTTACAGATTATATTGATAATTTAATCGAAAAGAACGTTTTTGAATATATTTTGGTGCTAAAATACCATGGTTTTGTTGCGTTGCTTTCAGGATTTGGAAAAATTAATGAGTACATGTGATATTGTATTCGGTAGGTAAATATGAGGTATTAGTATTATTGACGAATTTTTGATAACTGTTGGGATCTGTGAAATGATGAGTCGCAGAAGATATCCAAATTTATGTATTTTAACGTTTCGTTATAATTTTCTTGGTTTGTAATATCCGATGATTTTTTTGATTTTTAAAGATCCTACATCAACATTGTTTGATGTTATAAGTTTGTTCACATTTTTTAAAGTCTCAATGATATTTTTATTTAATTTAGTACATTTAGATCGATCGTCAATGATGTGATGAAATTTTTGATAATAATTCATTTTATTCAAAATCACACACACACACACACACACACACACACACACACACACACACACACACACTGATATCGCTCATTCGATAATGAATTGCAGCACTCTAGCTATTGGGCGTGTTTATATGCGCTAAAAAGCCTGCCTTCTTCTACTGGACGCTCGTGGCCTAGGGGTAGAATTAGATCGATCGTCAATGATGTGATGAAATTTTTGATAATAATTCATTTTATTCAAAATCACACACACACACACACACACACACACACACACACACACACACACTGATATCGCTCATTCGATAATGAATTGCAGCACTCTAGCTATTGGGCGTGTTTATATGCGCTAAAAAGCCTGCCTTCTTCTACTGGACGCTCGTGGCCTAGGGGTAGAATAGCCGACTGACGCCAATTCGGTCGGGTTTCAATCCTGGGTTAGGAAGGGACCGGAGTCTAAGCCGTACCGATGAGCTGTAATACAGCGAAACAGATCTGTCTGCGGATGACTATAGTATATATATATATATTTAATTATATCACCCCGAGCAAGGCGGTAGAGCTACTGATGTGCAGGGGGCTACATAAGAGTAAAAAATTAGAGTGAAGAGAGGGACGAACCAGTTAGAAAGGACCAAGAGAAGGAAGAGAATACAGGTGTGATGATAGTTGCAGAGGTGGTGAGAAAGGAAAGGATATACAGCGTGGTGAAGAAAAAACTAGGATCAAGTGGTTAAGAGATGAGTGTTGACCTTGCATTTAAATTCCTGAAGGTTGTAGCCGTCAAGAAAAGAAAGAATAAGGAAACGAGTTCCATCCTTGAAATAGATGCATCTTGAAAAAGTAAATTTATTCAATAAAATTATCATTGGTTTCAACCACGTTCACCAGACAAATTCGGAATCTTATGGACGGCCTCCTCGTTCAAGTTGCTGACATAATCCTTGCTTTCAGTTCGTCTTTGGTGTTACAAGAAATTTTGTTGGTCTCTCGCTCAACTGCGTCTCATAGATAATAATTAAGGGGGTTGCAGTCTGGGTAGTTAGGTGGCTATAAGGGTGATGTGGTTGCAGAAACTGTCTGACAGCCATGATTGAGTTCTCCTACTTGTGTGGCATAGTGCAGAGTCCTGTTGCTAGAAAACAGACATCCTCATGACACAGGGCAGTGCTACCTCTTCAATACACTTGAAGAGGTAGTGCTGAGTCTGAGGCTGTCAACAACAATTTCGGGAGTTCTTTTCTTATCAGAACGTAATCACCATTAGACTCATGCAACACTTCCCGAATCATCTGCACTTTCCTCAGATTGACAGCCAATCACTCTGAAACTTTCCTATTAGAGCTTCCGGCGCGATTGCCAAGCAGTACAGAATGTCGTTTTCAAATCTCTGTCATCATGGTGGTTTTTTTTCTTACAGACGGTACCCAACTAACCCGACTATACTGTGTAAGTAAAAAAAAAAATGCGCGCATGCGGAAAATTGAAAATATAAAATGGTAACAATTTACACATCGCACCCCCTCTCTGTCTGTTTCTGTCTCTGTCTTTGTGTCTCAGTCTCTGTCTCTTGTCTATCCCTCCCTCCCCCTCTCTTTCTCTCTCTCTCTATTATATATTGCTTAAACCAGAAATATACGATTTCATTTCTTTCCTCTTTCCTGAATTCTGTAAGCAGCTTCTGGGTCATGATATCAGTATAAAATAATACCCCAAAATTGCCAAATTCTCTTCTGGGTAGAGACATTGTCTGAGTATTAGCGATCGATCGCTTTCAACCATGCTTCTTGTCATTTTCAAGATCTAATTTTATGTAGTTTTTTCACCTTCAAATGCATTTAAAACGCGGCGTTTGCCCATATAAATTATGCTGACATTACGGGCATTTAACTGATAGGTGCGATTTTTCATTGGCTATCCGCGTTGTCATCTCAATGTAATACTAATAATAATAATAATAATAATAATAATAATAATAATAATAGTGTGGTTTTAATCTTTAGATGTATACATCAAATAAGCTTTGGAGTAAACGTTTGTAAAAAAAACGAAAATATTTCTGTGCGGTGTGGTGTAATGGAATGAGACTCGGAATGAAAAATCGAAGACTCGTGATCAAATCATCGCATTCACTTACGCACAAATACCTATCTCTTCTCTACCCAGTTATGCATTGAATCGCAGGGCAGACCAGGTCCTGTAGATTTGGTTGGCAACCAGTACCGCATAAAACAGCAGGCTAATGTGGAAAAATCTTCTACCTAGTCAGTTATGGATTGAAAGAAACATGATCACCCAAGCGTGTATCACATATGGCACTTAACTGACCGAACATTATTCGTCTGCTACGTGAGACAGTCGTAGCGCCTATATCGGTAGAGATCACTGGTTGATGAGCCTGAAATAACGTGACTTCCCCATGGCGCAGATCTTGACGATAATGTATGGAGGTCTTGGGCTCTCCAAACAAGGCCTTGCTACTTCTCAGCTGAACAGACAAGATCAAGAAAATGCATAGTATTATGTTTGGGGACATCATGACTTCAAGAGTTGCCGTAAAAAGGTTAACATTATCAGGAATCGACCATAGAGATGCCATTCGGGATTTTCTGACGAAATTTACTTTTAACCTTTTCCTTGTTTAAGTATAGCCCCAAGGCGTCGGCAGTTTGAATTCAAGATTTTTTTCTCCTAGACCGGCTGACAACCAAAGCAAGAAAGCCTGCTCTACTCTGTTATCTAAGCCATAGCGAGGAGAGGATGAGTTTATTCTTTTTCAAGAGCATAAGTGTGAAGTGAACGAAAATTAATTCTGGAGTTAGACGGCTTGACAATGTTATAATACCCGCACATTTAATATTATAATAAAATATTATATCCTTTCTATTAAATAATAGTTTTTTTAATAATTGCTTCACCACCAAGCAAGGCAGTACTGCCACTGGTGCGCAGTGGGTTATATGAGAGGAGGGCGAAAAGAAGTACAAGATCATGTCGGAGAAAAGATAAGCGAAAGATGGGAATCAAGGAGATAAAATATATCAGGGAAGCAAGTATACGGAAAAAAGTTCCACAGACGGGAAGTGCAAGAAAAGAAGCTTTTAGAGTAGAAGTGGCGGTTACATTTGACTGTTTTGACTGTAAAAGGGTGAGACCTAGTTGCCAGTCTAGTAGCTCGAGTAAATTCGTAGAGAGGAGGCACCACGGAAATAAGCTTGTCAGAGTAGAAGCTGTAAAAATATTTGTAGAAAAGATAAAGGGAAGCCACATCCCGTCGATGAGAAAGTGATTGAAGTCGAACTGCCAAATGACAATCGATTACATTGCAGATCCTTCTTTGAATTTTTTGGAGAACTCCAAGATGAATAGCAGGAGTACCCGACCAGATATGGCAGCAGTCAATGCATGAACGAATACTAGATTTGTATATGTACAAGATGGACTTTAACGAGAAAAGCCTCGTGGCCCAACACAGTGATCCGATCTTCCTAGCAGTAGATGTGGCTATTGATTCAATGTAGTCGTTCTACTTGACGTCGGCTGAGAGTAAGGCCGAGGATGTGCAATGTATTGTTTTCTGAGAGACTAGCATGATACATACTGATGAAAGCTAGAAGAGTTTGTCTATGATGTTTAAAGAAGAGCAGCTTCGTTTTGAAAATATTAAAATTATGAGCCATTTCTTACTCCAGTTTAGCACAGATTGGCGGTTCTTTTCAAGAGCACCAGCGAGGTTTACTTTGTCAACCTTGGCAAATTTCTTATTGAGGTGGGAGTATATCGTGGTGTCGTTAGAGTAGAGGCCTACTTAGAAGCTGATTACATCAGGAAGATCATTAATGAAAATAAAAAAAAACCTAGAACCTAGGATAGAATCTTGAGGGACACCCACTTTCGTGTGATAGGATCTGGAAGCATGCCCGTTCAATACAACCTCCATTAAATGATTTGATAGGAACGTTTGGAATAAATTGAACAAACGTCTAGTTTTACCATAACCCTCTATCGTGCACAGATGGCCAGCATGCCAAACCCTGTCAAATGTTTTCGAGATATCCAGGACAACAGCTCGAGCTTCGCCGTTCTTATCGAAAGCCTGGCATATGTATTCGGTGATGGTCGTTAGTATATCAGCCCTGGCGAAGCGGAGGCCATACAGTTTGTCAAAGAATAGATTGTGATATGTGAAATGATGAACCACTTTAGCATTGATAATAGACTCGAACACTTTGCCAAAAATTGTTAAGAGGCTGATAGTGCCAGAACCAGAAGGGCTGGACAGTTCTCTAAAGTTTTTAAAGACAGGAATTACAGAGGAGGACTTCCAACAAGAAGGAAAACAAGAAGCAGTGAGGCAATAGTTGTAGAGTTTGGAGAGGACAGGGGGAGAGTTCAGGCGCATATTTCTTTAGAACGACGACTGGAATTCCGTCACCCTGCTTGCCTTATGAGTGTCAAGCTTAGAAATTAGGTTAGAGACTAAAGAGAGGGTTATGTATAAGTCACTCAGTTGAGCCTCAGTTCTTGATGGGAAGTCGGGTGTGGGTACTTCAGACGAGTCAAATGTGGAGTTGGAGAAGAATTTGCGGGCAAAGCACTCAACCTGGTCCGCTGTGGCTGTGAGGACCTCAATTTTATTGAATAAAGGAGGGATCGAGTGTTTGGTGTTGCGAAACACACTTTTACAGAGCCGCCAATAGTCTTTGGAACCAAACTTGAATGAGTTTCATTAATTGCCGCTTTGAATTATCTCTGATAATAATAACAATAATAATAATAACAACAACAACAATAATAATAATAATTTTGCTCAGAATGCAACGACAGGATTTGATTGGCAAGAGAATACATTGGAAAGTATGCTGTAAATTTGACTTTAAAATAAAAGAGAAATGATATGAATATCAATCAGAGGCAGTGGTAGAAAATGACAGACATATGATATGAAATCTGAAATTTCTCCGTTCAGAGAGATCATGTCACTGAAGTACGAAGACCTGACCTTATTATTATAGATAAAGAAAATAGCAACTGCCAAAGTATTGACTTTGCAGTTATATAAAATACCTATATACATGGACTTCAAACAAACGTAAATGAAGGTGAAAAATATCAGGATCTGGCTAGGTATTTGAAGAAGTTATGTAACATGACTCTTGATGTAATTCCTGTAGTAATGGATGTGCTTGATACACTGCCTAGAAAATTGAAAGATCGCTTAGGGAAAATTGGAATTGAGACCAACTGAAAACAAGATTGTACCATCCTTCAGAAAAGTGTCATCCGTAAGAAAAGTGCTATCCTTCATTTTTCGAGGATTCTCCGAAATTATCTTGAATCTTGTTGATACGATGCTTGAAGTACAGAAATTCTAATGACGACATCAATGTGCGACAACAAAATTATATAACGAAAATACTAATGAAATATAGTGAAAACATAACAAAAAATCCGAAGAAATAATAATAATAATAATAATAATAATAATAATAATAATATAGTGGAGTCTTTCTAGACTTTGGATGTGTACAAGAGACAAGCTTTAGAACAGTGGTTCCCAAACGGTGTGGCGTACCTCATAAGCGCGGCGGAAGAGGATAGCTGGTGAGGCGTAACGACTGAAAGACACTCAAAGATTTAGAAAAAGTTTCAAAAATTCATATGCCAAATTAAATATGATTTCAAAATTTAAAATATTATTAGGAGTTACTTATAATTGCATGCATTAATTCCATTATAAATAGTTATAAATAATTATTGACCGATTTTATCAGTGTGATATTTTTGCATTATATCAAGTATTAAGAATATAATAACTCGAGTCCGCAAACTGGAGGAGAGAGTTATCAACTATAATGTCCTGACTTCGAATCTGCGGCTATATTTCTTTAAGCATCTCTGTTTTTAATTTTTAAATGTACTTTTATCACATAAAATTTGGTGAGGTGAGAGTAAATTTAGCGGACTTGAAGCAGACTACCACCACGCTTACTCCTGTTACACCATGCAACCCTCGTTCTATCATCCACCTGATTAGGTCCTTTAAATATGTTATCCGTTGCTTTCCCCTGTCTCGTTTTCACTCTATCTGGCCGGTTAGTATCAGGTTCTCCAAGCCTTCCTTCCTCATTGTATGTCCCAGGAACTTTAGCTGTCTCTTCCTGATGCTCAGTATTAATTTCCTTTTCATTGCCATCATTTCCAGGACCTCATCATTGCTCATATGCTCGATCCATGATATTCGCAGCATCCTTCTGTAGAACCACATTTCAGTTGCTTCAAGTTTTTACTTCATCTTTGATGATATTGTCCAGCATTCACTGCCATATTGAAGAACTGACAACACATAGCAATCCAGTACTCTCTTCTTTGTTTCTAGCGAGATTATCCTGTTTCTTAATACTTTACTCAATTTCTGGAATGCTTTCTTTGTCATGCCAATTCGCCTTCGAATCTCTGTGTCGCATTTTCCGTCTTCTGCTATAACACTTCCCAGGTATTTAAATTTTTGTACCTGCTTGATTCTAGTAACCCCGACCTGTATTTGGCATATTGGGGGACCCTTTCTGCTGATGACCATGCATTCGGTTTTCTTGCAGTTTATTTGTAGTCCTTTCTTATCACTCTCTTCAGCTACCTTAATCAAATCCAAATGTTCGTTATATGTTTCCAAGGCATTCACTTATTCATTGGTAACACTGATATTCTATTAAACCATAGCCAGATACTCATTTATTATAAACACTTCACTTTCAATACAGATGAATTAGTAAACACAAACACATAAGCACGGACCTTGATAGAAAACAATTTATTTCAATATCTTTGCTTTGTCTCTTCTTCCTTTCTCTCTACTAATATTTATGAATCTGTGCTACAAACCAAAAAGATGCTTTGAAAATTTAGGAAGGCATAAGTGTATAATACACTTGGTGAGAATCACACTCAACACAACAAAATAGGGTCGTCGACGAGATTGCTAACTGTTGTGGACCTAGATTAGGTCCGAAAGAAAACTCGAACTCGGGAATTAGTGAAACATATATTAAACGGAAAACAAGAGTGTTACACGTCAGTCTGACTGCAAAGTATTAGACCGGGGTGACTCAACCGAACTCAACTCCACCCCGAGATACATATTCTCCCGGTATTCATAATAATAGGAAGAATTCATTATAGTCCAAAAAGGGTAGGACCCATAACACTAACCATTACGCTATATTACTGATAATTGTGTGAAGAGTCATTCGTATATAAGCTATGAATCATTTCTTTGTATAGTTGCTGGTATCTAGGACCATATCGGGAGACTGAAGTGTATACATTATCCCCTCTGAAATAAGGTCCTGATAAGGAATGAGGAATAGGCTTCTCGGCCAGGTGCATCACTCAGTCACTCAGAGTAACATGGATTTCAACAGTGTGTGTGTGTGTGTGTGTGTGTGTGTGTGTGTGATTTAGCAAAGTGGATGTTGAGAACTCTCTCGAAAGTAATCTGGAATCGTCCTTGTACTTGTTAAAAATGGATTAGGCTAGTTGGTATATTGATGACCATTTTGTTTTGTTTTTCTGAAAAAGATGGTTTTTTTCTTTTTCTCACGAAATCCATTTGGCTGAAGAATGGATCAACCGAAGCGTGTTAACAAAGAAAGTTATTCACTTGTCTAAAACAAGGGACCGACTGTATCCTCCACATCTACTCTAATAGTTTTTTTTTCTCGAACTTCTTACCTGAGTAAGCGACATTGTCACTTTGTTTTGAGTGAAACGATTAAAACGCATTTGGTACAGTTATGTTTGAGTCGTCAAAGTTATTTACTCCATTTAACTTATACCAAACCAAGTTTATAGTTTTATTGTTTTTATTACCCTCTATGTGGCTGTTGTAGAATTTCTTTAGAGGTAATTTTATGTGTTCATTGTTACGGTAATTTGATGTTATTAACTGATAGTATGACAACAGAGACTAAAGTTTCTTCCCAATGAGGCATTTTTTTTGTATATAACAGCGGAGGTACAGTCTAGCAATATAGCATCTGACGTGACAGTGCATACAAAAAGGGATGTGTTACTAAACACCACCAAGCGGAAAGGAATATACCCACTGACATTCATTGACGATTACTGAAAGTTTAAACACACCAAACAATGTCCCCCCCTATTTTTAAACAGTGTAAATGTATTTACACCAGTCTGTGCCTTCAACATACACCAGTCTGTGCTTTTCAGAGTCTTAATAAAATGTGCTTTTTGGCAGGTTTCGAATCTGTGTCCCCATTGCAGGGGAACCATATACAGGCACTCCAAACATATCTAGTTCCACAGAAACTGCCCTATATTCAAGGAACAAAATAACACCATTTGATAAATCTACAAAACAACTCTGCTGTATAGATCTTGCTACTGTTACGCATTTTTGACAGTGACGTACAAGAGCTTTTCATTTTGTGGTTTGAATGCTACGTAAAACCACAAAGATTTGAACTTAATACATTAGTTGTCTTATAAGACGAGTGTTGACCATCACACTAAGGTAGGCACCATTCAATGCTTTCTGAAATCGATTCCTGTACACAATGGTGATAAATTTATTCTCTTTCTTTTTCGAACAATAGCGTCTGCGAAAACTGGCTCGTATGTGCGATCCACACTGGGTGCCTCATATTCGTGACTTTATGCCAAACTAGACTAACCTGTGCGAATACCGATAGAGGATAAAAATAAATAAAAAAAATCTTATCTAATTGTTTATGATTGATTTAAAAAAATTTTTAATTCAAAAACATTTTACAGAAAAATAAATCTCATAAATTTTCTTGTCGGACGTTTTTTTTTATATTAAAAAGCCAAATAAACTCGCAGGAATATGGGTTTTATTTGAGATTTTCATCTAATAAAATCAGATACAATGAAATATAATAAAGTTTGATATTTGTATTTAATAAAGAAGAAAAAAAGCTAATAAAAAACTTATCTGTACCAAACATTTACAAACACATCTTTGTATGCAAATATGTCTTATCGTCTGCTATATAAAGGGAACGTTCACATGTACCAAAAATACACCCATCTTAAATTATCCTTGGTCTTATACTCTATTAATTTGCTTTGGGTATAATTGAGGGGTAAAGATTATCGATACTTGGCAAACGCCTGAATATTACTGTTGAAAACATTAATCCCTTGATGGTCCCAGATGGAAAAATATATGATTATAAATGACTAGCAGTATAGCCCGGCGTTGCTCGGGTGTAATGAAAGCTTTAAAACTAATCCATGGTCCTGGAGCTCAGAATCAGCCTAAAGAATATTTGTGTGAAGCTTGGTGAGAATCGGATAAAAATTGTGGATTTGTATAAAGAACATACAGACAGATAAGCAGACCCACACACAAACATCTTGCCTTTCATATATATATATATATATATATATATTAATTGATTTTCTGCACTATTGTAAGAACTACAACCTTGAAACTTCTGAATATCGTTTCTTATGTCTTTGTCTATGAGTGTATCAAATTTGATTAAAATCGGACCACTCCTTCTATAACCCAATTTTTTCGATTATCGATTTTCGATATTTATCGGGGGTACCTCGACACAAAACCTAGCTAAGAACACTCGCAGACGCTTATAGTACAACTGTGTAAATTTTCAAGAAAATCGGTTCAGCCATTTCGGAGTCTATAGGTAACGGATACACACACACACACACACACACACACACACACAAAGTTCCATTTATAAATAAGTTTAGATAAAATTATGATAACAAATAAAAATAATGTTAAAATAATTTAGAAAACTTTTTTTGACTTTACATTTGTTTAGTTTCAGCTTTTTTTTTTAATTTTATGGTTAGAACTTACAATATTCGTAATATTTTCTTTACAATTAATATTTTCCGAAATCCGAAATAACCCCCTATGTGTCTGTTGTAGAATTTCTTTAGAGGTAATTTATGTGTTCATTGTTTGCGATAATTTGATGTTATTAACTGATAGTATAACAGTAGAGACTAAAGTTTCTTCTTAATAAGACATTTTTTGTATATAACAGCATCTGACGTGACAGAGAATACAAAAAGGGACGTGTTACTGAACACCAAGCGGAAAGGAATATACCCACTGACATTCATCGATGATTACTGAAAGTTTAAAGACACTAAACAATGTTCCCCCCTTTTTTAAACAGTGTAAATGTATATACACCAGTCTGTGCCTTCGAGATACACCAGTCTGTGTCTTCGAGAGTCTTAATAAAATGTATCTTTTGGCAGGTTTCGAACCTGCGTCCCTATTGCAGAGGAAAGCGCTGTAAAGCCCGTAAAGTCAATCAAAACTCAATTATTATTCTTTTTCTCTATCAATGTACATACCAAATAGGAGGTGGGAGTTCAAGGCTCTCCACAACTACCTATTCATAGTGTAGGATGTTGAAAAAACGAAGCTTACTAGGTTTGACTTTTCTACATGCCTTCACGTCCTTGTTCTGTTATCTGTTTACACAAGATCATTAGATAGTCTCTCTTTCTTCCCCCTCTCTCTCCCTCCCTCCCTCTATTTCTCTCTCTTTCTCTAGACACACACACACACACACACACACACACACACACACACACACACACATATATATATGCAGGTAGGTACCTATTGAATATTCTATTAGTTTATTTGTTCACGAAGGTACTGACTGGCGTGGAAGGTAGAAAGATATTGTTGCGCCAGTCTCCCAGTTAGGAGGATCTACTTGGCTATGAAAATAATAACCGTTTGAAATCCTGGTTTATATCAGTGTTCGAACACAACTATAGGCGTCAACAGAAAACCTATAACTATTGTTGCTATTGGCAAGATGGCAGGCACCTCAATATGAAGAAACCAACATAGATAGTGTACAAATACAAAGACAAAATAAATAGACAGCTGCTCTTGTTGACTTGTATAAAAGTGGCGCGAGATCATAAGAAATCTCCGCCTTCCTGATTAGCATAATTAAACGTCATCCAATCAGAATCTTGCCGGTAAGCTCTACATCAGACCGGGAGATTTTCGTCACACCTTTACAAAAACATCGTATTTATAATCATTCGAAAAAGCAGCGATTCTCCACACGGCCTTCACTTTCAATGCAAATAATTACTGTGAATAGTAGTTGTCGTTTTCATCGGCGTGTGAGTAGTAGTCTCTTAGACTTAAATGGCTAACAGGAACACGGGAGCCCGGTAACCAGCATTAATCATGACGTAAGACAAGTATTTTTTCTCTATTAACGTCACACGCCCACTGTTGTCTCTCGACTTGTAAAATCGGTCACAACCAGAAAGGTTAAAAATAGTAAATTAAATCACCAGCATTGACAGCAGTTGTCGTAACTGTGGTAATAGTAACACTAGCAATAATAGTGTCTTCAAATGTGCATTGTGGTGTAGACATTTCATGTAGATGTATCTCAAGACGAATATTAATCGCGTAGAAGCAAGCAACAACACAATGAAAACTGTGTGTCATATATCATCTGGTAAAGACGCAGTATTTTAAATTACCGATATTTATTAAGAAGCACTAGATAGATATTTAACAGGGATTATCTCAAGGTCAGATGTGAGAAAAAAGATGAGAAGATTATGCTGCATTAGATTTAGCCTTACTAGCTTGTATTTGAAATCTTGACTCTTACCTGTGTTCAAACACTGATCACTAGCACTGGATAGGAAAATACGACTACACACACGAGCAAACAATCCCAAGGCTTACGGTTGCATCACATTGAAATAGTGGTTCCCGTACGATCACCAGAATTAAGCATCGCCAAACCTGGTCAGTACCTAGATGGGTGACTTGAGAATATCAGATGTTGTAAGCATTGATGTGCGGATGGTGCAATGAATAATGACTTGGAATTGTTAATCGAAGGTAATGCCAGGTGATTATATTTTTGATATCAGTCACTGATTCGCCTTTTATCGCTCACTCTAATGACTGGAAATATCTCGCCGCGCGCAAAAGGCGTATAAACAGTAGTCAGATAGAACGTTCATTTATAAGACATAATCTGCGCCTTATAAAACATTTTCGTAAAACGATTATTTTATTTAGTACACACCTATTAATGATCAGATACTCAGAGAAACCCAAACGTAAAACAACGAATTTGTTCGCCTGAAGAGAGTCAATTTTAGACTCGATACACGTGTAGCGCAAACAATGACAAATTAATACTCCATAACTTGTATGAATACCAAACAATAAATATATATTTTAAAGAAAACGTTCACGGCTTCTCACACTTTTTATTTTATATATATATATATATAACGTAGAATCCATGGTATTTTGTAAGATAAATTCCAACGGAGACAAACTTCAAATAGTACTCAATGTTAAACTGTATTGCTAAATTTAACAGAGTAATATAATCAAGAAAAAAAGTTTGGGTATTTTACAAATCCATGGGTAATAAATATTATATCAGACTCAAATCATACAACAGTGAATGTTTAAAATCATCCAGAAAAATAGTCACGTGAAAGAAAAAAAAAAATATATATATATATATATATATATATATAATAAAATATAGTTTCAAATGTTATGGTATACTTGTAGGTTAAAGTTTTCAGTATCAAAGAGAGAGTGTATATAAATATATATATAAAAGTAGGCATTGACAATCTTCAGGCAATCGTGGACATTGTCAATCTTCAAGCAATTGTCATGCATTTAAGCATGCAACAGACTGTCACCGACGTTCATTTATATAGTATTTAATTGTGATAATGTTTAGCGTGAAGGTTGTTATTTTTCAGTGGTTTTATTGATAAAATCTATTTTGGCAAGCAGGTATTTAATCGTAGTGTTTGATATCGGGATGTATATTGAGCGTTTTCAAGGGAGTTTTGTTGTTAAGTGTTCTTAATTTCTGTGTTTATTTACGATGTAGTTTTTCTTCTTCTATGTGCCTTGTCCTTTCAGAACATAGGCGATCATGGCCTTCCACATCTCTTTATCTCTGGTGGCTCTTAGCATCTTGCAACCCCCATTCTGTCATCCACCATCAAATATATTATCCGCTGCTTCCTCTATCTCTTTTTCCCGCTATCTGGCGTGTTAGTATCAGGTTCTCCAAGCCCTCCTTCCTCACTGCATGTCCCAGGAACTTCAGTTGTCTCTTCCTGATGTTCAATATTAATTTCCTTTTCGTTTCCATTCTTCCCAACACCTTGTCATTGCTTACATGCTCGGTCCATGAGATTCGCAGCACCCTTCTGTAGAACCACATTTCAGTTGCTTCATGATTCTCCTTCTTGCGTTTATTCCGAGCCTCGAGATTTGAACACGACTGGAAGATATATATATATATCAGCATGCGGTGTAGATATAGAAGAACCCAAAGGAGTATCCTGTACATACAGTGGTCGGATAACGCTCTAAGAGACCTCTAAATATATATGTATATAAATACATATAGAGCAAATATAAGAAAGAATTAAGGCAGACATGTTATTTCGTGGTAAATCGGAATTATAGGCCTATTTCAGGCGAACCATTATCAGCTTCCGTCTTTATTGTACAGAAGATTTTACACGATTCTGTGCCATAAAGATGGAAGTTGATGATGGTTCGCCTGAAGAAATAGACCTATAATTCCGATTTACCATGAAATAACGTGTCTGCCTTAATTTTTCTTATATATATATATATATATATATATATATATATATATATATATATATATATATATATAAAAGACAACAACGTAATCTGTTGAGTCACTTTCCAAATGAAAAATATGATGAACAAAAAGATTATCGTTGAGTTCGCTGTCTTGCAGGTTACCTTACCCTCTGCGTTGTCTGCACAAGAGAAAGCTTTTTTTAATACAGATCTTTTTTTAAAACTATAATAACTTTCTTTTTCATTATAATTCTGCTTGTCTCAACCTTAATTAGCACAACCGTTATGCTTTAACAAATCTGAACTTATTTATAAATGAAACTTTGTCTCTGTGTGTATCTGTGTGTGTCTGTGTGTGTGTGTATCCGTTACCTATAGACTCCGAAATGGCTGAACCGATTTTCTTGAAAATTTACACAGTTGTACTATAAGTATCTGCGAGTGTTTTTAGCTAGGTTTTGTGTCGCGGTACCCTCGATAAATATCGAACATCGATAGTCGAAAAAATCGGGTTATAGAAGGGGTGGTCCAATTTTAATCAAATTTGATACACTCATAGACAAAGACATAAGAAATGATATTCAGAAGTTTCAAGGTTACAGTTCTTACAATAGTACCGAAAATCTATAATATATATATATATATATATATATATATATATATATATATATATATGTCGGCTCTCTGTGCAGGGCCCGGAAGTTGTTCCCACCTGAATCTATTCTGCACATATACAAATCTACCATCCTCCCGTGTATTGAATATTGCTGCCATATCTGGTCGGGTGCCCCTGCTGCTCTCCTTGGGCTTCTTGACAAAATACAAAGGAGGATCGATAACGTGGTTGATACTGACTTGGCAGACCGGCTGCAACCACACCGGCGTGATGTGGCTTCCCTGTGCCTCTTCTACAAGTACTTTCATGGCTTCTGCTCCGATGAACTTAGATCATTGGTGCCGCCTAAGCACGAATTTACACGAGATACTAGATTAGCAACTAGGTCCCACCCTTTTACAGTTAAACAGATAAGATGTAACCGTAAATTCTACTCCAACAGCTTCTTTTCTCGCGCTTCCAGCCTGTGGAACTCCCTTCCACAAGTCTACTTTCCCGACAGCTACAATCTCCAGGTGTTTAAATGTAGGGTCAATAGACACCTCCTATCACCCTAACTCCCAATTATTCTCAGAACACTCTCATCTACCCAACCCTCATTCTCGGTATCCTTTCCCGCCTATCACCCACCCTCTGACATTTCCTATATTTAACCATCCTTTCTCCACTCTATGTAGCCCCTGCGCAGTAGTGGCAGTAACATGCCTTGCTCGGGGTGAAACGCTTATATATATATATATATATATATATATATATATATATATAAGGCAAGATGTTTTTGTGTGTGTCTGTTTATCTACCTGTATGTCTGTATTTTTTCAGCTCTTTTATTTTAGTTTTTGCTTCGGGTTTGGCTCTAAGTAGGTATAATTGTAGTTCTTAGTCTCAGCCATGATAGATACCATTTACTCAGAGGACTTATTTAGCCTTCACAATTCAGTTTACAACGAAAAAAACTTATTTGATATCAATACCAAGAAATCAAAATTTGACTTACATCCATTAATTTTTCTTTCAGTCTACGGTTTCGCTTTAACTGGAAACAACTATTGCTTTTTAGTCTTTCGTGTCAACGTCCAAAGAGCTCCAGGACCATGGATTAGTTTTAAAGCTTTCATTACACCCGAGCAACGCCGAGTTATACTGCTAGTATTACATAAATAAAGGACTATTCGGTTTTAGTGAAAAATGAAAGAAAGAATAAAGGGAAGTATTGTATTGTTTAACGTTTATTTCAGTGATATGTAAAAAGTTGTCAATTTCAAACCTTTTCATTTATATCCCCTTGCTGCATAATATAATCCCCAGCATTCATATTTATAATTGTGATTGCAATATTGTGTTATTAATATTTAACGGTGCGACAGAGTAAGTTACATGGATATTTTATTGTTGTAGAAGTCGCCGTGAGCTTATTCAATCGTTATTTTAAGAATTACGTTTCAACATAATATTGAATTAGGAAACCCATGAAATTTTCATGGGTACTTCTAATAAAGAGTCATTACAGTAGTTAGTATTTAATATTTATCTCCCTTGAAAAACTGTTTTTTTTTCAGTTTGTGTGAATGTAGACTTCACAATATTCCATAGCAAATTACCAAGATATTTTTGCACTTTTAAATTAACTTGACCTTAATTCATTACCAATGGTTATAATATTCCATTAAAAATCGTTTTCTTTTTTTCAATTAAGCACAAATGTAGACCCCATAATATTATCATTCAGTAGCAAATCAACCAGATCATTTGTATTATTTAAATTAACGCATTTTAGAAGTACTTTAGTCTAGTACCACTGGTTACAATGAATAGAGGTTACATATAGACATACAAAATCAGGCATTTAATATATATATATATATATATATATATATATATATATATATATATTATACTTCAGAACATGTCCAAACTACATGTTCTAAAGTATAATTTATAATAAATATTCACTGCTCTATTTCTATATTGAGCACTGATTTAAATTAATGTTTTGAACGTTGTACATATTTTCTTCGTTCCTTAGTTATTTGTGTGTGTGTATATATATATATATATATATATATATATATATATATATATATTATACTCTAATTACGATTGAGCTTTCTAGAGAAGAAAATTTTTAAAACCGTTTCCACTTCTGCGATATATGCGTGACTCTTCAGAAATGAATTGAGTTCTTTCGGTGAGCGGCGTGTGTATACACTGCTTATGTGCAACACATTAAAATTTATTTTCTCTGATTCCATGCGCCTATGTCTTAGTGGGGCAGCTACTTCGACTGGCACCAAATCGGTCGAGTTTCGATCCCGGCCAGAAGCAAGTGGATGTGTCTAGCCACACTGATGAGGTGTGGTACAGCGAAACAGACTCGTATGTGGATGACTAGTCGCATCCAAATACTAATCTTAGCATTCACTAAAGTTTTGTTCTACCATCAAACCTGTAATAATCCCTGACAAACCGACGGCGTTGCAATCGGATCATCTCTCAGTTTGATCTTCCCCAGTTATTAGGTCCTACGTAGAAAACGAAGTCTTAAAAATTCAACGAAAGATAATTAAGAAGAATTTATATGTAGATGTCTATATCTATTAATTAAGAATATAAATGAAATATAAAATATTAAATGAAAGTTTTACAAATAATTCTGTCTAGACATCAACAACATCCTTGTGTTAATAGGTTGTAAGTGTCAAACGTTTACGACAATCGTATATCAAAAGACAAGTCTAAACTCTAGCCTCCATAATTATAACACAGATTCAAGCAAGATAGCCATTATAAAAACATAATATATAATCACATAGATATAAGATGGTTATCATAAACAAAAAATTGACCATTAGAAATCACCTAATTTTATAGATGTCTAATAGTAACAATAAAGCTGTTCGACTGCAACCAAATGCGCCTAGACTTGGGAAACATCATGTAAAGATAGCGATTAAAACAAAATTATTAAAAAAAACTTTTTAACATTTTTAACATGCAAAAACTTTTAACATTAAAAACATAAATATTTCCGACTATAAAAACTGTGAGAGCATAAGTTGTATTGTAGATAACAAAGGTATTCTATTCTCCAGTTTTTATATTTAATAAACCTGTTGCTAGAATTATCAGCAATATTAGTCTTTTTATTGAAGGAGTTCTTATTCCAGCCATAACTCCTAAGCTGCAAATCGATAATTATTCATTTTTTAACTGCGTTACACAACCTACATATTTGGTCCACTACTAGAAATCGGGGAGCCAAGTTCGAATTCCAGTTGAATTTGTTGCATTCACTTACGCGCAAATACCCTTGGGAAATGTATTAATCCGTCTCTTCCCTCCAGTTATGGGGTAAATAACAGGACAGATTGGGTTCTTTTGCCTTGGTCGATAACCAGTCTACTGCAGAAAGTAATGGCAACTTACTGTGGAAAAATCTTCTGCCCAGTCAGCCATGTCTCGAGAGGGACATGATCGTCCAAAGCGTGTATCATGTATGGCACTTAACTGAACGACTAGACCTCACCGTCAATCTCAATATCATAATATTTTGGTAAACTTAAATCAACCCTATTGAGACAATACATCAGCCCCAACTGAGGAGTGAAATAAAAGCCTCGTGTTACTCAACAAAACTAGCAACTGAGGAAGAAGACGAGAGGAAGAGATTGATAGCGGATATATATATATATATATATATATATATATATTTGTGTACCCCGCTTATATACAACACGTCAAAATTTCCCTTTTGTGATTCTATGCGCCTATTGCTTAGGTGGGTAGCGACTCCGACTGACACCAAATCGGTCCAGTCTCGATCACGGCCAGAAGCAAGTGGATGTGCCCATCACATTGATGAGCTGTGATACAGCGAGACAGGCTTGTATGGGGATGACTAATATATATATATATATATATATATATATATATATATATATATATATATACCATATGTAGACAGGCCTATTTCGCTGTATCACAGCTTTTCAGTGCGGCTAGATTAACCGTTTTGCCTCAAGCCGGGACTGAAAAAGTCGGATATTCACCCACCAGGCCATTGGCACAACGTCAGAGAAAGGCTGATTTTTTAGCGTGTAATGTATTTTACAAAATGTAAACAACGCCAGCAGCGAGAGTGTTCTATCTGATAACCGCTTCGAATGGGCGTTCTACACCGTAACCAGAAAATATAGCGTAAAGCCGTAAATAACTGCTGTTTATGAAGATTTCCCCTCTCTACATATATATAACGTATCCTGAGCAAGAATTTAGACAGGTTTTATTGAGAATTTGTTACCTTTTTCCATTCTGCACATCCTGATCAAATAGTTTGCAAATCTAGATTCGTGAAGAATCTGTCTAAAGTTTATAAATCTTTTGTTCAAATGCTCTCAACCATCTTTCATCATCACCAGAAACATGAATGCTGTCAATGCCACAGAGAAAGGTTTATTTTTTTTTTTTAGCTTTGTTCTGGCGTTTTAGAAATGCTACATTTCTCCGTAGCACTTACAACCTGAGAGATTTTATATTGTTTAGAAATGGGTAAAAGTACACAAGAAAAAACATTGTAGACCTTGAACAGTTTCTTTATAGATTTGATTAGAATAGGTGAGTAAAAGGTTTAACATTTTTTGAAAAAAAAAATCTATTAAAAAGAAAAATCACAAGCCTAAGAATTAATAATTTATAAGATTATTTTCAGTTGGAACAATGTTTAAGGAAACATAGACGAAACAGTATTTGAGAACCACAAATAAAGCGATTCTTGTTATTTCCACAATTGTTATTCCAGGAAGCAAGACGTGTTAGGCATCCCATGGACCCTGGCTATTTAACAGTAGTTTGTTTTCCTATGTTGATTTGAAGCCGTAGGATGATGGTTAATGTTAATACAGCTTACAAGTTATTTAGAATTATCACTAGGTTATCATCAGAAGGTTTATAGTAGGTTGGTTGCATGAATTTGTGGAATAATAAAATATACATTTTTCATGTTAAAATAGAAATTTATTAAAAGAAAGGAATAACAAGAATAGGTAGTAGTTAATGTTCAATGAGAAACAAGTAATGAGTTAAGGGTATCAAGATTTGAAGAAATGTTTGCAATAGTAATTTGTTGGAAAGAGTTTATGCGTACGTAGGTATGTATGTATTAGCGTTTGTTAGGTAGGAACGTGTTTGAATGGAGAAGAAGAAGTAAAATGAATCAAGACACGAGAAAGAAGGAGAAGAAGGACAATGTCCGGGTCACTTGAAGCTTCTCTCGTTACATTTTAGCTTGTCGTTTGCTGTTTCCATCACTGACTGACTGACGCTGACCGAGTTCATTAATATTAATTTAGATTTTTCGCACTGGATCGCGAAAGTTTTTTAGTTCTATAGATCGCTTCCATTGGTCAGAAAATCAATTTAACATCTACTTGTGAAATCCGGTTTCGACTTTTTCTTTAAGCACATGATCAATCGTTTTTCTATTTGGGAAAAACCAGGAATTCACACGTCATTGTTAATTTTGTAAAAGTGAAGAAGAAGATTGATTTTAATTCTGAATTTCCTATCTACCACAGACTCATTGTAGAGCCCGGGGCTACAAACGTATCAAATCCGTTGCGATTTCAGCGAAATTTTACTCAGGCCGAGTTGTTAGCTTAGGACGTAAGAAAAATTTGAAATGAGGGCTTGGAGAACCTGATACTAACAGGCCAGATAGATGGAAAAATAGACAGAGGAAAGCAGCGGATAACATATTTGAAGGGCCTGAGCAGGTGGATGACAGAACGGGGGTTGCGAGATGTTACAGGAGAAAGCGTGGTAAGAGCCACCATGGATAGGGAGACGTGGAAGGTCATGATCACCTACGTCCTGAAAGGACAAGACACATAGAAGAAGAAGTTTTTATTCTTGTGAATGCACTATATTCAGAAGTGACACCTATAAAACATTACAAGGTGAAAATTTCAGATCAAAATTTAGTTATTATCTATGCGTTATGTCGAGTATTTTTTTTTTTTTTTTACTTTATGGTTATACGGTTTATGGTTATATGTATACATATATTAACGGGATTATACATATGTGGATGTTGGTGTATGCGTGTATTTAGATATAAATATATACATATTTATACACATGTGCATGCTTAATTACCCACCCAAATATATGCATGTCACGTAACTTTTATAAAACGTTTTTTACGTAATATTTTTATTGTAACGCTATGACAAATGCAGCAAACTGAAAGGAAATATTTTATTTATTTTATTTTACTGTTCAGTCTAATTCCCATGAGACTATCTCTGAATTCCAGCATTTGAATGAGAGTCTAAATGCAGAAAGCAGATATAAAGGTTTGAAAAGAAGCTTCAACGAGACTTCCACGAGATCTCGACGAGACTTCAAGAGAATTCTAAAACGAGATACAGTAGCGTTTCAAAAGATGTTTTCATTGTCCAAGCAAAGAAAATATTTTTAAAAGTATTTTTTCCTCTAGAATTTACAAGTTAATATATGGTAAATGAACTTCTCAGCTTCTATGCGACTACATCAAAATTTAAAGCATGATATAATATTAAAAAGAAATTATATTAAAATCTTTGGAATTTAAATTTAAATTAAATTTCTTGTATCAAATAAAAAAATGTTGATTTTACAGTTTCTCATGATCTCTCGTTCGGTCTTTTGTCAAATTTTGAAATATTTTGCAGTATTAATGATTTGTTTAAGATCTAATAAATATAATAGACTACATAGCTGCTTAATAGAAGAACAATGTGATTCCATGGTGTAAAGTTTTCGAAGATAAATGCTTAACAAAAATATTTTAAAAAACTCTCATTGATAAGGCTTTTAAGATAATTTACTTTAAAAAAGTAAAAGAAATTAATTTAGAATTATCACCAGGTTATCATCAGAAGGTTGATAGTAGGTTGGTTGCATGAATTTGTGGAATAATAAAATATACATTTTTCATGTTAAAATAGAAATTTCTACCCCAGGGCCTTCGCCATTTGGAACGAAACAATGTCGCTGACGTGATGTAGAATCTCTATTAGAGACCCTATATCGAAATGTACATCCGACGCCTTTGAATTTAGAAAATTTTCTTTAATTTATATTGGCTCTGTATTCTTAATACATCGAGCTCTCTGCCTGCATCACTTTTTAATGTTAAAATTTTTAAATATTGATTAGGATCAGGTTCTTAGAATTTACCTTCTTACTCTTCCACTTCGGACTAAAGAAAAACAATATATATATATATATATATATATATATATATATATATATAACACAAAATCCGGAAATCTAATGAATAATTTCACACACACATATATATATATCAGCATGCGGTGTAGATATAGAAGAATCCAAAGGAGTATCCTGTACATACAGTGGTAGGATAACTCTCTAAGAGAGCTCTAAATATATATGTATATAAATACATATAGAGCAAATATAAGAAAAATTAAGGCAGACATGGTAAATCGGAATTGTGGGCCTATTTCAGGCGAACCATCATCAGCTTCCATCTTTATTGTACAAAAGATTTTACAGGAATGAAATTCACAAAGACCTAAAAAAAAAAAAACGAATAAAAATAAAGGCCGCTCCCTTAAAAGAGAAAATTTAAGAAAAAATACATCATTACATCAGTTCGGCGAATAAACACATATTCATACATAAGCATATATATAAGCAACATATAATCAAAGAGTACGCGTAAGAGCGGATGTTAACTCAAATCTAAAGATTCATTCAGCATGTCAGTTAGACTGCTGACCCGTAGATACATATATATGATAAAAAGATCAAATAAGAAACGTATATCTATCTATCTATCTATCTATCTAAAGAACAATTTTAGGGAAATTTATAATAAAGTAGAAAAAGTTTTCGTGTGATCAGTTTCGTCTTTTAGGACGTTATCCGATTAAAGTGATGTTTAAATTGACGCGATTACACATTCACAAGCGGGAGAGTGACGTTGACATTTTAAATTTAATTGTAATTATTTTTAAATGTGTGTTTTTGGTATGCAGTGTAGCCAATTTCATTTGCTTTCTTTTTCTATTTTATGTTTTTATCAATTTTTAAAAAAATATCTCACGTTATGATAATTAAAAATCCGCCAAGAAAGTTAAAATGTCGTAAGAACCGGGGCATAAATTTACTGTAGATAATCTAGCGATTAAACAACTTTCTATATATTTTCGTTTTATTAAATTGCCTTCGTTTTTATTTAAAGTAACATTTTTTAATCAAAATTATGGCCAGGCTCATTACGATGAGCAACTAATTCATAGAGTGTGTTTTTTTTTGGTAAAAAATCCCTTTGTACTGATATAAATTTTTATTAAGTTTGGTGCCCTTTTTCTTCATACTATGCTGTTTTTTCAGTGGAGGTACCTAATTTAAAGTTATGAAATTGAAACCAAATGTTATTCTTTGAAAAACAGAAGTTTATATAAAATATATAAATTGGTATACACTTTCATTTAACTAAATGATTAGAACTAAGTTAGGGCATAAATTTCTCAAATTAGTTGAGAAGCACTTCCCTAAAAATAACCACCCTAGCAAAATTTTTAACAGCAATACTCTTAAATTAAGTTATCACTGTATGGGTAACCTTGAGAAGATCATAAAAAACCCCACAAAAAACATAATAATAGAATTTTAAACCAATATAACAACAGAAGTAATCAACAACATCCTAAAAAATTAAAGATAATATTACCAATATTTGCAATTGTCGAAAACCGGTTGAGTGGCCATTACAAAAGAAATGTCTAACCGATCCCATAGTTTACCTATGCACTCTTTTGAGCATAGAAAATCCTATAGTAAAAAAAAAAAAACAAAAAAAAACAAAAAACTATATCGGTTGTATCAAAAAACCATTTAAAACTCGCTGGTATCGGCACATTTTATCTTTTAATAATAAGGCGTACCGCAATAGCACATCACTTTCCACATACTATTAGCAATTAAAAGGAGCCAATAAAACACCTACCATAAAATGGAAAATATTTAAAAAAGAGCAACAAAAAACCCCCCCAAAAAAACTAGAACTTGTAAAATTTTATATGAGCCATGTTTTCTGTTTACAGAAAAAAATTCAAATTATTAAATTGTCTGAATTAAATCTATTGAACAAACGTAACGAAGTAACTTTGACCATCTGCTATCATCGTTTTATATATACCCTGAAGTATAGTTAATTTATTTTCTGCTATAATATAACTAGATCCCACAGTCTAAAGTCTACCCCCTCGCATTAATATATATATTCTCCCATCTTCTGATAATTAATTGGTTCCAATTAATCGGCATATTTCCTGCTATGTCGTCTACATATGTTTGATGTACATTATATTTCAATACATTTCCGTTCCTATAACAATTTCACCTCTTTAAGTGATAAAATCATTAATAAATTAATCTGTAACCGTTCCAAGAACACATTTGACACCTTTGCCGACATGTCATAATACAATTATATACATTAAAATGTTACATAACTGACATCATAAAATGTAGCTTTTCACATCTTAATTCCCTTCCCCACCAAACCTTTTGACTTATTCCTCTTCTCGTCATTGCCTTACATTCTATTGATTAACCTAGTCCGACCATTTGAATTCCACAACTCCCTTTAATTGACAGAATATGGTAACAACTGTGTTGTCTCCAAAATTTAAATTTCTATATATAACGATTCCTAAGAGAAAAATATTACACTGCCTGATGTGGTACTAAAGTAGTACCGAAACACAACAGCACTTATGTTGCAGACAACTTATAATAAAATATTACTATAAATATATATGTGTGTGCCAGTCGTAACTGTCTGTATTCAACGGAGATCAAGTGACATTAAGTCTCCTCAATGCTCGAGCATTCCCATCACCATTCTAGCCGACTTGAGTAATGTTGTGTTTTCTAGATGGTTTCAAATCTTCCTCGTGTTTCAATTTCTTCCATTTATTTTCATGTTCTCGTCTGTTCTAATCGTTTCATTAACATTTTTGTTGACCGTTGTTTCACTGGTGAATCTTATTTTGTGACATGTTTTTCCTTGTACCAGACAATCATCAATTTTGATTTTATCTTATCCATAATATAGACAGAAGAGACTGAAATACAATATATGCTTACCCATCGTAATTTATGACTTATTAATTTATACTGATTTTCATCAAATTTTGTAAAATTGCATAGGCACTATAAAGTTAACAATAGTTAAAACGGTCCTGGGCATGACGGTAAATTGCATCCGGCAGCAAGGCCTCTGATTTGAAGGTTGTGAGGAGCATGGAACCACCTCTTAATTGCTGCTGTTCTAAGGTCCACTCTGACCCGGAGTGGTAGCACCTGTTAGGGTCCCAGCTATGGACAAATAGTTAACTCTCAGACTGGAGTCAAAATATTATGAAAGTATAAAAATACACTTTTATAGAAATGTATACATAAAAATAGACTTTTATAGAAAAATATACATTTTTGAAGGAAAAATGTTACCAACAATACATTTTTGAAAGAAAAAACATTATTCTCAGCAAAAAATTTTTGAATACAAAACTAGAAGACATTTTCAGTTTTCTAAAATAAAAAAAATTCACATTCAAATCTGATTAAATCAACCTTCTCACTATAACCGTATACTAAAAAAGAAAAAAGGAAAAAACCTTAAAACCCTACCTTTTTGGCATTAAATAATTCACAGAGGTTGATATGCCGTTAAACAAAACTCAAAACTCAAATAGTTAAAACTATCAAGTTGTATTATTATTATTATTATTATTATTATTCATTGGATTTTCAGCACGCCCACATCGCTATCGAGTGTGACACAAGATCATCGTTTAAAGTGGGTTTATCATTAATACCGTGGAAGAATTGTTCAAGTGCCTTCGGCACTTCTCCTTTTGGAAACGCCCCAAGTACTAGGTAATGGCACCAACCCATTACCAAAGAAGAGGTACTGCCTGGAGGATGGCTCCCTGGAGTTTGAGCTAATATTATCTTCAACTTTCCTGGCAGAAGTCAGATAAGTATAAGGGTGCATGAAGTAATTAATACTTTTCAGGTAGACTGATTTTTCACCCGTACTTTTCACCTCCAAATGACGTGCTGCTTTCGATGTAGCAGATTATTATTAATATTATTAAAAACGGGAAGAGAAAAGCAGAGATTGTATAAGATAATAGTGGTGATGATGGTGTTGGAATTGTTATTTATTAATATTATTATTATTGGTATTACTATCTGACGAAAGCAAACAGTCGAGGTTGTATCGATGTAACAGTCATTTATCGTCTGTGTATGAGAGATTAAAGTATTAAGAAACAGGACAATTTCACTAGAAACAAAGACGAGAGTACTGGATTGCTATGTGATGTCGGTTCTTCAATATGGAAGTGAATGCTGGACAATATCTTCGAAAATTAAGGAAAAACTTGAAGCAGCTGAAATGTGGTTCTACAGAAGGATGCTGCGGATATCATGGACCGAGCATGTGAGCAATGACGAAGTTTTGGAAAGGATGGAGACGAAAGGGAAATTAATGCTGAGCATCAGGAAGAGACAACTGAAGTTCCTGGGACATGCAATGAGGAAGGAGGGCTTGGAAAACTTGTTACTAGCAGGCCAGATAGAGGGGAAAAGAGACAGGGGAGAGTAACGAATAATATATTTGAAGGACCTGATCAGGTGGATGACGGAACGAGGTTTGCATGGTGCAACAGGAGAAAGCGTGCTAAGAGCCACCAGGGACAGGGAGATGATTGCCTACTTTCTGAAAGGACATGGCACATAAAAGAAGAAGAAAGAAAAAAATCTTTTTCGATCGCAGATAACTCACTTCCGCTACAGTACACTTTCTCAGATACGCCCTGAAAGCGACTTTATGCTAAAGACTCTGCGGTTCATTTTGATAGCTTTACTGGCCATCTGACAGCAGTGACTCTGTACAATGAACTAGAGTAAATCTAACACAATTATCGTTACTAATGTTTTAGAATAATTTCACTTTTAGTGATAATGCTACTAAGATTCCAGGGGTTACTGGGAGTTAAAAAGGATGATAAGAGTTTTAGGACAATAAAGGAACAGCAATGAGGAAAACGGAAGATGGTAATTGATATTGTATTTACATTCTTGCAGGGAAGCAAGAAATCGAAAGTGTGCTCTACAGGTGAGAAGTGCACGAAAAAGAAACTATTAGAATAGAACTTGCGGTTATATCTAGCTATTTCAAAAGTAAAACGATGAAACCTCATATCCAGTCAAGTAGTTGAACATATTCTAAAGTGTTGGTACATCAAAAGTATCAAACAGTACTTGCATAGGTTTTTACTTTCTTGTGAGCCTTTCTTAAATAAACCTTTTCTTTAACTAATAGTAATGTCTACCATTACCAAGTCCAGAGAAAATATTTGCGAAGTTAAAAGGTGAAAAAATCTATTCGGAGCTGGATCTTTCTGAAGCGTATTAAAAAAAAAATTATGGAACATGTTAAGGTCTGAAAAGAACAACACGACCACTAGGATAGAAATAACAAATTAATATTAATATATATTAACATGAAATAACAATACAAAATGTGGAAAGTGTTAGTATAACTGTCAGTCTGGTTTGGAGTGAACTACTACCAACTCAACCCTCTCTCTTGAGAGGCGTAGTATATATAGTGTTAGGAAGAGTTTATTCTAGAATTACAAGTAAGGACCCATGACACAAAAATAGGTTGAAGAAAAATATCCAGAGTTTGCAACTATAAATACTTGCAAGAGATTTACAAATTAAACCGACTTCCTTTTGGTATAAAAGTGGTTTTAGCTATATTTTAACATATTATAGATACCATGCTTTCACACTTTGATTTCGCAGTTGCTTTTGTGGATAATATATTAATCGAGAAATGTTTAAATCGGAAATAAAAAATATTCATAAAAGAAAGTGAGACAGAACATAACCCAGACTTGTACACTTACTCGCTACGTGACGGCGTACTGTTTTTTGCACAAAGAGTTGTAATAACTAGTATACTATTAAAACTTTGAATAAGTTCTCGCTGATTTTTCATGAAAATGATGTTTTATTTACAAAACTTAGTAAGATACACGTCATTGAAAGTACTGTCCATCGCTAGCCACTACGTTCCCCATCTTTCTGACAGCATTTGAATTCCACACCGGAAAACGATACGTCTTTTGAGGCTAACCAAGAGTCGAAGAATTTTTGGCGTCTTCATAAGAATGAAAGTGCTGCTCAGCCAGGCCATGAGTCATCGGTCGTAACAAGTGCTAATCGGACGGGGCAATGTCTGGTGAATACGGCGGGTGGAGTAGAATTTCCCATTTAAGCATTTCTAAGTAGGTTTTCATCCATTTTGCAAGATATGACCTAGTGTTATCGTGGCGCGAAATCACTTTGTCGTGTCTCTGCTCGTATAGCGATCGTTTTTCTTCAATTATCGGCTCAAACACATCAATTGTAGTTGATCGCGATCTCTTGTGATGATTTCTGTAGGTTTGAGAAGCTCATAATAAACTACACCCAGCTGACCCCATCAAATGAAAAGCAGAAGCTTTGAACCATGAATATTCGGCTTTGCCGCCGATTTCGATGCAGGGTCGGCGTTACCCAACGATCTTCTACGCTTAGGGTTATCACAGTGTATCCAATTTTCATCGCCGGTCACGATAGGATGCCAAAAACTTTTCTTTTTTGCTGTTGCAACAGCTATTCACGCGTAGCAAGACGCCGTTTAAAGTCTTTCGGCTTCAACTCGTACAGCACCCAATGTTCTAGATTTTAAATCATTCCTAATTCTTTCAAACGTTTCGAAACTGTTGTGGGATCAACTCCTAATGATTCTGTAAGTTCAGCTTGCGCCTGAGATGAGTTTTCATGAAGTAATACTTCCAATTCTTCTTTTTCAAACTTTTTCGGTGCGCCAGAGCGTTCTTTATTTTCAACGTCAAAATCTTTATTTTTGAAGCATCTAAACCAATCACTGCACATTGTTTCCGACAGAGCATGGTCACCGTAAGTCTCAATGAGAATTTTGTGTGCTTCAGCTGCAAATTTATTTTTAATAAAGTAATGCAGCAAAATTCTCCGCAAATACACTTTCTTTGGCACGAAATCCGACATGTTTAACGCTTTGGAAAAAAAAAAAAGTTTACACTTCGGCGAAATGACATACACTGAATTTTAAGTTTTTTTTATAGTATTTCTTTATAGATGTGTTACCATAGAATGTACGTTGTAGTGCAGTGAATATCAACTCGGGACGACAAATCGGGGAGCCGAGTTCAAATTCCAATTGAATTCCTTGTATTCACTTATGCACAAATACCCTTGGAAAAGGTATTAATCCGTCTCTTCTTTCCAGTTATGGGTTAAATAATAGGACAGATTGGGTTCTATAGCCTTGGTTGGCAACCAGTCTTCCGCAGAAAGAAATGCCAACCGACTGCGGGATAATCTTTTGCCCAATCAGTCATGTCTCTTTTGAGACATGATCGCCCAAAGCGTGTATCACGTAAGGCACTTAACTGACTGACCATCTGAAACTACATGCACGTTTGTTCTGAGAACGTCATCTGTTGGAAAACAGCGAGAACTTATTCAAGGTTCTAATTAAAAAGCGGATATTAAAGGAATTTCATAGTGGACATCCGGGAATTTCAAGGATGAAAACTCTAATATGAAGTTATGTATACTTGATCAAAATGGATCAAAACATTGGAAAAAGAGTAATTACCTGCAGAGGTACTGCTTTGGAAGTAAAATCACTTACCACCAAATTATAAATCTTCCTGATGAAGGCTGCACATAGATTTCGCAGATCACATTATCTTCTATTAGTGTATAGCTTTACTAAGTAGCCTGAAATTTGTAAGTGCAAAAAACCACTGATTTATGAATTTTTAATTTTTTGTAATCGATTAAACATATTACTACCCCGCCGTATCACTTAAGTTCAAACGGACAAGCTGAACGGCTTAAGAGAGCTTTAAAAAAACAAGGAATTAAAAAGTGGGTGAAGAAGCGCTACAAAATATTTTGAAAAGTATACAGAATAACGCCAAATTCTAATGCAAATACATGTTGCCGGTAGAATTGATGTTAGTAAGAAAAATTAAATGGGTGTTCGACAAGTTGTTATTAGATAAAAAGATAAAAGAACGGATAACAAAAAGGCGTATATAATGTAAAAGAAATGTGTGAAGACGGTGTAATAATGTCACAATTTGGAATGATGACATACATGGGAAAAGGAAAAAAATGGGAACATAAAAGACATTGCAATCAGTTAAAGAAAAGCTCTACTGAAGAACGGTCCGCAAGAAAGGAAGAGCCTATGCAAGTATTGTACGATACCTTTGATGTACCGTCACTCCAAGAATCCGTTGAACTTACGATTACCTGAAAATGGAAACATACGGAAAAAATAGAGGTTGACCGAAAACGTAAAAGAAAAGTCAGGTAAGTTGGTAAACAAGTCAGAAAAGTTGGGTGAATATTAATAAATAAAATGAAACATTTACTAATAAAAAATATCTCATAAGAGGGGGATGTTGTGGAGTAAATAATAAGCCCCCGGTAACACAAATGAACTAGGCTATATGTCTTAAACAAAGAACTTTCAGTGTCTAAAAAAGATCGTTGGAATCAGTCGGGTGCATCTCTAACAGATGTCTCGTCTCCTAAGCTTAAGCAAGACTTAATATTATAACCACTATAAACAAATTGTAACATAGATTACATTTGTAAAACAAACAACAATATTTTTAGGGTTGGTTAATAATACAGGAGACGGATAAATTACTAGTTTGAGTGGAGTCTGAACATGGGTCGAATACACAAACATTGATTGAATCGTATTAAGTTGGGATAACCACTTTTTCATACTTACCTTACATGTATAAATATATAAGACTGCTGTGAGAAAGTGGATAAAGTATTAACTTATCCACTTTTTCTTGTCAACTGCAGTGGGATGCTAGTAACGAGACATTCTGTCAGAACAGATAAATGCATGTCTTTACCCTAGAGCATTAGTGGAAGTGAACATGAACAATCAAAACTCATTGGAGTATTGGAATATATCCCTTGCTGATAGGTGTGTGGGGGACTACTCTTTTAATAATTGTAGAAAGGAAAAAAATGAAAAAAAAAATAATAAAAAGTACAAATGGTACACGTGGACACTAGTTAAATAGACTGATTCATTGGTAAAACGCAGGGAAAATGTTTCAGTGGAACAACGTTTGTTTATTGATATTCATTGACCTTTCAACGTTTATCAGAAAAAAATAATAATTAAAAAATATATTTAGAAGGAGTGTTCCTGTTCAACATCAACCGCATTAGATGTAAATTATTCACGACTTCAGCTCAAACTTACTCGCTGAAATTTTGCACTATTAGGATTTGATGCATCTCGCTACAGATTAAGTGACAGCAAGCCTTTCTAATATTTTTACTCAGTATTCTCTAGTCATGATTTAAGCTGATTTTATTAATACTTCAGTCTGGATAGTTTACAAAATCAAAAAGGGATAAAAACAAAGAAACAAAAATAAAATATGGAAAATTACATTTATATAAGAAATATGATTTTTGAGTTAAATTTACAAACTTCAAGATATTTTTCTCTCGCTTTATCACTCCAACTCACTTTTAAGAGGTACACTAAAGACACTCTTTAACAGATTCATCAATCACAGAAATAATCAGTAAGAAGTATGTATAATGAATGCAGCTGTGGACAAATATCCATAAATGAATAAAAAAATTAATTACAATTGCAACAATCAGACTTAGATAGAAAATAAGAAAAATAAAGTGAGAATTACAGAAACACACTCAATAGATCTAGATGTTGTAGGGAACTAGAAGAAAAGAAGCTTATACATAAGTAGTACTTGAAGAGATTGATAAGAAAGGGCTACAAATAAACTGCAAGAAAACCGAATGCTTGATCATCACCAAAAAAGGGCAACCCAAAATGCCAAATACAGGTGGGAGATACTAAAATCAAGCAGGTACAAAAATTTAAATACCTGGGAAGTGTTCTAACAGAAGACGGAAAGTGTGACACTGAGATCCGAAGGCAAATTGGCATGGCGAAGGAAGCATTCCAGAAGTTGAGTAAAGTATTAAGAAACAGGACAATTTCGATAGAAACAAAGAAGAGAGTACTGGACTGCTATGTGATGCCAGTTCTTCAATATGGCAGTGAATGCTGGACAATATCATCGAAGATGAAAGAAAAACTTGAAGCAACTGAAATGTAGTTCTACAGAAGGATGCTGCAAATATTATGGATCGAGCATGTGAGTAATGATGAGGTTTTGGAAAAGATGGAAATGAAAAGGAAATTAATACTGAGCATCAGGAAGAGACAGCTAAAGTTCCTGGGAGATGCAGTCAAAAAGAAGGGCTGAGAGAACCTGATACTAACAGGCCAGATAGAGGGGAAAAAAGACGGGGGAAAGCAGCGGCTAACATATTTGAAGGATATGATCAGGTGGATGACGGAACGAGGGTGTAACGAGGGTTGCGTGGTGTAACAGGAAAAAGCGTGCTGAGAGCCACCACGGATAGAAAGATGTGGAAAGCCATGATCGCCTACGTCCTGAAAGGACAGGGTACATAGAAGAAGAAATTAGCAAAAGAGATAGAAAAAAGCATAAACAAAATAAAGAAGAAAGAAAATAATACAACAGACGCTTGCATCTAGTGCTAAATATATTGACTTCACAAAACATAACATCAGCCATAAACGCTTTGGCTGTCCTAGTGGTGGGAAGCATTTGAACATCTTTAATTAGACTATAGTTGGCATTAAGCAAATAGATATCAAAACGAGAAAGCTTCTCACTTACCAACGCATACATCATCCTAAGGCTGATGTTGATCGTCTGTATGAGTTCAGATCCGAAGATGGCTGAAGATTAGTTCTACGAGTCTTATTTCAACTGTCTTACAAAACCACAACAATTGATACCCTGGAAACTACAGAAGACTAGATTGTTGAAGTTTTTTGGGTACCATTGTATACTAGCGAACCAGCCATGAACTTACTCATTTTATAGTTCACCTATAGAAGGGTTAAGCAATCAGAAGACTCAAAATATTCAATGCGACGTGTATAAAAGGTGACCATATTTTCCCGAGTATTGGTGATATAGTCCAATTCGGTAGAGTGTTTGACTCGTGAGTGTTAATCTTTGACGTTGTTTCATTGAACAGATTACGTACTGCGCTGTATTCTATATTCATAAACTATGGTGGACATGGTCAACATAGATGATGATCTGTATCAGAGAACACGAAAGAAATCAGAAACTTTATCCAGTAATAAAGAAAGTTAACAAATTCAAAAGGGAATTTCAAGTTGGTGAAGAAGTGCAAATAAACCACAATATAACTGCAGCAGCGATAAAGAACCCAAAAAGGAATGCAAAAATAAATGCAATGTACTAAATGCAGAAACGATGGCAAGATAAGCCTCCTCGGAGTCAATATTTTACCCGTGCCAAACAAGCGGGTGTAAACAAATCCCGTACCCGTCAGTGGTTGCGTAGTGCAGGGTTAAAGGCTGAAATCGAATGCTTTATTCTTGCTGCACAGGACCAATGCTTGCTAACTAGAAATTACCAACCACATATACTGAAAAATTGTGTTAACCCGAAAAGCAGATTCTGTGATAAATATCCAGAAACAATTTACCATCCTTTACCATGTTGAACAAAGAACTAAGCATAATAGAGTGGGCCACAGGCGGTTTACAAAGGTAAAACCTGTAACAATTGTATGAGACTTTACAATACACACAGACAGAACAGTTAAAGCTAACCGTCCAGACAAAAAACGAAAAACAAAAAAAACAAAAAACAAAAAAACAAAAAACAAAAACAAAAACAAAAAACAAAAACAAAAAACAATATCTGCCTGTGCTTTCTTATTGACATGAATTGCAATGTATTTTTGAAGATCTTAAAAAACTATCAAAGTACAAGAAGCTTGAATCGGGAATCTAAAAATATGGTACATGAGGACATTGATAATTCCATTTGAAGTTAGAGCACTCGGATTGATCGGAAAGGTTCCAATAGACTCATTGAAGAGATTCTTGATAGCCAATGCCTTAATGAAATACAAAAAATGTAAATCTCACACTTTACGAAGAGCTTTATCTGTGTAAAATGTATATGATTTTATTAATAGTTTTTAATTAATTATTTTTTTTTTTATAAAAATGAACAGTAGAAAATGTCATAGTGTACAACATTCTTGGATCCTAAAGTTTTTAAATATATACAAGATCTTACCCGTTTTCATCAATTTCATCAAACAATGTATGTTGATATGAAAACAACACCTTACTTGGCAAAATAAACATCAACAGAGGAATATTTCAAGGTGAGTCTTTGTTTCCCTTACTATTTTGTATATCACTAATAACATTAACCAGCCAACTTAACAGGGCGGATTATGTGAGAAAATTGGAAAATACAGATTTAAAGCTACAAAGAGTGCAAATTGCTTTTGTTGAGAGAAATAATCGAATTTGTCAAATCTAGTTAATCAAAATATTGCCATTGTGTTTTGACGACTTGTGATCCTAGGTCAAAATTCGGTCTTGAGGATTTCCTGTTTACTGACTACCAAAACGGCTAGTAGGAACAGGCAGATAATAGCAGGAGTGAGTTTTCTCACCTTCCATCGGAAGAGTGGAAGACTCACTCGAAATGGTTAAATCATATTACTTACATGTCGAGATGGTAAGTCGTATATAGGGATGGGGGAAATAGAAGTCCCTTGCCTGTCTTCAACCCCCACCCGGTTTTGTGCCTTTTTAATAAAACTGGGGTGGAAAACGAAATTAAGAGAAACGATGGGATGACACGGTCAAACTGAAATGACCTGCCACCAGAGATATTGCAAGAGACAGTCAGTCCGAATTCGGTGAGCTGCAAATTAAGTAAATCACCGTCTCGTGGTGATAACGGATTACGAATATTAGCGTGCTACTGAAATACCAGTCATTTTTTTTGCGTCACTTAGCTTTGACTTGCTTGTAATGTTGTATCTATTCGATATATATAAATCTACACCGGGGCGATGCAGTGTTAAATCTGGTTTTCATTATGTACCGTTCCGTCACGTGTCTATGCTAACTTAGTCGGGTGATAACAAGCGATCCAGCTTTGCCCTGTCCGAGATCAACAACACAACGTGGGCGGAATTGATCGAAGGTCAGGAAAGTTGGCTGGACTCAGCCAGGGGTCGTGTTATAGCCAATATACAGAATGTGCTAATAAACTCGATGTTAATAAAGTTAATACTCATCGATGGTTACTGGTATCTGGACTAAAGTCTGAAACTGATGACTTTATTCTTGCAGAGTAAGAACAGAGTCTTCCCACGAGGAACTTTCAGGCAAATATCATACATAATAATGTGGATCCAAAATGCCGATTATGTGACAAATACCAGAAAACCATAGACCATTTAATCTCAGGGTGTTCTGTACTTGCCCCGAAATGAATAAAATCTTCACGATAGAGTAGGGCAATATTTACACTGGACTGTGTGCAAACACTTTGGAAAACATATAAACAAACACTGTAATGAATATCATTTAGCACCGGTTACAGAAATAGAAGACGTCACTATTCTATGAGATTACACCATCTACACAGACAGGAAAACTGAAGCAAATAGGCCGGACATTATTGTCATAAATCGAAAAGAAAAAAAAACTTACCTACTTATTGATATGGCTTGTCTATCGGAATGTAACATAACAACCAAGGAATTTGAAAAACTATCAAAGTATAAAGACCTGGAAATTGAAATAGAAAAAATGTGGAAATTGAAAACAAGAATAATACCAGTGATAGTAGATGCGCTTGGAATGATAAAAAAGAACAAAAATACATTAACAATATAATAATAATAATAATAATAATAATAATAATAATAATAATAATAATATTTGGATGCTTTCGCTGTAAAATGTGTGGCAATATGACTTTTTTAAAAAATTTACAATACTGTCTTTTATAGTCTTACTACCTTCGTTATTAATTATTAAAGAAAATGCAATCCATTATTCTCAATACCTTCGTTATTAATTATTAAAGAAAATACGATCCATTGTTAACTAAGTCTGTCTAGCAAACATACAATCTTTCGAATATTACGATAACCGATTGCTTTGCTTTTATGTAACCAATCAGAGAAGACCTTACTGTGAATGCATGCATTCGTGTTCTCCTATGGAGTTAATAGTAAGTACATTGCAAAAACTTGTGTGATAGTAGGATTCACAATGACATAACAGGGATGCTGTTTTTGACAAAACATCATATTCCCCGCTTCACAATCCTGTCGCTCATGGCCTGAAGTCAATCAATGGTGACGATTTCAGACCGTTGACGAGATTAAGACTTTAAAGACGCTTTGGTGTGTGGTAATGGTTAACGATACTAATTTGCTTGATCATTAATAATGAGTAGTGAACACGATCCTCACTGGGTGTTCCATACAATAATGGACATCAAATAACACAGTTAACATCTCGTAAAATCAACCTAACCAAATAGCGTAAAGGCTGGTGAGGTTAGTCTGAAGAGATAAAGATTGTAGTAATTGAGAAAACATCTACAAAGTAGTATTTCTTGGGAATAAGCTGTCCGAATGAAACTTACTTCTAACAAAAGACGAAAGGAATGCGGATGACTCCCCCTTGTGTACGTATCATGGTGGGGTCCAGTTTTAAAGGTCAGGTTTAGAGCGATAATTATCTCACAAAAACGTTTCCTAAAAATGACATAACATCGCTGAGTTAATGGGTAATTTAAGGGACTGACAACGCTGAGACGTAAACCCAAACTTTTCAGACAGATATTCAGTCAGTTAAGTGCCATGCGCTATACACGCTTTGGGCAATCATGTCTCGAAAGAGACATGACTGACTGAACAGAAGATTATCCCGCAGTAGGTTGCCATTGCTTGCTGCGGTAGACTGGTTGCCGACCAAGGCTATAGAACCCAATCTGCCCTGTTATTTAACCCATAAAAAAGGGAAGAGACGGATTAATACCTTTCCCAAGGGTATTTGCGCGTAAGTGAATGCAATGAATTTAACTGGAATTCGAATTCGACTTCCTGATTTCTCGTTCCGAGCCGACATCCACTGCATCACAACGCACATTTAGCTCTTCCAAAAAGTTCAAATCAGTATTGAACATTTAAATCTTTAAAAAGGTTCTATTGTAGAATGCTGTCAACCTCAGTATTTGTGGTCTACTATATTGTTGTATGTACCCTACCTAAGCATCCCAGGCGTGAGTCCTCCCGTGAACCATTAGGCTCAAGCCAAGCATTAAAATTAGATTGACGTAAAAAAAAAAAAACATAAATAATAAGATGCTTGCTAAATTATTTTACCGAACTGTCATTTCTATTAAAGAAAGTGCATATACATTTAAGAAAGAGCTCAACCTCTTTAATACTGCACAAGAGATATAAATAAGTCATAAATACAGTTTTGTTATAAAAGAAAAAAAAGCAAGAAAGCTTAATTAAAAAGGGCTTAGGTTGAATTATTTTTAGATGTAGATATTTTTTACAAGCTTTAATATTTAATATTTTTTAATTCTTCTTCTTCTTCTATGTGCCCTGTCCCTTCAGGACGTAGGCGATCATGGTTCTCCACGTCTCCATATCCCTTGTGGCTCTTAGTATGTTTGCTCCTGTTACACCTCGCAACCCCGTTCCGTCATCCATCTGATCAGGCTCTGCAAATATGTCATCCGCTACCTTCCTCTGTCTCTTTTTCCTTTTATCTGGCCAGTCAGTATCAGGTTCTCCAAGCTCTCCTTCCTTATTACATGTCCTAGGAACTTCAGTTGTTTCTTCCTGATGCTCAGTATTAACTTCCTTTTTGTTGCCATTCTTTCCAACACCTCATCGTTGCTTGCATGCCCAGTCCACGATATCCGCAGCATCCTTCTGTAGAACCACATTTCCGCTGCTTCCAGTTTTGTCCTCATTTTCGATGATATTGTCCAGCATTCACTGCCGTATTGAAGAACTGACATCACATAGCAATCCAGCACTCTTTTCTTTGTTTCTAGTGAAATTTTCCTGTGTGTTAGTACTTTATTCAGCTTCTGGAACGCGTCCTTTATCATGCCAATTCGCCTTCGGATCTCTGTGTCGCACTTTCTATCTCCTGTTAGAACACTTCCTAGGTATTTAAATTTTTGTACTTGTTTGATTCTAGTATCCCCAACCTGTATTTGGCATTTTGGGTTGCACCTTTTGCTGATGACCATGCATTCAGTTTTCTTGCAGTTTATTTGTAGTCCTTGTTTGCCACTCTCCTTCTGTAGGAGGTATTGTAGTTTCCTTTCCGTGTTTGCAGTTAGCACTGTATCATCTGCATACCTCATGTTGTTCAAGTTTTGGCCTCAAATAACAAATCCTGGCGTGTCATCTAGGGTCCTCAAAATATTCTCGCTGTACAAGTTGAACAGATCCGGTGAAAAGACACATCATTGTCTTACGCCTCTTTCTATCTTTGTAAATCTGCTGAAACCGTTACCTGTCCGTATGCAGGCCATTTGCTGCCAGTAGAGATTCTTGATTACTCTGATGTCTTTCCCAAAAATGTCGAGGCTGCCGAGCATCTCCATCAATTCTTTGTGTCGTATCTTGTCGAGTGCCTTCGCATAATCAATAAAACATAGGTACAAGTCGTTCTTCATTTGTAATGCCCTTTCGGAGAGCATCTTAATCATAAATATGGCGTTCCTTGTTCCAGTGTCTTTGACGAACCCGCACCGTTCCTGTCCTATCTCTGGCCTGATTCTGCTTCTCGCTCTATTCATCAGGATTCTGACAATCAGTCTTGTAATGTGACTCATTAAGCTGATAGTTCTGTGTAGTTCGCACTCGTTTGCACCTGGTTCCTTCGGCAGTGCTATAAATATCGACTTGCATAGGTCGTATGGTATTTTTCCACTATTATAAATTTCGTTTATTATTTCAGTAATTTTTTCTATGCCATATTCTTCCAGGGCTATCGGCAACTCTATTATGACGCCGTCTGGACCAGCTGATTTGTTTCTGTTCAGTTTGGCCATTGCAGCTTCCACTTCGGATTTTAATATTTCCGGTCCATCCTTTTTCTTGTGTATTCTCGGTTGTTCGCTTCTGTCGCAAAAAAAGATCCTTTATATACTCTTCCCATCGCTGAAGTATTTCCTCTTTCTTCAATATGATTGTTCCATAGGCCTAAATATGTGTATGAAGTTTTACTTAGTGCCAATTTTAATTCTTAAAATCAATTTTGGAAGTTAAAGTTCTCACTGCATTTGAAACCATGTAGTAGAACGTATACTGCTATGGAACTGATAAAAGTTCTGAACAAATGGTAATCACATAAATTGTATAATTGGCAGCTGAAGTTAGCATTTTTAAGGAAACGCACAATTAATGCTAGGTTCACCACGAAAAAATACAACAGCAACTATGTCGATAAATATATCTACTGCTACTATTATTACTACAACTACTACTCATCACTGTAAGCGATCGACACCGCAGCTTATTCGACAAAGACCTTGATCCTTTACCCCCAAATATCCGAAATCTTGGAAGGAAAGCTAGTATGTATGCTGGAAGCAAAATACATTCTAATTAGGTCTATTTTCAGTTTTGTAAAATCAGAAATATTCTTAATGCCACGTCCCTTCAGGATGTAGGCAACATAGTTCTCTATAGATTCCTTTTCATTTTTTCTTCTGTGGATAACCATGAATTCTTTGGGAAAGAAAGTAGGGTAGTTTCCCGTTGTCGTCATGTTTTAGGATTTAGAGTTTTTCTTCTTTTAGACTGGTTGCTACCTAAGGCTAGAGAGCCCAGTCTATCCGTCTATTTAACATATGGCTGGAGGGAGAAATGATGGATTCGTGAAATCAGTCATACGTAAATTAAACAGATTATGACGAGGCTATCATAATTGATTTCTAGGATTAGTAATCAGCATTGTACAACCGGAATTTCCAGAATCGATAAAAATGCTAACCAAGCCTGATTCAGTCTCTTTTTCATCTTCCTTTTCAACGGCGTCCACTTGCAACGTCAGTTCTTTCCACTTTTCCTTTTCGGCGGTCGCAACCTTCAAGTGTAGCTCGAAGGGTCACTTAACCCTTGTTGCATAAGACGAGGCATGTCCTTGCAGCTTGACTTCAGATTTCTCGTTCCTCCCGTGAGAATTGGCGGAGAAATCTCCCTTCGATAGACGAATAAAAATAGAAACTACACACAACTCTTGCTGCAGCAGACTCGTACCTGTCCTAGCATTTTCACATTCAGATCTCTCGTTCCTGCCGTGGGGACTAGCGGGTAAATCTCTCTCTAAAAAACATCCACTAAAGAAATTTGTTAATTGGGAAACCTAACTCTTTTTTCTCAGAAAATACTACTACTTTTTTCTCCCTTACACCCAGAAATAAAAGAAGTTAAACGGCTATTTTGAAACTTGGGTTTTGTTTATTCTATTCTCATTGCCGGGCACACACACACACACACACACACACACACACACACACACACACACACACACACTGGAAAATTCATGTAGAACCATGCAATTTCCATAGCGTGTACTAATATTTGTTGTAAAGGTTCATTCAGGGGCCTATAAGAAACGGATTTTATAAACTACTCATCTTCAATGGATATTTGCACTGAACTCGATGCATAATCTTTACCCAGTATTGAAAAGATAAAGTATAGATAAATATTGCTAAGTATCACATATTTCCACTTGCAACTTCATTAGCGCCAACCACTAGATCAGGGTCATTGATTCTGTTACGACATATACAGGCAAGCTCACTGGTGCCCTCTCCACAACAATTTACTCGAGCAACCAGGCTGGTAACAAGGTCCCACCCTATTACAGTTAAAAAAAAATGCAGTCGCCACTTCTACTCCACAAGCTTCTTTTCTCGCACTTCCCGCCAGTTGCACTCCCTTCCATATACTTGCTTCCCTGATGGCTACAATCTCCAAGAATTAAATGCAATGTCATTTCCCATCTCTTATCTACTTGACTCCAGTCCTTCTCTCATCCTAACCCATTACCACGTGTATCTTGTTCTTTTTCTTTCTCACTCTACCCTCGCAACTGTCTTCACACCTGTATTCCTATCCTTCTCTTGCGCTTTCTCTGACACCCCCTGTTCGTATTTCTCTTTGCTCTCCTTCTGCTTAAACTTTCACTCTTCTATTATGTAGCCTCCTGCGCACCAGTGACAGTACCACCTTGCTTGGGGTGAAACGATATAAAAGTCCATGTTGGTACCAGTTGACACGTGTGCATTTGGGAGTTTCTGTTTCCAGAAGAGCCATTTGTAGAGAAAGAACAAATGTCATATATGTTTCCTTATTTAGATAATAAGTAGAGAAAATAGAAAAGTAGATGATACTAAAATTGAAAAAATTCTGCCTGTTACAGAAGAAATAAAACTTCCATTCAACCAATTAAAATTCATAATATATTCATCTCTTGATGTAGTATAACAAATCAAACAAGACCTTAAACACTACTGGAACACCAAGTACCCGTTCAGCCCTTCAACATATATGAGGCATGTTTGTTTATTACGCAAAATGGATGCTACAATTCTCAGACAAAAATCCATCCTCTCTACAAAACGAAATAATTGAATCAAGCAGGTTGTCATGTAGCCTTCATGTCAAGAATGTTGTTTGGAAGTGAGTTACACTATCCACCTGTTGAGAAAGAATCAACTTAGAATCAAATTAGGGCTATAGGTAAGTAGTTTTACCTGCTACTGGGCCAAACTACGCGAATTAACATACAATAAAGGAGCTAGTTCATCGCTCTATAATGCAGAGGTAGGCTTCTCAAAGATATAGATATGATGACTAATTGTACCACTATTATTATTATTGTTATTTTTGTATTGCTTATATGACTATTATTACTTCTGTATTGTCTATTCAATAGAACGGACTAATTCATCATTTACTTTATTTTGATACCCTCACTTCTTGGGCCACTTACGTGCAATTTCATTAAGCCAGAGAGAAAGCTGTATAAATATGTGGTTGTGAAGCGGCGGTTGTCCCCCTTGAGTTGGCTCTCCTAATTATGACAGAGAATAAGGTGTATGCGGGCGGGGGAACGGGAGTTGTTCCCCTTGAATTGACTTTTCCTACAATAGCGGAGAATAACAGTGAAATAAAAGCCATTGAAATGATTAACTTGTTTTTTACAGCTCATCAATTTTTTGCCGGTCATTTTAAGCATGGATATATTTTTGGATTTTAATAACTTTTTAAAAATAATAATGATATTCCACTAGAAATCCTACCATTTAACTCAGAGCTGAGGGAAAGAATTTTAAAAAGATTTTTACTTACACGCCAATACATACAAAATTCTACAGATAAAAATAATTGGAAATTCAAGAAAGTTTGATACAAGGCTGTCATATTGGATATGTAATATCAATATTTTCTGGATAGCTCAGTTTGTTGTGAAGTAAATAATATACCCCGGTAATACAAATGAACTAAGCTAAACGTCTTAAAGTACTTCAAGTGAGTCAAGTAAGCCGTTGAAGTCAGTCAAGAGTACTTCTAACAGACATCACGGCGCGTAGTCTAAGTAAGAATTAATCTTATCACAAATAGAAAGCGAATTATCACACAATTTAAGTTAATTCCCTTTATCAGCTCAATTCTTCAAGTTTTTGTTCTCTCTGCTGTGATAAGGTGCTGAACTCACAACTTTTTGCGTCAAGTCAATTTTTTGATTACTTTAATCAACGCTTTTAACTACTGGATTTGATAATCGTGAATAAAGTAAAAAAAATCATACCAGCCCTTGAACATGAATGAGAGTGAGGAATTGGAAAAAATACCAGATCCTTGCATGGGAGCTGATAGGCATAGAGGGTATGAAAGTTTGACTTATGCTTATAACAGTAAGCAAAGTTGGGACGGTGACCAAATAAAATGAAATAAATAAAACTGAAATCAAAGTTGGATGAATTAGAAATCCTAAAAAAGGCCAAGGCTGTAAAAACTAATGTGGTTTTATTGGTGTAAATATTAATAATAACACGAGACGAGCCATTTCATACGTAAAATTATTGTTTATTCACTTCTCGACTTTGTCAATTAATAACGGATTGAGGGTTTGCGGCTTTGAAGAATTTCTTCCAACGTGGATCTTCCCGTAAAGATATGAAAAACTCTTTATCTTCCTCTCAGCTGACATCCAGTTGTTCCACGTGTCCATATCTTAAGCTTATGTAGGTTACATGATTATATGTCGGAGCAGTCACTGATATCATATAAGTTGCGATTCAGCTCTTGCTAAATGTAAAGTTACCGCCTATGGTAACGATGCTTTGGTGTAGCATCAAGTTCAAGGGTTACTTTGGTATTTTTAGGATGAGCTTAATACATATTGGAGTCAGTACAGATCAGTTCTCTTAGAAGAAAAGTTGCTTGTTCTTTTTCTTCTTCTTCGATGTATTGTTTCCCTTCAGAACGTTGATGATCATAGCTCTCTATAATTTTCTATTCTTGGTATACGTAATACACGCTTTGGGCGATCATGTCTCGAAAGAGACATGACTGACTGGGTAGAAGTTTATCCCGCAGTAGATTACCATTGCTTTCTGGGGTAGACTGGTTGCCAGCCAAGGCTATAGAACCCAATCTGTCCTATTATTTAACCCATAACTGGAGGGAAGAGACGGATTAATACCTTTCCCAAGGGTATTTGTGCGTAAGCGAATGCAAGGAATTCAACTGGAATTTGAACTCGGCAACGGGATCTCTCGTTCCGAGTCGATATCCACTGCACCACAACACACATCCTAGCTCTCAATAACTTTTGTCGTTTTTCCATCTATCCCAAACCCTGTTGCGCTATCCATTCACTAAAACTCGCCAGCTTGGTTAAACATTGGTTTCCTCTGTCACATTTTCTTTCAATCTGTTCCGGGAGTATCATATTTTCCAAAACGTCTTTCCTCATTGTATGCTCTAGACGCATCAACAGTGTCTTCCCAGTGTTATAAGTGTCTTTTTTGTTTCTATTTTCTCTAGAAGTTCGTTGTTACTCACGTGTTCAGGGCATGGCATTCCCAGCATTCTTCTGCAGGGCCACATTTCGGTAGCTTCAAGTTTCATCTTCACCTGTAAGGATAATTCACTGCCATATAAGAAGACTGTTATTATATAACAATTCAGTACTCTTTTCTTTGTTTCTAACAACATTTCTCTGTTCTTTGCTTAGCTTTTAGAAAGCATCTTTCGTTATCTCAATGTACCTTCGGATTTCAGTTTCGCACTTTCCATTCTCTGTTAAAACACTTACCAGATATTCAAATTTTTGTACTTATTTGATTTCGGTAATTTCTAATTTGTAATTTGCATACTGGACTATTTTATTTGCTAACAACCATGCATTCTGTCTACTTGCAATTGATGTTTAATCATTTCTTCTCGCTTTCCTTTACTACTTTCTGTATAAATTCTTGTAGTTTTATTTCTGTGTCTGTCATCAACACTGTGTCATCTACATATCTAATGGTGACCGCTTGGGAATACCAGGTGCTGTAAGCGTTTAGTGACGGATGTGCGTTGTGGTGCAGTGGATATCAGCTCGGAAAGAGAAATCGGCGAGCCGAGTTCGAATTCCAGTTGAATACCTTGCATTAACTTAAGCACTGGTACCCTTGGGAAAGGTATTAATCTGTCCCTTCCCTCCAGTTATGGGTTAAATAACAAGGGTAGAACTTGGGGACCCTGCCCTTAAAAACAAATCCCAATGAATCTTGATACTCGAAAAGAAAAAAGTATTACTAGACACAAAAACTTATATAAAAACAACAATAAATTGTTGAAAGAAAAAGGTATTACCAGCAATAAATAAATAAAAAATTTAGTTGGCAATAAATGACCCGCCGAGGTTGATATACCATAAAAACAAAACAACCAACCAACATATCTAATGTTGTTAAGGTTGTGGGCTCCAATAATGAATCCTGGTAGGACTCTAATTCTCTCAGAATCGCCTCGTTGTGTAGGTTGAATATGTCTCATGAGAAGATACATCCATATCTTATACCCACTTCTATTTTATATATTTACTGGGTTCATTTTCTATCAGTATGTAGGCGGTTTTCTGTCACTATAGGTTCTTGATTATTCTAATAACCTTCCGGGATTACCTAGTAGTTCCAGCAATTCTTCGTGGTGTACTTCATCAAACGCTTTTGCATAATATATAAAAACAGCTATACCTTCTTTTGTATTGCACGTTCTGATATAATTCTGGTCATAGATATAGCATTCTCGTTCCATTGTCTTTAACGAACCCGCGCCGTTCTTTTCCTATTTCCGGTCTGATTCCGATGCGCGCCCAATTCATCAGAATTCGAATGAGAAGTTTTGTTTCATGGCTCATTAGGCTGACTGATCGATGAAGTTTACATTCATTTCCACGTGGCTTCTTAAGCAGCGCTATAAAAATAGATCTACTTAGGTCTTCCGATATATCACCACTATCATATATTTAATATATTATGTCAGTAATCTTGTCAATGCCAAACTCATCTAAGGCTGTCCTACTGCTTTGTCACCATTCAATTTGGCCAATGCTGATTCTACTTCAGATTTTAATATTCAGGCCTGGTCAATCGATATGTTTGTGTACTGGTGTCGTGGAAAAGTTCTCCGATGTATTCGTTTCATCACTGAAGTATTTTTCTTTCTCTCTTATCGATGCGACATGTTTGAATTTTAGGCACCCTGTTTTGATGAGCATGTCATTTGTCTTGTTAGTTCGCTTATTATTTGGTCTTGGGCATGACGGTAAACTGCATCTGGCAGTAAGGCCTCTGATTGGGAGGTTGTGAGGAGCATGGAACCCCATCTAAATTGCTGTTGTTCCCAGGTCCACCCTGACCCGAAGTGGTAGCACCTGTTAGCGATGGGCAAATAGTTAACCCCTAAACTGGAGTCAAAACACTATGAAAGTATGAAAATACACTTTTATAGAAATATATACATAAAAATAGACTTTTATAGAAAAATATACATTTTCGAAGGAAAAATATTACCAACAATACATTTTTAAAGAAAAATTATCACCATAAAACATTTTTGAAGGAAAAAAATATTCTCAGCAAAACATTTTTGAATACAAAACTAGAAGACATTTTCAGTTTTCTAAAATAAAAAAAGAATAAAAACAAAAAAATATAATTAAAATCTGACTAAATCAACATTCTCACTATAACCGAACATTAAAAAAAAACACCTTTTTGGCATTAAATAACCCACAGAGGTGTTGATATGCCATTAAACAAAACTCAAACTCATACTCGCTTATTATTTATGCATATCTTCTTTATCTGTGCTACTCATTTCTTCTATTTCATTGCAGTTTTCGTTTGGGGCATTGCTTTTTATCCTGTCAATATTTCTTCCTAATTTCTCTATGCAGAATCCTATATTCTGTGCCCTACCATGACATTGTTTTTATCTCTTTTTCATCATGTCTGGAATTTCATGTCATCCATTCTTTTTTTTTTCTCTGTTTTTCTTTTGGGTAGTTTCGATGGTTGATACTACTAAAGCTTCACGTAATGTGTTCCACTTCGAATTTCTGTTCCTTTTTTTTGTTCCATTGTATCCGTTTTTAACACTGTCAATGTATTTGTCCTTCACATTCAGATCATTTAGAATTCTATCGTTTTGCAATGTGGGTGCTGTCTTGGCCCTCTTCAATCTCCATAACTGAGTATATTTTGCAGTGTAAAAACTGCCTCCGACTTGATTTTTCGTTTCTCTTTCTGGCTTTCTTCATATTCATATATAACTTGGGTGTTTTTGAAAACAGGTGTTGACTACTCCCTGATCATTCACTGGACCTATTTTTCTCCTCGTTCATTACGAGTTCCTTGCTCGAATTTGTTAACTATTTTACCATCTCTTCCTACTATGAAACTAATGTCTACCGTGAAATGGCTTACTGGCATGAAATTCGATTAAAACTTTTGATAATTTCCTTGTGATACACCTCGGCGCTGAACGGTTACTGACCAAGGGGCAAATCTGAGGATACTTGCTGTCACCAGACAACTTCCCTGGAAATGCAAATGAATAATAATTATACTGCAAAGAATAATACGAAGAATAGTAAGAATAATAATGAGGATGAGAAGGATCAGAAGAGGAGGAAGAAGATTACGAAGAAGAAGAATACGAAGAAGTAGAAAAATAACATAAAGAAAAAGAATACGAAAAATAACATAAAGAAGAATAAGAATAATAATAGTAATAATAATAAGAATAAAATACGAGTAATAATAATGATAATATGAGGAAGAAGAATAACACGAATAATAATAATAATAATAATAATAATAATAATAAACTGCAAACTGTAAAATGCTTCAGCGAAGACATTGGAATGAAATTTAATTTGAATAAATGTGCTAAAGCTACAGTTTTACGTGGATCAATACAAGAAACATCCTCAATTAGCCTAGACCCTGCTGTAACAATAAAAGAATTGAAACCAGAAGAAGCTTATAAATACCTAGGTGTAAATGAGAGTGAAAACATTCACCATAAAAAAATGAAAGAAATAGTGCGTAAAGAGTACTATAGAAGGCTACGAATGATATTAAAAACTGAATTAAATTCACAGAATAGAGTTATGGCCATTAATAGCCTTGCAATCCCAGTTGTCCAATATAGCTTTAACATCTTAAACTGGACTCTAAACGACATCAGACGAATGGATACTAAAACAAGAAAGCTTCTTTCTAAGCATAAGATGCATCATCCAAAGGCTGATGTAGACCGTCTATACATACCCCGTAAAGAAGGTGGAAGAGGTCTTATTCAGCTGGAATTGTCATACACGACAACAACTATTGGCTTACTAACATACATAGAAACAACAAAGGATTGGATGATACAATTAGTAAGGCAACATGAAGAAAGAAAGAAAAAATATTCAATAATAAAAGAAGGCAGTAAATTCAAACAAGATTTACAGTTAGTAGATTCTGTAGAAAAGCAGAACGGAAGCCAAGAGCCGGCTATCGCGGCAAAGAATATGAAAATGAAAGCCAAAGATAAAGCTCTTGAACAGATGAAACAGCGCTGGCAAGACAAACCTCTGCATGGCCAATATCCAGTACGTGCCAATAAATCCAATGTTGACAAAGTTAATACTCATCGATGGTTACGTGCATCTGGATTAAAGTCTGAAACTGAAGGCTTTATTCTTGCAGCACAAGACCAAAGTCTTTTCACGAGAAACTTTCAGGCAAATATTATGTATAATAATATGGATCCAAAATGCAGGTTTTGTGATAAACACCAAGAAACAATAGACCACCTAATCTCAGGCTGTTCTGTGCTTGCCCCAAATGAATATAAAAATCGCCACGATAGAGTTGGGCAATATATACATTGGGCAATATGCAAACATTATGGAAAAGCTGTAGGCAAACACTGGTATGAACATCACCCAGCACCGGTTACAGAAATAGAAGATGTAACCATTCTATGGGATTACACCATCTACACAGACAGAAAAATTGAAGCAAACAGGCCAGACATTATTGTTAAAAACTAGAAGGAGAAAACTTGTCTATTAATTGATATGGCTTGTCCAGCGGATTGTAACATAGCAATCAAGGAATTTGAAAAACTGTCAAAATATAAAGACCTGGAAATTGAAATAGAAAAAATGTGGAAATTGAAAACAAGAGTTGTGCCAGTGATAGTAGGTGCACTTGGAATGATAAAAAATGGAACAAAACAACACATTGAAAGAATCCCTGGAAACCACAGCTTAAGAGATATACAAAAAATTGTCTTATTAAGTACAGCCCACACACTAAGGAAAACTTTATCTATGTAATGCTGGAGATGATAGGGAAGATAGAAAAACATGAAATGGAGCCATAACAACACGCCACTACCTGCCTTAGGTCTCCCCGCAGACTTGGTTGGTAGTGAGACCAAAGCAGAAATCGAAATATGATGAAAAATGACATAATAATAATAATAATAATAATAATAATAATAATAATAATAATAATAAGAAGAAGAAGAAGAAGAAGAAGAAGAAGAAGAAAGGCGAGGAGATTTTAAGAGACATGCTGTTACTATTTATGATAACAATCTCCGGTCATCTGATGTGTCCATGAATTTCACGAATAATAAAAATATTTGGCTGAATTTATGTGGAAACTACAGCCAACCAGCAATAACATTCATTGGTGTACTAGGAAAGTTGCGTACTGGACATTTGCGTTCCGGACATTTGCGTACCAGACAATTGCGTATCAGGACATTTGAGTCTCTAGACAAATGCGTCCCTAGATAATTGCGCGCCTCAGATAATTTTTAAAAGCATTTAAAAGCAATTAACATAAAATTTTAAAAAAAGCATAGGTCGTCATCGCAAATTTTTAAAAAAGGAAATAAAAAATTACAAGTTTATTTTTTTTATAAATACAATGACAAAGGAACTGATGTTTAAAGAAATATTTCAAAAATTGAAAATTATTGTAGTTTGACAAATCAATCAAAAGTTAACAATGTTGTGAGCTATCCCTTTTAAGAAATTTATCTTGTTTTCAGAACTCTACTTATCTAATAGTGCCATATGTGATACACACTTTGGGCGATCATGTCTCTTTCGAGACATGACTGACTGGGCAGAAGATTATTCCGCAGTAGGTTGCCATTGCTTTCTACGGTAGACTGGTTGCCAGCCAAGGCTATAGAACCCAATTTATCCTATTATTTAACCAATAATTGGAGGGAATAGACGGATTGATACCTTTCCCAAGAGTATTTGTGCGTAAGTGAATGCCATTAATTTAACTGGAATTCGAACTCGTTTCCTCGATTTGTCGTTTCGAGTCGATATCCACTGCACCACAACGCACATTCAGGAGTATAATTATCTAATAGTGCCATGATTCTCCTATTTGCAGTTTTATTTTTGATAACAGTTGTTATGTTAACTATCTTTTTGCTTTTTTAGAATAATTAAAAGTTGGGTTGCAATTAGTAACTCTTAGGAAAATCTGGTAACTTCAAAAAATTACAATAGGTACGCAAATTATCCAGGAATGCAATTACATAGGGACGCAAATGTCTGTCAACCATTTATAGGACACCCAGTGTGAATATATCAGTCACTTAAATGCCATACGTGATACACGCTTGGGCGATCATGTCTCGAAAGAGGCATGACTGACTGGGCAGAAAATTATTCCGCAGTAGGTTGCCATTGCTTTCTGCGGTAGACTGGTTGGCGACCAAAACTATAGAACCCAATCTATCTTATTATTTAACCCATAACTGGAGGGAAGAGACGGATTAATACCTTTCTCAAGGGTATTTGTGCGCAAGTGAATGCAAGAAAATCAACTGGAATTCGAACTCGTCTCCCCGATTTGTCGTTCCGAGTCAATATCCACTGCACCACATCGCACATCCGCGAATATATAACTCAGGAAATAATGCAAATATTAGAGAAAAGGTAACATTTCCAAACAACCATACGAAGAGTTTGATGTACTAAAGACCCAAGTAATAAACTGAGATTCTTCAGATGACAGCCCCATTGAAATCAATGCGCGACAAACATTGGACATTATTCCGAACACTACATTTCAAGGCAAATATGTCATCATTTGAAAGATTTCCTTCCTACCATTTGGCCTTTCACCGAACGAGCTGCTTTTACGGTTGAAATATGTTCATGTTTTCAATCTCCGGTACGGAAAGGTGTTCGAATCCATGTGAAAGCCAAGATTTTTAAAGCAGACTTCAAGGAAGACTGACTCTCCACACATTTTATTTCTGCAAACTCCCTAAGTTCTATGCTAACAGTTTCTTCTCCCGCACTTCTCACTTGACAAACTCTTTTGTGTTGGCTTCTTGCTTTCCAGTCAACAATGTAAATGCAATCTCAGTCGTTATCTTCTGTCTTCTTGATTCCTGTTCTTTTATTAGTCTCTCTCCTTAATGCATGCATTGTGGTGCAATGGATATCGACTCGGAACGACAAATCGGGTGAGCCGAGTTCGAATTCATGTTGAAATTCCTTGCATTTACTTACGCACAAATACCTTGGGAAAGATATTAATGCATATCTTTCCTTCAGTTATGGGTTAAATAATAGAACATATTGGGTTCTATAGCCTTGGCTGGCAACCAGTCTACCGCAGAAAGCAATGGCAACGTACTGCGGGATAATCTTCTGCCCAGTCAGTCATGTCTCGAAAGAGACATGATTGCCCAAATCGTGTATCACGTATGGCACTTAAGTGACTGACTACTTAATAATGTTTTCTTTTTATATTTTCTCACACTCAGTAACCCGCCCACTTGCGTCTTAGTGGCTTTATTGTATTGCTTGGAGTTTAGAGATTAACACACACACACACACACACACACACACACACACACACACACACACACACACACACACACACACACAGAGAGAGAGTAATTAACACTGCTTCAGTTTTAGAAGCAACATTTTTTTTACAGGGACAGGTTGCCTAACGAACACCCAACTTAAACTAATTTTGGAAGTTAAAGGGATCCAATTGACGTAATGTTGTGCTCGCTGTTGAAGAAAGACTTTCACAAGGGCAAAAAAAAAAAAAAAGAAAAAAAGAACGCCAAATGTCCGGACTGAATTTTGATCTCATTTCGCCGATTTCATTCCTAGTAGCGTTGAACTTAACTTCATTCGCACTTCCCACTTGAGATATTGGTGCAACATAATCTTTCAACTTTATTATTCCATTTAGCCTTATGATCAAAGAAGGAAAGCTCAATGACAAAAAAAAATATCCTGTTTCTCTTTGGCGCTAGATGCCGGTGTTCAAGTCTAGGTAAAACAAGCATTTCAAATGCTGATTTCCAAGGCAGGAAGAACCACCCCACTTTTAAATTTGGAGTATAGCTATCCATTCTAGCTTTACACTTCTACTGTTACTGCTAATGCAGTTGCTTTTCTTTTAAAACTCTACACTGATATGTGTAGTTATATAATTCGTACTACAAATAAATAAATATTGATTAAAGCGGCAACAATAAACCTTTAAACGCTACTGTCGTCATCAAGTACAATACTACTAGAAGTACTATGACAATCACTGTACTCTCTGAAGAGAAAGTGGCGGTTCTCCACGTTTTCCCCAAGCAACAGGTCCATGTGTCTGGACTTACTCGTCCCCGGCATGCTGCAAAACACGTGCTTTTTCTTTCTTTTGCAATTGTCTCCTCTTTCATTTCCTTTCTCTTTCTTTAATTCTCTCTCTTAATATTTTTTACGCTTCCTTTTCTCTCGTAGTCTCGTTTGTTGCTGACTGGAACTCCAAAACTAAGATGTCTTGAAACCACGCCTATTACCTTTTATGTCGACATGCGCGCGCCGGTTCGAGCAAAGCACTACCATATTTGGAAGTTGGCAACTCCAGCATTTCAGTTCGATCAGAGCAACTTTTCCTTATTTAGAACATAGACTTTAGCAGCCCTGAGCAGGAGTGTGAGCCTTCGCGTGCTCAGACAGTAGGAACTTTCTTTCTTTCTTTCTTTTTTTCTTTCTTTCTTGCACACTTGTATATATCCAACATTCACATGAACAAACATTATATATATATATATATATATATATAGATAGATAGATAGATAGATGAGAGGAAGAGGCATATAAAAAATGCGATGAATACCCAACGATTATGGCGGGAAAATTATTTTGTACCAACTGAAATTTCATACCAGTATTTTATTAGTAGCAGCTATTTTTAAGATCAAGTGCCAGTAAGTCTTCTCTTTCTTCGTTATACTTATTGATTTTTATTTAGTAATGATGCTATTATTATAAGCATAGGGATGATAATGATATCACACCAGTAGTATCTGGTGATCCTTAGTAGCTCGCAACACTAATCAAACATTCTAATTTTTCCGATAGCATTTACTAAATTTAGCATAGTTTTACTTTGCTACAAGAACATAAGTATAAGCTTCCAGTGAGGATTGAACTCACTGCTTCGTGGGCAGGTTGCTAACCTCTAACCCATGACAAGGCGACCTTTTACAAATAACAATAGCAGTAACACTATGGCCACCCAGGTTTATTTGCATTGTTATTATTGGAGAAAATAATGAGTAGAATTAGGGGTAGTTGCTACAATAATCGTAATTTTCTTGCAGGTTTGTCAATGATGGCGATTGTGGTGACGGTGGTTGTTGTGATGACATTCGCGCTATTGTTGAGGAATTGATTGCTAGAGATTGAAAGCTTGAGTTTCAACTTTGCACTGCTACTGCTGCTTCTACTGATGAACGCTGTGATAAAGTCTTGCTATAATTACTTCTTCCTATTCTTCTTTCTCTTCTTTTATCTGGTTTTTCCCTCGTTCTCTCCATCCTTTAAATTTCCTTCTCTTTCCCATCCTCATAAACGTTCTAGAAGTAGTTTTTCATTATTAGTTTTTTTTTTACAGCTTATCAACCCTTTCTAGGTTATTTAAAGCCGAAACAGATTTTGGATCGTGATAATATTTTTTTTTGAGTGAGTGAATATTGCATTAACATTTTTTTTTTTTAAATAACAATGTTTTTTTTTTCCAATTACAAGCCATACTATTTAATCAATAGCTAGGGAGAAGAGATATTTGCGCGTAAGTCAGTGTAAAAAAACAAAACTGAAATTTGAACTTGCCTCTCATTTTAAGTCGCTATCCATTACAACACCCGCATATCTTCATGAGTGTACAGATAATATGTTGAACAATAATAGTTTACAAAAAAGGTGGGGGGAGTAATACCAGTTTTTAATGACCAGCAGGTGTTAATACATGAAATTCTAATTGAATTTTACTAGTAATTCTGATATAAATAATCACACAATTTCAAATAATCCTAAAAGATCCTTTTAGGAAAACGAATAATTCTGAAAAATATAACTCTTATTATTACTATTTTCGTGGCAAACTATTTTAATAATATTTCAAATTTAATAAAATAGCTAGTATATAATGATTTCAGAGGCATGTCAAAAAACCCACAAAAATAAGTGTGTATATATATATATATATATATATATATATATATATATATATATATATATATATATATATGTATGTATGTGTGTGTGCAAACAGCAAAAAAAAAAAACGGTAATAAATAACATTAGAATTTTGAAGATGTATTTGAAATAGCTCAGGAGTTATAAAAGTAAAGTTTCAACCAATCTCTTTGCACAATAATTTTCAACAGGCTTTAGGCAATAATCTAAAAGATTCCGGCTCATCTGTCACTGGTGTTTTCATTCTTTATGTTGTTACTTCACCCACATTATTATTAATAACATTGTAACAATTACCGATGAAAGTGACCCACGAAAACTTTTTTTTGCTAATATTAGTGTCGGGTTCAAGTTCAATCACTTCCTGTTTCTCATATATTGCGGAAAATAAAATAAAAGTAGTCTCATTCAGTTAAAATTTTTGCAAAAATATATTTAATTAAATAATTAAAAAAATTACTTTGAGTAAATAATAATAAAGAAAAGCAATAGATAAACCATACATGAACGCTCTGGGATCCGTTAGGAACATATTTCCAGAGAAAATTATGATGAAAGAAATAATTATCATTGAATTCACTCCCTTGCAGATTATATGACTTTCTGCGCATGTGCAAAAGAGCGGCTATTTTTTGCACCCAGACTTTTTCCCTATACATTTAAGTAAATAAATGAATATGTGGTTCGACATTGAAATTAAACTTTAATAGTAATTTCTCTTAAAATGTTTGTCAGCATGAATGCAGACCCATAATAATATAATTCCGTTGCAAATAGCCCAGATTTTGTTTTTGCACACTTTAAAGCATTTTAGTGAACCTCAATTCAATACCTTTGTCTATAATGCACCGTTTCGGCTACAGGCATGCAAAATTAAATTTTAGTATTATATATGTAGATGCATATCTGATAAAAACAAGAAAACACAAGACGACCAAATACGATATATTTTCATATATACAAGAATTCTACGATTTGCTTTAATGTTTGCCTCTGTAATAGAATATTTATTTTGAATGCAGCATACGCAACAATATTTTTTTAAGTCGATAGTTACAAAAAATGCTTGCCCAGTTAAAGCTGCAGTCATTAATGTGTTCCTTTAACCCTACCAATTTTAGTGTAATTAAGGAGGTGCTGCTTTGAAAATAGAACACTGATTACCAGAAAACACGTTTTTTTTTATTCCTTGTTTCAAGAGAAAAATAACCTAGCTGTTATTTATATTAATTTAGTCTGGAACAAGGCTGCAGGTGTTAGGTTCATAATTAAGTTTGAACTTGTTTTCGTAGTAACAGTCTGCGAGATGAGTTTGTTAAACAGAGACCTATGATTAGGCACTAAATGGATTTCGAAATATACGAAATTGCACAATTTTCCTTAACGTTTATGGAACAATTTACATTTTTATTGCCAGTCAATTGATCTATGTCTGTCCAAGGAGATGCTAATAACTGATATCTTTTAATCCATGCATAAAATGCATGTTAATTCGCAGACATATGTCGAGCATGCTTTTGTGTTGATGTCTATAGAATTATAAATGTACATTTTATAAATATATCTTTAAAAGAATTGCATATATGGAAAGAGGTACCTTGTTTATATATATATATATATATATATATATATAAAAAGGATTAATTCAAAGATGTTGAATGGCCATTTCGATATGAAGATCCCCACGGGGGACGACACATCACATCATATATATATATATATATATATATATATATATATATATATATATATAAATAATTAAATGCGCATATATTTGCATATATAAATGGATGTATCGTCGTCAACATATATTCTAGTGTGAGCATTTCTCATAGGGATAACGATTAACGATCTAGTGTATTGAATGATTATTGACTGGTATAAGTTTGATCATCTCCGGATATCCCACCATTTTGTTCTTTTGTCATAATAAGCTAACCTTAGTAAACGCTATTCTTTGTGCGGATACAGAAATGTTCGCGAATATGAGTATGTGTACATGTAAAGGATGGACTTTATATATATATATATATATATATATATATATATATATATATATATATATATATATATATAAACAGGGTGATGGAAAAGTAACTCTCCATTTGAAAATACTTATAATTTATTTATTAACTATAATTTTGCCAAGAAATAAATATGAGAGGAAAGCGTTTATCATAAGGTTTTCTTTAAAATTTAATATAAGCACCTCGAGTCGCCCGGTATGAAAGACATAACTTCTTATATTCACCCTTCAAGTTCTTTCAAAGTTTTTGGTTTGGTATAGTAGACTTACTCCACTGGGTGTTAAGTTAGATCTCCTGACTGGTCACTCATACATAAAATAAGGAGTTACTTTTCAATCACCCTATATATATATATATATATATATATATATATATATATATATATATATACGCTCTTACACCCTGATTGAGCCCTCTGGAAGAATGGTAGACTTTGAAAAAAACAGTAGTTACTCTAGCATCTACTCATCGCTCGTTCAGTAATGAATTAGAGCACTCTAGCTATTGGCGTATGATACATCATACGCTAAAAGTCTGCCTCCTTCTGTTGAACGCTTATAGCTCAGGGGTAGAATCGCCGACTGACGCCAATTCGGTCGGGTTTCCATTCTGGATAAAAAGCAATAAGATGTCTAACCGTACTGACGAGCAGTGATACAACGAAACAGATCTGTCTGCGGATGACTATATATATATATATATATATATATATATATATATATATATGCGTGTTTAAAGACAAACATATCTTTTTACACAATTATTTGAAATAGCCCTCAATGTTGATGTGTCATTTATAATTTATGTAAGAAAAATAAGTGTGTTTGTGTGGGTGTGCGCCCACACATCTGCACAGAGTCAGTGACAGAGAAAATGCGTTTGTGAACGTTTATGCTTACTTGTATGATGGATACATGTATGCCAATTTCTCTCTTTCTATTTCTCTGTCTTTCTCTTTCTCTCTCTTTCTTCCACCGAACGCCCGTGGCCCAGAGGTAGAGTCGCCGACTGACGCCAATTCGGTCGAGTTTCAAGCCTGGGTTAAAAAGCAATCGGAGTCTAACCGTACTGATGAGCTGTGATACAGCGAAACAGATCTGTCTGCGGATGACACTATATATATACACGTCTGTCTTCTTATATATATTTGGGAAATAAAGTACAAAGCGAACAGGATGCAAGATTAGTTTTTTTACGGGTATATATACATATACATGTACATATGTATGCATTATCACCGCACAGGCGTATCTATATATATAGTTACACGGACGCAAACACATGCATACATCATACACGTATACATGCATACGTGTGATTATCTATATCTGTTGCTATATATATATAAATATATATATATATATATATATAGTGTATTATAGATGCATCCACTTAAGTCTCGGTGAATACCTAGTGAGTTGTATGCACATACGAACATGTATATGCATGCACCCAAAAATGTGCTGAAATGTTCTCGAACCATACAAGAAAAATTTTTCTCCAATGTGAAAATTTGATTCTTGATTATATGTTCAGATTTTAGAAAAGTAGGAATAGTCGATAACATTTTAATTTAACTCATATCTGTGTTTGTGTGTATGTGTGTGTGTTGGTATGTATTTGAAAAGAAATATTTAACGAGTTGTGAACAGAAGACTTAATATTACACAATATGGGCCAAATTTTTATTTATCTTTCCAGGGTATTGAGTGCCTTAACATGCCTGCACCCAAACTGACACACGAAATAAAAAAGACAGACAAAGCTTATGGCTCCAGTTACCTTCCACACCGACTCGGGAATAGTGAACTTTTGTAAGTGACCGTGTCTATGCATGTAACCCATAGATGTGCCTAGCATGAGACATGTTAAATCTACGTCTTCTGTAACGGCTCTCGAGGCATGAGGAACAAGGACCTATCATGTCGTCCCCTCAGTTAGTCCCTTCTAAGTCGACCGTTTGTCTAAAAACACAATTTTAAAAATATCTTGATTATTTTCTAGCTCTGCTTTTCTTTACATTATAATTTGTTTTTAATTACCTGGCGCATCCTGTACATACGGGCATATCGATATAAATAGTTGTAATACATCATACAATGTCAATGTCTGGATAGAAGAAAAAAATTTAAAATAAGTAATGGCAATATGTAAATGACTATACTTGTCTATAAGCGTACGGTGAACGTCGTGTACTAGTCTCAAATATAAATTTCTTAAAATAGCAGTGGCTATTTATAAATTAATCGTTATTTTTGCTTCTTACCTGTTCGGATGTATGTATTGAAAGTTTGCTTGCATATACGTGTGTATATGTGTGCATATGTGTGTGTATGCATCTGTATGTTTGCTTGTGTGTGCATTTGTAACAAACAATACTCTTTACACCCATTGTTAACCGTGACAAGGTCCTGTGCGTGTATGTGTGTATGTTTGTCTCTCTGCGTGTGTGTGTGCAATAGTAACAGTCAATACTCGTTACACTCATCATCAACCTTGACAGTTAATGTGCGCGTTTGAGTGTGTGTGAGTGTGTATATGTTTGTTTATGTGCATGTGTGCGTGTGTTCATCTGTATGCATGCTTGTGCATGCAAGAGTAACAGTCAATACTCGTTACACCGGCTGTCAACCTTGACAGCATCCGCTGTGTGTATGTTTGTGTCTGTGAGTGTGTGTGTGTTTGTGCGTATGCGTGTGCGTGTGCGCGTGCATGTGTGTGTGCACGTTCGTGAGAATGTGTATGTGTAGGCACAGGTGTTCATGCATGCATCGTTAAATAGTTGCATGTCCTTTTTATTGGTAAAATACGAGGCTAATGGAAGAGTTTGCAACCTTTCTCTGACCCGGAGATTTTGAAAGCTGGGTAAGGTATTGGAAATGATGTCACATGACCATACAGTTATTGGTATAATTTGGGAATTTTCAAGGAAAAGAGCGCTGACTATAAACGCGCGCGGGCCTTCCTAGATTTTTGTGGGAGGAGCTTCTGATGGGGGAAATCACACGATCAAAACGCCGTTTTCATATCAGCTGTACTCGGAACTACAGGATATGTATGTTCGTGTGCGTGAGTGTGCGTTTAAAATGCATACACTAGTTCGTGCAAAAGTTGGTGCATATATACTGTACAAATACAAGTGTGCGTCTATGTGTGCTTGTCATATTATTGTGAGAATCACTTGTAATTTACAAGAAAGGAATTGTAAACGCAAACCGTATCCACTTGTTATAGCGACGTCATACGCTCAAATTAAACAAAAAAACCGTGTACATGCGTCTGCTGTAACTAAGACGCGTACAAGCACACATACATATACACACACACACACACACGTAAACATGTATACGTTGGTTGGTTTGAAAAAAAAAACAGCTTTCTTTTTCTGCTACCTAAGGTAGTAACGGTGGAGTGATTTCTCCTCGTACTAACTCACACAATTCCGCATATAGCATTGTGTCTGCTTAGACAGAATGTAGAGAAAGTGGTTTCATGCTTTTCTGAAAGTTATTCTCACACACACACACACACACACACACACACACACACACACACACACACACTATATATATATATATATGTGTGTGTGTGTGTGTGTGTGTGTGTGTGTGTATACGATTAAAATATACACTAAAAACTTATTTCGAATGGTGATTTTCTCGATGCGAAAGACTTTTCCACTTAGAGGTTTGGCGCATCAAAATCTTCCTGCAGTACATCAAGTCACTTGCCTTTGAGTACACAGATATACATACATACACATATGTATTAAAATATAAAATTAAAAAAAATACATTTTTAATTTGCTGACAAACAAGCAAAGTTACATAAATCGTATATATATATATATATATATATATATATATATTGAAAAAATACATTTAGACGTAGGATAATATGTATATTTATTAATATATATAACTAATAGCTCTACTTATACTACATTGAGCACTACTTTAGTAAAGCCGGATTGATATTTTTATAATGTATATTCATTAATTCACACACACACATACAAAAACATACAAAAATACAAGAGCGTAAGCACACACACACACACACACACACACACACACACACATATATATATATATATATATATCAGCAGCAACATCTATTGGCTTTTTACTAAGTTTCTCTTAGGGCCTAGACTTACGGCCACATCACGTACGATTATCGAACTTAAACAACTTTGAGGTTGGTCACTACCTAGTTGAGAGACTTAAAAATAACACGTGCTGTAAGCCTTGATGTGCAGGTGGTGTACTGAATAATGGTTGGGTATTGTTAATTGAAGTGCCGAGTTTCAATTATTCTTGGGTTCATTATATTCACTTACGCACAAATACCCTGGGGAAAGTTATAAATCTACCTCTTCTCTCTACAGCTGTGGGTTAATTTGTACGTTTTGTATCTCCAAACCATTATTGTCTAAAAAACTTACAAAAACTAAAACTATTTTCTTGCTTCAAATAGTCTGCAAAGTGTCGATAAGCAGTAGAAAACGAATCAATCAACAATATTAAATGTATATTTCATAAGTTATTTCAACAGCAATATCTACTGAGTCTTTTAATGAGTTTCTCTTGCTGTAGAATTAGTAGATTTATTTGAGGTGAAAATTTAGAAAGCATCTTTTCAATATTCTGATCTCTAAGTAGTTTTGACCATCGTTGGTGGTTTTCAAAGAATGAAGACTAAAAATCCAGAAAATGCCAGTATGCCTTTTGTATTGACAGTTTCAATTAATGTAGGTTCACCATGAAATATTATTTAGTGTCACATGGTTATATATATATATATATATATATATATATATATATATTCTAAACATATACTGTCAAATATAAGCGACAATGAATGTCTATTATGTTTAATCATGAACCGTTCTAAACATCGTATTTTGGCTTTAATGAAACAAAAGCCAATTTAATAAAAATTATCCAAATGTTGGAGAATTTTTGTCTTTATTTTCACCTGAAATTAAAGCCAAAATACAATGTTTAGAATGGCTCATGATTAAGCATAATAAACATTCATATATATATATATATATATATATATATATATATATATATATATATATGCTTTTACTTATGCCTTTAAAATACAGGAGTAAGCTGATTAAATGATCATTTATCCACAGTCTCTGTAGTGGCAAGATAGGGCGCAGTAGACTCATACCTTTACCAAAATGATTACTGCTATGTAAACACTCAGCCTCACTTAAAGTTGGAACTCACTCTGTCGGTATCCATTTTCCCTTCTCATAACCGTTACGTCGCTTCAAATCTTTGAAAAGGTCTACAAATTATAAACCAATCATGACTGACTGAAAAATGTAATCAGAGGAATTCAGTCAGTTAAATGCCATACGTGATACACTCTTGGGCGATCATGTCTCGAAAAGACATGACTGACTGGGCAGAAGATTATCCCGCCATTGCTTTCTGCGGTAGACTTGTTACCGACCAAGGCTATAGAACCCAATCTGTCCTGTTATTTAACCCATAACTGGAAGGAATAGATGGATTAATACCTTTCCCAAGGGTATTTGCGCGTAAGTGAATGCAATGAATTCAACTGGAATTCGAACTCGGCTCTCCGATTTCTTGTTCCGAGCTGATATCCAGTGCACCACAACGCACATCCTTAACCATTCGAAATTGATGATTTTAGTTAAACTATATGCTAGTACAAATTTGTCCTTGTAAAACCTGAAATAATTTACCTTTAACTGAATTTGTCATGTCATGTCACGTGTTATGTTCTGTAACCCATTAGGGTCGTGGGGCACCACATGTACTGCAGCCATTGTAGCAGTTGTGTGTTTAAGGATAGATGCCTTGACTGACACCCCAAACAGCCTGGTTTTGAATTTAGAGTTTTCCTCTTAGATTAGTTGCCACTTGCAGGTAGGAGCGCTCAGTCTTCCCTGTTATTTAATTTATCGCTAAAGTAAAATGGATTCATGCCTTTCCTATGAGTATTTTCCCATGGGTATTTCCCATGGGTATTTCGCGAATCGACCGGAAATTGAACTCGGCACTCCAATTTCACTTTCCACTACACCATCAACACCATCATTTTATGATTTTCTATTTTTTAATTATTTTTTATGCTATTTCGTATTCGTACTGCTTGATGAATAATATATGATATGTATTGAATTTTGCACACTAGTTCTTTATACTGGAAATACTAGTCTACTAAAAACTGGAGTCCTTCACAAAGTGTGTCCCTGTGTCAAAATAAAATTCCAGAGAATTTCTGCAAAGTGTCGATATGAAGTAGAAAACGAATCAATCAGCAATATTAAACGTATATTTCATAAGTTATTTCAACAGCAATATCTACTGAGTCTTTTAATGAGTTTCTCTTGCTGTAGAATTAGTAGATTTATTTGAGGTGAAAATTTAGAAAGAAACTTTTCAATATTAAATTCTAATCTCTTAAGTAGTTTTGACCATCGTTGGTGGTTTTCAAAGAATGAAGACTAAAAATGTACTGATATTACTCAACCGATGATTCAACCATACTTAAATATGTTTTTTCATGTTTCAATATTTTCATTTGTAATCTTAAATTAATCTTTTTTAATCATATATACATCATTTTTGTATCATCAGAAGACGGCTGTGTTAAAAGGTAATCTTTGAGGATCATTTTGATTGGTAATCGTAATTTAATCATTTCTAATTTCATTTGGGGATTATCATGGTACAAGCGTTTGAAACGGGTTTAGCACCAAAACTACTGATAAATGTAAGGTGATTTTTAGAATTTTATTTTTGAAAAGTGCACCTTACATTGCAGTAAATACGGTATATTCTGTGCATTAAGCATGCAAATCCGTAATTTACGCTCTATTCTTCTTTCTATCTCGCTGATTTTCTCACTCACTCTTTCTCTATATATATTGCGTGTGTGCGTGTGCGAAGGTTCTAAGCACTCTCATCTTAAATTTAGAGACTGAATACACAGTAGAAAACGCTGAAAACTTTTACATACATCTACGTGTATGTGTTCATATAAATAAGAAATATACATGCAAATCTTTATCGAGCGTGACTTATCTTGCTAAATGTGATAAAACTAAGAACAAAGGTTGGTGCTTCACAAGCTTGCAAGCTGAAGAGGTCTGCAAAGAGACAGAGAATCTTAGCAATCGGAATACTAGCTTTACTTGGGTTTGAACACCAGCCACTGGTATTCAATTACCACTATTCCTCATATTTACACACATATGTATATATGGAAATACATACGTTTATAAGAGTGTTATAAGAGTGTACCTATATGTTGAGAGGTTTGTGGGAGAGTATTTGCTCACTTTCCATTGGTGGAATGCAAAAACATGACCCAGGCCGCCTGGATTTTATGGGAGGTGCTTCTAAACTAGGTAAATCACGTGACAAAAAATCCGGTTGATCATCAGCTGTTTGCTCACGCCTTGGCGTGCATGGATATACACGAGCGAATATATATATATATATATATATATATATATATATATATGCGTTTATGTGTGTGCTCTGTTGTGCGTGACAACACGATGACTATGCCAACGAGAGGTTGGGGAATAGGCACGTACTATTTTATAGGTTGGTGAGGAAGGTAGTGTGGTTGAAAAGTTTTCGGATGGCCAAATAGAATTTTTAGGTCTCTTGTTGGTTAGTTTGAGAGCTTTGCAGTACCCCCTTATATATATATATATATATATATATATATATATATATATATATATATATATAAGTTTAAAATTATATATATATATATATATGTGTGTGTGTGTGTGTGTATCTGAGTGATCAGTATCTGAGAAAAAAGTGTTTGTAAATATACGTAGTGTGAACATAGAGATGTACCCTAGAGTAATATTTTGTAGATTAATCCGGTGTGTACGTGTGTGCGAACCTATGTGCCACCTACTCTAGCTCAGTGGATAGGAAGCTACTCTGTTTAAGTATAGTGAGTTCGAGTCACATTGGATGTCATACATTTGGGAAGATGTCCTAGACTCGTCTAAATTTATCAAGTAAATATATATGCACGCACGCATGCACGCACGCACGCACGCACCCACGCACGCACCCACGCACGCACCCACGCACGCACAAACACACATATAGGCAGATACAGATATCAATCTTTCATTTCTCCCTCTTTGCATCTATCTATCTATCTATCTATCTATCTATCTATCTATCTATCTACTCCTATCTCTGTGCGCACACAGAAAAATCTTTATCTCTAATATATATATATACTTCTATCTGTGTGCACACACAAAATTCTTTATCACTAATGTACATATATATGTAGATGTATATATATATATATATATATATATAAATATATATATATATATACAAAAACTTGTATATATATATATATATATGCACACACACAAAAATCTTTATCTGTAATTATATATATATATATATATATATATAAATATATATATATATATATAACATAAAAATCTTTCTCTGTAATATATATATATATATATATATATATATAATTTGGACTCACACAAACACGCAAGCACATTAAATGCAAAGCATATGATTTTCAAATGTGCTCACAGATACAACACTGGTGTTAACTCGAATTACTTATGAGTGAATTTATATATATATATATATATATATATATATATATATATATATATATAGCGCACGGTGAGGGCTGGCGGTAAAAAATGTGAGGAAATATATATATATATATATATATATATATATATATTCAGTAGAAGTAATAGATATTTTATTTATTAATCTGTCAGATTTTACCACCTGTGAAAATTGGAATATCATGTTGCATCATTTTTCAAAATATTACGCTGTACCTGTCTCTATTGAGAATAGGAATATGCTCTCTTACTTGCGTTCGAACGCAGTTTATTTGTCTCAATGAAAAATACACACTAATGTGTGCACTTATTACTGTGCATATATTGCATGTGTGTATTTGTTTGTCTGCGTCTATGTGCGAATCTTTTACACGCCCCGTATTTTTTTTAGCATATACGCTTGTTCTAATATTAGCATACATATAGATATTTACATATTTATGTGCAAATATATGTACGCGGATTTTAGCATATTTGTGTGTGTGTGTGTGTGTGTGTGTGTGTGTGTGTGTGTGTGTGTGTGTGTGTGTGCTTACGGTCTTGTATTTTTGCGTTTTTGTATGTATATATTCTTAGGGTGCCTGTGCTTGGGTATCTAGCACTGTGCACTCTTAAATGGTTTTCGAGTGAATATATGCATTTCCATGCATCCGTAGGCGCACGCATGTATGATTATGTGTAACAGATGCATATCTGTGCGCATGCGCGTGAGTATTTCTTCCACATGTGTGTGTACAGTGAATATGCGAATGCGCTCGCTTTTGTGTTCGTGTGTTCGCCTAAATCACGCGCTTCAACCGTCTTCAGTCAAAGTGTATTTCTGTGTGTTTGTGTGTAAACGTGTTTAGCTGTGAATTTAATCAAATTGTGGACATTTTTAACACTAGAATAGATTCGATATTTTATAGAAGAAAGAACATAGAATAAAAAAAAAACACGGGTTAAAATAATTCTGATAAACCTTGTGCGCGCCCGATCGCGTGCCTGTGTGGCATTCATTTTTGTGCAATAAAGTCGATATTAGAAACGTTCTTTTATGTGTGTGTATGCGCGTTCGAACGTGTGTGTAGTTGTGGGTGTGTATGTGCGCGTTGTTAAGGGGCGATTCTCGCGTATCGGAACAAGCATTCGTGAATTTGGTGAAAGGATGTGGAAGAAAAGATTCGGTTGACTAGGCTTTATATCCTGGCTCAATCAGCTGTTTGTATAGAACGCTTATGACCGAAGATAAAAAGAAAGAAAAAAAAAAGAAAGAAAGAAAGAAAGAAAGAGGTATTGATGCATATGAAAATACATAGACAGGGTGATTGAAAAGTAATTCCATATTTTATAAGTATGAGTGCCCATTCAGGAGTCTTGAATTTTTTCTTTGCGGTTGATTAAAGGAAAAAGTCTATGATATCAAACCAAGACATTGGAAAAAAGTGCGGGTACAAGATGTTATGTCTTCCATATTACAAAAGTTCTTGGTGGAATCAGTTGCGTGATTGCTGGACGGCTCAAGAAGCTGGTAGCGAATTCTTGACCCCATATCGAATTTTTAAAAAAACCTCAAGCTAAAGGCTTTCCTCTCATATCTATTTCTTGTAAAAATTATAGTTAATAAATAAATTATAAGTATTTTAAAATGGGGAGTTACTTTTTAATTACACTGCACATACAGGGTGTTCATAGAGTTCGTATGCATAAATAAATTATAAATTTTTAAAACGCACACGAATTTATGGACACCCTGTATAAAACAGGCTGATGAAGATAGATAGATAGATAGATAGATAGATAGATAGATAGATAGATAGATAGATAGATAGATAGATAAGTAACAGTTTTAGATAGATAAATAGTGAACAAGTTTAGAAAGATACATTGAAAGACAGATAGAGAGATAAATAAGGAATCCAGGAGTCCATGGATTTGATTTTTTGATATACAATAACCACTACAATGTAATAGATAGATAGATAGATAGATAGATAGATAGATAGATAGATAGATAGATATGAACAGACTGAGATAGATAGATAGATAGATAGATAGATAGATAGATAGATAGAACAGACTAGATAGATAGAGATAGATAGATAGATAGATAGATAGATAGATAGATAGATAGATAGATAGATAGATAGATAATTGAATGGATAAAAAAGACAGTACATATATAGACCGATTCATATACAGAAGCAAAGTGAGATAACTGGTTTTCTGTGAATATAGTGAGGAAAAACTTGAAGTATATATATATATATATATATATATATATAGAGAGAGAGAGAGAGAGAGAGAAACACATTGAAATAAATAGGTATACATGAAGAGGTTTGTACAGAGGGAGATTGATAGATTAAAAAAGGCTACTGATACGCATATATATATATATATATATATATATATATATACACTCTCGCCTCCTCATTGAGACGTGATGTGACACAAGGTCGAGTTTGTGCTGCGTCGTTTGCGCTGGCCTCGGTGGCGACTACCGATCGATTTCTTTCGTGCAGTCTGGTGGTGCAATCTAAGGTATCTCTTCCCCAGGATTGGACACCTTTCAGTATCTTATTTTTTTCAGCTGTGTATCTGTCCTCGGACAAAACACAACCAAGCTGCACTGCCCGAAAACATAGATGCAACTGAGAGATGATAATCCCTACCAGGCAGGTGTCAGATAAGTATATATACACTACCGGCCATAATTATTAGGCTACCCCAGTTTTTTTTTTTTAATATGTATTTCATACTATTTTTAGTATTTATTGCCAAGTGGATAATTCGAAATGAAAATAGAATGTTTCTTTTGATAATACTGCACAATAACATGTGCATCAAATGAACTGTTCTAGTGTCCAGTTTTTATGATCTTTTTCCCATACTAGATTCTTCTTATTTGCTGGCCGAAGCAAAGGCTTCCTGGCTGCTTTGTAAAATTTTGTAAAGTAATAATAACAAAAGAACCATTCTATTTTCATTTATAATTATCCACTTGGAAATAAATACTAAAAATAGTATGAAATACATCATTAAAAAAAACAACAAAAAAAAAAAAAAAACGGAGGCTACCTAATAATCATGGTCGGTAGTGTGTGTATATATATATATATATATATATATATATATATATATATATATATATATATATATTGTTGTTTTTAGGCAACAGTCTCACTTTAATATATGTTTCGTTGAATAACACCGACAAGGTACTTTTGTTTAGTTTTCTTTATGTTTTCATATATGTATAAGTGTTTCCTTATATATGCATAATGATTTTTCATTATAAATGTACAAGTACCTACTTAATGAACGCAAAAATTCATGTTTGATCTCAAGTGCACGCATGTCTGGAAACACATATCCATACAAACACATACACTGATACACAATTTACAAACTTACGCAAACGCAAATATGAAGTACTATCTAAAAGTTCGAAAAATTTGAATAGCCTACAAACATAGTATAGTACGGATTTCTGCTCAACTATTTGTGAGCTTTACCATATTATCTAGTTCCCATTTGCAATATTTCGAAGTAGTTGGTGGAAATGACGTGTTTGATTCAAACATTGTTTTCATCGTCAGATTCCACGAAAATTTAGGTAGTAGTTCGTATACGCATAGTTATTACCCAGCCCACAAATATCACACGCTTAAGCACATACACGCAGCTATGTGTTCCTATATCGAACGGTCATATTCAAGACATATACAGGCATCTACATACAACGTACTAAACACGAAAACGTGAACACGTTCTTTAGATCCACATAGGTACTGAAAGAATTCTGCCATCACAGTGATAGAATGTAACAGATCGAATATCGAACTAAGAGCATTAATTAACAATCTCGTCTAGCAGACCATTAGCTATTATAGCCAGTTCGTTTCTTCTATTGCAATCTTGTGTCAAAGTTGATCTTAATGCTAGACCACCTATAGTACCGCAATGGTTAGCATTGTAATCTGCGGATCAATTCTCTAGTATCGTCAAATGCAGTTGGAAAATGATCATTGAATCAGTTTACAAACGCTTATTTTCAATGTTAAGAAGTGTTTTCCTTATGTAAATAGGAAGACTGCAAACGGTAGATAGAAAGGTAGTGAGGTAGTTGATAGATATGAAAAGTCCAAAATAAAGAGGTAGATTTGTATAAATTAACAGACGGAAAGTGGTACCCGTGTAGAGAAATAGGTATTTAGAGAGGAATCAGACTGCCGTGAATAGCTATGAACAGAGGTAGATAAGGGGATATAAACAGATTGATACAGTCAATTAAGTTTGTAGATATAAATAGTCTATGCAGATATCTTTATGAACAGGTTGACATAAATAGATTCTTATATCAAATACTATATGGCATAATTATGCAATGGATAGGCAACACACAGACAGCAATTTACTATGCGTAGCTTAGATGTGGCATAAGGCCGAAAGTATAGAGAACTCAGTTATATATATATATATATATATATATATATATATATATATATATATATATATATATATACCCATTATAAGAACAAGTTTCACTTATTCCAGACTCTTATTTACTTGATGGCGAAGAGATAAGATAAAAAGAATCACATGCTTACATCCGAACACACAAACTTAGAGACATACACAGACTGACATGCACATGCGCCTGAGCATGCGCAGTTCGCACATGAATTTTTACCACCAATTTAGTTTCCCTATTGAGAGATACTCAACAGTTTCCACCATCTGTTGGATTCTCTTCCTCACATGACCAGATGACGTCACATTCATATACACCTAACAATGAGTGGAGATATCTCTAGATTGAAACAAATCCAGGTTCTCTTCCTTTCACCGCCTTCATCTTAATTCTACAGTTTTAGAAACCAGACACATGGCATACCACGTTAAGAATTCTCTAGATTCTAGAGTCTAAAATGTTCTCACAAATTTATGAACGACATATTTTTAATAAACGCTGAGTAATAATAAGACGAGATTCTACAATATCGTTTTGATATATATATATATATATATATATATATATATATATATATATATGTTTCGATTCTATATTTATCGCTTCGATGTATATTGTATGTATGTAAATGTGTGTGTGTCAGTGGATATGTGTAAGGCTATGATAAGCGAAAAGGAAAGACATTTTCACTTATACATTACAAATTTTTGTATAAAACTTAACAGCAATGAAGAATAAGGGAATAATTCATATCCATTTAGCCTGAAAGGGTCATAACAAGGTGACCTTCAGCGTTGAAGGTAAAATGACAATTCAATATTGATATCGCAGAATATACGAGACACGCACAGTGAGAATCAAACCCACCAGCTTATGAGACTAGCCAGTGAAATATTACTTTATCAGCAGGTATAATATGCAGGAACAATATTTATCCAAATGAATACACCCTCTTTCTCTCTCTTTTTCATTAACGGCTCTACCTCCCGCATGATATCTGTCTGTAAAGTATCCTGCCATATCACGGTGTAGTTTAAAACAGGTACTTACGACTCACCTTCACACCAGGTTATCAAAGTAAGCCAGAGTGGAGATCCGCGATTCACCCGATGCCACTGATGACTCCGAAAGGTGAACTCCCGTGGGTCTGGTTGTTCCTGATATATGCACGAATAAGAAAAAAATCGTTAGATGTATAAAAAACCGTTTGGGCAGTCTCCCATAGACAAGAATGTAAGGACCAATTATCGGGTGAGAGGCGTACGGGGCTGCTCGTACTATACACTGGTTGACAGTAACTAGCGTAGCATTGGAGTTAAATAAAATATAATAAAATATTAAATATGAAACATTCAAGTGTTATTAGCATTATTTGGCACTCGGTCTTCATTAAAACGGGAACTGGATGTCTGATCGTGATGTAATTTGATGCAACAAATCGAAGATAATATTACTACGATCGTGTTAACAGGTACTCTCCTGTAGAGATTTTCAGTAGGAAATGAGACAACATTGAGCGCATTTGTTACCGTGTGCCACTAACCCTTCTACTTCAGAACAGATCTGGCTCTATGCAATTTTCCAAATGCTAAAATCGCCGTTGAAAAGATCGTGTACAAGACTAAGGAGAACGTGGCAATACCGTTGTCAAGAATCTCTGAAGATTGTATTAGAAACTGAAAGGTCCCAAAGGGATACTTCGAAAGGGATATGTCGTCACTACCCGAGCAAGGCTTGTTTTTTCGTTTATATTAAACTAGCAGTATAGCCCGGCGTTGCTCGGGTGTAATGAAAGCTTTAAAACTAATCCATGGTCCTGGAGCTCAGACTCTTTGGACATTGGCACGAAAGACTAAAATGTTTCCAGTTAAAGCGAAACCGTAGACTGAAAGAAAAATGAATGGATGTAAGTCAAATTTTGATTTCCTGGTATCGATTTATACATATATATATATATTATTGATTTTCTGCACTATTGTAAGAACTGCAACATTGAAACTTCTGAATATCGTTTTTTATGTCTTTGTCTATGAGTGTATCAAATTTGATCAAAATCGGACCACTCCTTCTATAGACCGATTTTTCCGATTATCGATTTTCGATATTTATCGAGGGTACCTCGACACAAAACCTAGCTAAGAACACTCGCAGACGCTTATAGTACAACTGTGTAAATTTTCAAGAAAATCGGTTCAGCCGTTTCGGAGTGTATAGGTAACGGATACACACACACACACACACACACACACACACACACACACACACACACACACAGAGTTCCATTTATAAATAAGTTTAGATTAAATTAATAAAAGAACAAAAATAAATATGTCCTACAAGAAAGAAAGAAAGTAAAAGAGAAAGAAAAAAAACTGCGTTTACAGACATACCCATGATGTTGGTTGAACAATAGTCCTCGAGTCCGCTTAGTATATACAAACAAAAAGAATAATGGTATAATTTTCAAACTATATTTTTCAAGAGCGCTCAACAGCTTTACAACTAGAGGAATTAGTTTTATTTCCATTTCTTCTCTGAAGAGATGAAAAGAAAAGTTTATTACTAGTGAAAGAATAAGTTATATATAGAACAATAAAATTTAACTTTAGTCTGTTATTATTTGTTGACGATTGTAGAATTCTGCAACATCTGTTATAAAGTGCTTGAAGAAATATGAATGAAGCTGTTGTGGATTCCGGGTGAGAAACCACACAAATAATAAATAACAAAAACAGATATGAAGATACAAAATGTGAGTTATATAGAACAAGATATAAAATTGGAACACGGGTTAGTCAATTCAGCAATAATATTAGCAGAAATAATTACATACAGTCTTGAAGTGAAATAGTATGTCCGGGTAAATAGTATGTTCCCCAGTCGTGACTCTACCCTTCGGCGGAGGACGACTGGGTTAAAGCTCTCCGCCCGAAGGCATAGCTCTGACTGTGACAAAGGCAGTTGCTATTTTGCAACAGTATTTAGTTGGCCTTTCCACTTAAGGCAAAATGTGGCACAAGACCTTTTTAATGTTGGTCTTACGGGCCATATAGCCCGGTTAAAAATATCTGTCTATTGTTTACCAGTCGTGATTATATCCTTCGGCGGAACCACGACTACGTTAATGCTCTCAGCTCGAAGGCAGAGAGCTGACAGTGACAAAGGCAGTTACTGCTTTGCAACAGTATTTAGTTGGCCTTCCCAAGTAAGGCAGCATGTGACACAAGGTCACTTTTATGTGGGTATTCCGGGCCATATAGCCCGGCTAAAAATATCTGTCTATTGTTATCAAGTCGTGACTCTAGTCTTCGGCGGAGCCACGTCTGGGTTAATGCTCTCCACCCAAGGGCAGAGAGCTGACAGCAACAAAGGTAGATGCTTCTTTGCAACAGTATTTAGTCGCCTTCCCACTTAAGGCAAAATGTGGCACAAGTTCTTTTTTATGTTTTTCTTTCGGGCCATATAGCCCGGCCCAAAATATCTGTCTATTGTTTCCCGGGCAAAAATGTCTATCATTATCCAGTCGTGACTCCATCCTTCGGCGGAGCCACGACTGGGTTAATGCGCTCCGCCTAATGGCAGAGAGCTGAAAGTAACAAAGGCAGTCGCTGCTTTGCAACAGTATTTAGTCGTCTTCCCAATTAAGGCAAAATGTGGCACAAGGCTTTTTAAATATGCTTTTCCGGCTATACAGCCCGGCTAAAAATATCTGTCTATTGTTTCCCAGTCTTGACTAACTTTCGGCAGAGCCACAACTGGGGAAATGCTTTCCGCCCGAAGATAGAGAGCTGACAGTGAAAAAGGCAATTAATGCTTTGCAACGGTATTTAGTCACATTCCCACTTAAGGCAAAATGTGGCACAAGACCCTTTTAATGTTGGTCTTCCGGGCCATATACAACGGGTAAAATATTTGTCTATTGTTTTCCAGTTGTGACTCTAGTCTTCGGCGGAGCCACGACTGGGTTAATACTCTCCGCCCGAAGGCAGAGTGCGGACAGTGACAAAGGCAGTTACTGCTTTTCAATATTATTTAGTCGCTTTCCCACTTAAGACAAAATGTGGCACAAGGTCATTTTTATGTGGGTCTTTCAAGCCATATAGTCCGGCCAAAAAAATCTGTCTACTGATTGCCGGTCGTGACTCTAACCTTCGGCGGAGCTACGTCTGGGTTAATGCTCTCCGCCCGAAGGCAGAGAGCCGACAGTGACAAAGGCAGTTACTGCTTTACAACAGTATTTAGTCGCCTTCCCACTTAAGGCAAAATGTGGCACAAGCCTTTTTTTATGTGGTTTTCCGGCCATATAGCCCGGGCAAAACTATCTGTCTATTGTTTCCCAGTCGTGATTCTACGTTTCGGCGGAACCACGACTGGGTTAATGCTCTCCGCCCGAAGGCAGAGAGTGTTCTCCGCCCGAAGGCTAAGAGCTGTCAGTGACAAAGGCAGTTACTGTTTTGCCACAGTATTTAGTATCCTTCCCACTTAAGGCAAAATGTGGCACAAGGTATTTTTAATGTGGGTCTTCCAGGCCATATAACCCGGCCAAAAATATCTGTCTGTTGTTTCCCAGTCGTGATTTTACCCTTCGGCGGAGCCACGACTGGGTTAGTGCTCTCCGCCCGAAGGCAGAGAGCTGACAGTGACAAAGGCAGTTACTGCTTTGCAACTGCCATTCTTTGTATAGGCAGGATAATATGTACCCATCAGGAAAGTCTATTCTTGTATACAAAAAGGGGCGATCCCAGAACAGAAGCTAAAACTTTCCAGAACAACATCTATAATCTGAAATTAGAAAGAAAGTAGTGATGGCACATACCCTAAATTCATCATAAAAATGAAGATGTAGAATGAGTAAATGCTGAACATTTCATATACCTCGGCGTATGGATCAAATCTACTATAGGGGAAAAGATATTTAACCTAGAATCGGCTGCACCAGAGGTAGTTTCGCTACAAATCCAAAATTATCAATCTGAAAACTTCCCGTGTTCTTAATAGCCTCATCAGATCGAAACTTTAATATGGATGTCATGCACGACGCCAAACTCGCTCAGAAATATCTAATCCGTAAGCTCTATATAACCTCTTTCTAACATCGATGGTTAAAAAGACTTTTCAGTAAACCTGTGGGTTTTTGAAAATTATGGACTTGCAATATAGAATCACATAGAACTGTTCCAAATAACAGAAACCACTTTACTCAATGTTGACATCCACACTACTTCAAATAAAAGGTTAGAAATGAACATCAGTACTGGAAAGAACGGTCACAGCCACTGAACTTGAAAAACCTGTTTTTCTGAAAAAGTGTTTTAATAGAAAGATTTTCTGAATTTTAGCTGTAACTAGTTCTGGTCGATCGGTCAGTGAATACCAGATGTTTTCTTGTAGGGAAACAGCTAATACTTTCGTTATCATTTGCTTGCAAAGACACAAAGTTATCGAATGACGAAATTTTGAAGTTGCGCTAGTTTATGTTGAGACACATCTATCATCCATTCTTTTTTCTTCTTCATCTATTTTCCTTTGAGATGCTGATGTTACTAAGGCTTCTCTTAGTGTTTCCCACATCGAGTTTACATTTTAATTTTTTCCCTCGTATCTGCTTTTCACGCTGATAAGATATTTCTTCTTTAGATTTGGGTCGTATTGCAATATGGATGCTGCCTTAGGCCTCTACTTGGTTATTTTTCGTACACCCATTTTCTCCATATTCAATGCTGGTTCCTAATCCGAACTTTCCAACAATTTCATCTTCCTCTCATTGTCTACTTTGGCATTCACGTCTCCCCTGACATTTATAATATATTGCGATATATATTGAGGTTTGGCGCTGTTTACTGCAATGTATAACTTGATTTCTTTTTCTCTACTTTGTATTGTCAGTGCGTTCACAAACATGATGGATATGTTGCAAAATTCTCCTTTCATTTTAACGACAAGAATTATTTCAGATAACTGACTGTATCCCAGAACGTATTGTCTTGTCTTGGTCTAGTATCAAGCCTACACTTTCATTTTTCTCTCTTTCTGTATATATAACCTTGTGTTTGCCAGTGATAAAAATCTCCATTGTTTGACCACCTCGCTTCACATACGCCTAAAATGTTGGCATTTAATCTTCTCATTTCCTGTTTTATATTTTCTAACTGGTAAAAGTGGTTTAATGTTCTAACATTCCATTCTCGTGAAATATTTTATTTTGTTTCATGGGAATAGTCACTGAATAACGGTCAGGTGACACCTATCGCTCATGTTACTCTTTACTGGGCGAGGGATTAATTCCAAGAAGTCTTGCCCTCTTTACGTCGTTTATGCTAGCATTGCTGGATGAAAGTCAGGTGATACCTGCTGCGCAAGTTGATCCTTACCGAGTGAGGAGTTAATTGCAATGACTTGAACTTCTTCACGCTGTTAGCTTACATATTTTGTTTGATGAATGCCATGATATATCTTACGATTGATAGTGGAGTGGTTTCCCTTTGCCTTATCCACGGTGATTTATTGAGACACTTCATCTAGTTAGCTGGTGTTGACTCGTTTAAAGTTATTCTTCCATTTGATAGGTCTTGTCTTTCATCCTACAGGGTTGATAACATCCCGCCTCACTCTCAAAAACTTGGAGTGGAGTAGCCGGTTTGGACAGGAGCGTACATACGTACCCATACAGATGCATACATACATATATACGCACTCACTCACCATATATATATATATATATATATATATATATATATATATATATATATATATATATGATTATGAATTAAAGGAACATTGCGACACGGACTATGTTTCGAGATAGAATCTCGTCATCAGGCAATGTTGAATGTTGGTTGTGAAAATGATTTACATTTAAATACAAAAACCATCGGTTTGCTATTTATATATGGGGGAAGATATAAAATGTATAAGTTTGTTCTTTTAACTAATTAGAATAAAGATTCATTTTGAAATTTGGCCAGTAGTTTCTAGGGGATACATACTTACTTTTTTCTTTCTTTTTTCTTTTTTTCTCTCTAATGGTCAAAGTGTCAACCTACTTTTAACTTAATTTTATTTTTATTTTTATTACTTCTCTTTGAATAATCGTATTACCTTTGATGTATCTATTCTAGTACCAAAATGTTCTTTCCTCTTTCTCCATATCTTGACCTCTTCTCATAGAAAACGGGAAAGAGATGAAGAAAGAAAAGAACTTTTTATATTTTTGTTTAAACTTAAAAGAGCTTTTGAGTAAATTTAATCTTCTTATCAATACGTATTTAATTTTAATTTTTTCCAAAACCTTTAATTTATAAACAACATTTTTATTTTTTATTCTAATTTATTTCCTTCTATCATTATCCTATCTTTCGAATATCTATTTATTATAAAAAATTTATATACCAATTTACTTATTTTATTTTATGATCTCGTCAGTTATTATTTTCCTTAAGCGAATTATTGGGTATATGCTTGTTAATTAACATAAAGTTGTTTTTTATCCATATTCTAAGGTGAACATTTTGCAATGTCTACATAAGACATTTATTTTATTACGTTTATTTAATAGATTTTTATTCTTAAGTGATTTAATAATATATAATTTTTTGTATAGACACAACGAGCATGGGTCGTTTAAAGACTTACATGTTTTAGCTTCTTTTATAATTTTCCATTTTAATGTAAGTGTTTTTTTTTGTTGTTTCCTTTAAATACCAATGCTATTTCGATAGGGATGTTCTATTTCTGTGCTCTTTATTATTAAATGAAGACGTGTGTTGATAAATCCGTTTTTTGGAGAGTTATTAGTACTACCTAGACAAATCTTTATATTACTAGGGTTTTCCTCTAAAGATATTTCACATTGATAGATGATTGATTCCGTTAGGCACCTGTTTTCTAGCGGGCAATCTATAGGGTTTCTACAATTACAGTTTGTCTTGTCTAAATTGTTATCTTTCGTTATTAGGTTTTTTTTATTAATTTTGCTAAAATTTTTAAAAATATTATTAGTGTGATTTTTTATGATTTTTTCCAGATAGTTCATACAGCTGTAACTTAATTTGATAGCATTTTTTATTGAAAATCTTACTTAATGGATTTTTTTCCGGAAAGTGTTTCTTAATTAACGCGAGGAATTTCCTTCCCAATTTACTACTAGTCATTTGGTTGAAAGTGGGCGTGTACCAAATAATATTTCTATTCTTATTTTTTGTTCGCGGGTTGCGTTTCTCTTTTGCATATTTAATATTTGGGTTTTTATATCCACTATTTTTAAGGTAGTGCTCTAAAAATTGCGATACTTATTAAATACTTCTTTATTTGCTGAATTTCTACTAATTCTGTATTCTATTGATGAGGGTATATGTTTAATAACAGATGGAGGGTGGTTAGATTTCGGGTGGATATATAAAGGATTGGTGTTTGTTTTTTTTTATATGGTTGGTGTATATCCTTCTCCAGATCTAAGGTTACATTGAGGAAACCTACGTTTTTTTTATATTTGTTTTAATAATTACTTTTAAATTAAGGTTTTTAAATTCTTTATGTATCATCTTTCTAGTGTTATCTTTTTTAAAATTTGTGGCATTTTTTACTATCATAAGCCCATCATCCCTATATAATCCAATGTCTTCAGTATCTGTTTCCTTACAGGCCGTGAGATTGTATATTATTAATAAGCCTACCAGATTTGAAGATTCAGTAGAGTCAAGAGATCCCATAGTAATATCAAAGTTATCTCCCTTGGAATTAATTTTTCTCCGCTGTTTGTCTTTATGAATAAGCACAGATGTTTTTGCATTCATTATTATGTTTCTCTCCTCCTCCGATATATCCGAATAGACAATGGCGAATTCCAATGCTGTAAAATAGTTTCTTTGATATCGATGGATAGTACTCCACAATATTGAATTAGATAAAAGAGCAGTTGTTTTTCTTTTATATTATAAAACCAGTTTGTTACATCGGTGGTATCCTTCCATGATTTTAATTCCAGGTATTTCATAATTTGTTTGTTTACTCTTTCCAGCATGTTTTTGCTAATTTTTCCTATTTCTGGTCTTGTGGGATTTATCATTCTAGTAGTAGAATTTGTGTTAAGGTTTTCCTAATGATCCTTTATGGTGATATAGCACTTCTTCGTGTTGAGTTTTACTACTCGGTTATTTTCAATTTATCTGTGACTTTTTTTTACTAAACGTATTGATTTAATCAACTAAATCTATCATATTCATAGAAACTTTTTTTTATAGTTTTTTGTCAAGTTTCTCGATGTTTTTTTGTATTTAAATGTAAATCATTTTCACAACCAACATCCAACATTGCCTGATGACGAGATTCTATCTCGAAACATAGAAATTTCCGTGTCGCAATGTACTTTTAATTCATAATTATATGAAACTATTCTCTAAAAGATTTATTGTATTGAGCATTGTTTATAAAAAAATAAATGTCATGGAACTTAAGATCGTAAAACCTTGGGTTTTCTTTACCTGGATTTATATATATATATATATATATATATATATATATATATATATATATATATATATATATTGTTTAATTACTTAGTTTTTGGTCATAATAAAATTAGAGTAGTGCACATTTGTATTAAAATGTGTTCAATACAATTATATTGTTGAACTTTTGAATATTCTTCATTTGTAAACGAATTATTACACGATCTAGGTTTCTACCATGTAGCGTCTTCAGGCGATTTGCAATAATTGATTTTACCGTTTACCGTTTTTAAGAACGCTGACGTAACGGTGATGTTTTTGAACGCTCACGTGACGGGGGATTTGTGAACGCGCAATTTTTAAAATTACAAGTAATAACAACTTCATCCACGGTTGTATGAACCTAATAGGTATTTTTTAGTATGGTTACACTTAGTCATAATTTCTGTTCTTTTATTCAATAGTTTTTTTTGTTTGTTTGGGAGTAGCATAATCGCTAACTTTTCTTCGTGGCACAGTCTGCATATTTTGTCACCGTTGTAAGGTTTGGCTGTTTTCACTATATTCTACGTTATGTCTGGGTCTTTTCTATATTTTAATTTCAATTTCCACATGTGGTTAGCCAATTTTGTAAAGTTTTTTTTAAGTTTTCTATTTTAAATGTAATTTAAATGTAGGTCGCGTAATAACTCGTTTACAAATAAAGAATATATATATATGTATATTTTAATATTACTTCACTTACAACTCTATCAAAAAGTAAAAACCAAAAATAGACTGAATTTGAAAAAAATTTTTTTTTGTGACGTATATTTCTCAAATCTTAACCGTTATTTTTTTATTTTTTTATTATTGCTTTACCTTTTTTTATTTCTCTTTTTAATCTTATTTTTTTCTCATTTTGATATAGTTTGCTGAGGAGGCGTGAAGTCTCTCTTAGGGATTTCATGTTGAAATGTTCATTCAACATTTTTTGAATTTTGAAAATTTATTTTAATATATATATATATATATATATATATATATATATATACGGCTTATTTGAATTTCGAGTTAATAGTGAAAGAGTATTTCATTCTTTGATAGTAGATTGCCGCCAAAGGTTTATAGCTGAAAAACTACAATTTTTTCTAGCCTTTTGAGCCCATCGGTGGTGGTGACAGAGAAAAGGCCTAGCTAAGAATATTAATTTGTTTCATTTATATGCACTTATTAAGTTTTAACTCAGTATAAGTAGGGATAATAACTATAAACTCATAAACGAGCGGAAAATTTATTTCACCTTGTCCCTTTTTTTACAGTACTTACTTTACGGTAGGTACGCAAACGAAATTCTTTAACAGGAATGGTCGTCACCGAGAGGAATAGTTAGATTGCTATGTTACATAAACGTAGCGAGCTGTGGATGAGTATTTGCCAATGAAAAAATTGACAGTACCACGTAATTATTTTCTTTCTATTCTCAATTTTGTCTCTCAGCATGAGTGGTTGGGTCAACAGACACCCATCATTCGACTAATTTATCAGTCACCAAAAATAACAAAACCAGCTCAGTGCATATATTCCAAAGGTAAGCAATAATATTACCATCAGTATCAATACTACTACTACTACTAATTACAAAAATTTCCATATATATATAATGATTTGTACCCACAGAAAGAGTTAATGTGCTCGCTCCTTACAATTACTTGAGGGATTGTGAGTATAACAGTTTTTCTTTTTTATTTCACTCTTGTGGAATTGCATGTTTACACCCCACTTACATTTTAATATTTATTGAATAAAGTTTATTTTTAATCGAGTTCCATCTTCCCCCAGTATTGTAAGTTTCCCCATTGTCTTTTTTTTTTTGTTGTTTTCTGTCCTCTATCTTTGACCCTTTGTAATTAAGCCAACGTAGCCCTTGACAAGTGTTGGTCGAAAGGTTCCTCGGGATAATTATGACGTCTATTTTGTTTAAGGTTATTAAATATATATATATATATATATATATATATATATATATATATATATATATATATATTGAACACTTCCTATGACGGTACAACAAGGGAAAAAAGTTTTAAAATTATTTCGCATTCAAATCTTACCTTACATTTTCGTTTTATTCTGCACTGCTTCCATATACACTGGCTTAGTAACAAGCAGCAAAGGTTTTCGTGCTTCTTGGAAACGTTTATTGGATGGACTTTATGGCTGGACCTTAATCCCCTAAACACGCGGCAACTTACCTATTAGGACGTGGGGAAGACTGGAAGTGGACGAATTTCAACTTAATGGAAGAACTCGGATGAAAAACATTTTTTCTTTCTTTTTCGTTCTTTCCTATTCTCAAATTTGACTTTCAGGACGGGTGGGTGGCTCAATTGACACCCATCTTTCGACTAATTCACCAGTCACTGACTGTCAGAAAAATCGGTATAAAACCGAGAAAAAATATTGTCTCATGCTAAAGTTGTAAAAATAACGTTACAAGTTCCGGAAGTGACGTCAGGTTTCAAATGTCATACGCGTGAATAGATAGCGCCGGTCCTGATATCAGTCGGAAGTAGGCTCCTATGATACTTTTGATACTTTTTTTTCAAATAAGATCTCTTATCCGATAATAAAACTGCAATAATAATTAATCATTATCCCCTAGGATTACCGGCTGATTGTAAATTGCATTTTGAGCAAATTTGAATTAGTGTTCAAGCATCGAGCCGAATAAGACGATTTAAACGGATTAATAAAAGATGATCAGAAGGGGATTACTTCCTTTTGTAAATTGTTTATTTTCATTTTCTTGTACTGATGGAAAAATGCGTTTGTTTTTATGTGAATGTACTGTTGTTGATTTATTGTTGATGCTTTTAAAATTCCATTGCATTGATGAATACGATTGTGTTTAGTCGTCCAATCCTTTAGGCATCTATGGGGAACAAACCCTGGATTAAATACCAGCACAGGCACAATAATAACGATAACTTCAGCACTATTTTGCTTGATAGTTAGCATATGCTTAACCCAACAGCTAACAACATCAGCCTTACTTTTGAAATACTCTGTTATTCAGTACAAATTGGTTAAAAAAAGAAAAAAAAATAAAGAAAAAGAGAAATTAAATGAACACTAAGTTTTACCTGAACTTCTATTGACGTGATAGATTGATTTGATTTCTACTGCTTCATCAACCCTTTGCAGGTTTTTTAAAGTCAAAACATATTTTAGATTGCAAGAATTAAAAAAAATCAATGATCTTGTGATACAAGTTTTACTAATTGTTTTGGATCACCCCTTTTTTTATGATAATGGACTCGACTGAGTATATATATATACTTCAGCCATAGTGAGATAGCCCTCCCCTGGTTAAGGTAGCTTTCTTTTGTGTACCTAGTTAATGTGAATGAATGTGTTCCTAGCCGGTAACCGGCTTTCTCTTTTGTTATGATCCAAGTGGAGATTCCCAACCCACCAGTTTGTTTTGACCTCCTTTTATCTCGGCTGGTTCAGCCTTTTATTGTATCATTCCATTATTTTTTTACCCTATTCCCCACCCCATTAGCAAGTGTGCTTCTTGATTCCGTTTGGCGGAATACAGCGGCCACTTTTTTTCTGGGATGGATGGGTCTTACTAACATTGTTTATTATTTTAGTTTAAAATTTGTTGTATTTTCAGTTTGTTTTTTGGGTTCATCTCCCTCCCATCATTTCATTTTTCATTAAATGTTTATATTGTGCATATTATTGTACATATTATATTATATTGTACATATATTTTATATTTTATATAAATACATTTCTTATTGTCATGTGTTATTTCCCCACTTTTTTAGGTGTCCCTTGTAAGTTTGTGACATTATGGTGTTTGAAAGATTGGGAGTCGATGGATGGGTGCTTGTGGTGATCGTGCAAATTGTAACGAGTGAATGGGTCGTGAAAGTGTTTAGCTAGGTATAGGATAGTTCAGTGAGTACCAACCTCTTCCCCTCCCCTTTTCTGCTTTGTGCCACAATTTTTGTATTTTTACAAGAATAAATATCGTTATCGGAGAGTACCAGAAGAGGTTCGTAAAACACCGAGATATACCGAAGTTACACAGAGAATACTGTGTCAGTAGTCATAGTAGCTCTGAGCTCCATTCAGCCAGAATAGTATTACACGAATATACTGATTCCAGCACGACTTCACTTCAAAGACTTGTATATATATGTCCCTTACTAATCGTATTCCTGGATTACTAACCTGCGTTCCAGTTTTATCTTTACGTTTAATATGACCTATTTTCTATCTCAAATATCTGTGTTGTTGTTCATTATTTTGTGTGGTTCCTCACCCGGAATCCACAACAACTTGGTGACAAAGATTCGAACTCACGTATACTCCACAACACTAATTAACTTATAGCTAGGAAAGAAGAACTGGGTTCATGCCTTCCCCAAGGGTATTTGCACGTAAGTTAATATAACGAGCTCAACGCAATTAGAACCCGGCTTTCCGATTATTAATTCCAAGTCATAATTCATTACATCAGCCACACATCCAATCTTACAGGATTTAGTTTTCCCAAGAAGTCACCCATCTAGGTACTGACCATGCTCGATATTGTTTAACTTCGGTGATCATAAGGGAACTTGTGTTTCAACGTGATGTGGTCTTAAGACTGCTGTTATGGTTTATAAAATGGCGAGTGTTCTAAAAATAGAAAAAGATAAACACACTGACGCCAAGAATTCAAAATTGGGCGGCAAAATAAGGAACCGTTTCTTTTGGTAGGAGTAGGCGTAAGAGTAGGAGTAAGAAGTAGGAGCTAAGGACAGTAGTTTTGTGTAGGAGATTTGAAAGAGAAAAGACACTAGTCAGTTGACGACTAGAGTCCAGAAGGGATAGGCTCGTTTACTACTATCATCCCACAGTGAAGAGAATTTAGCTAGTCTGCTCCTGTATCCATACAAAATTTAAAGGTTGTAACTTGATGTAAAAACCAAAAGTTTTCTACCAAAAATAAACATCATTAATTCAAGTTTGTGTTATCTTCTAATTATACCGAAACGAAGCAACACAACACTGCTATTGACAACATATGGTGCTTGAGCTTCATACCACAAGAACTTTCTGCATTCATTGGAGCTATGAATATAGCTATACAGCAGTTTATTATAACAATACACACACACACACACACACACACACACACACACACACACACACACACAAAAAAAAACAAAAAAAAAAAACAAGCAGAAATACCTTGCCAGTGCATAAAGGTACTTAAAAACATGCATTAACTATCGCCACAAAACAGTAGTATCAGGTATGTGCAGCGATTGAGAAATCTGAAATTGCTCTCGTGGAAATTGGTACCAGAGTACTGATGAAACCGGATTACGGATTGAACCGGATTACTGATTGTTGGATTGGTGATGGCCAACATGTAGTAGATTTTACTGATACTACTGTTGAGATAGTTCTGATATCGACTTTTTACAATTTTTGAGCAAGCTTAATTGGTTTTCTGTTCTAAACCCGCCAATAATTTTAGACACAGCGTCTACGTTCAGCTTCAAAGGTATTCTCCATTCTTTAGCAAGGACTATTTTTCTAGATTTTCATTTGGTGTAAATATAATTGATTTTCATGTTCGAATCTCAAACGTTTACATAATTACAAAAAGATCCTAGAGACTTTTTAAAATTTTTTTAATCGTATCACCCCGAGCAAGGCGGTAACGCCACTGATGTGCAGGGGGCTACGTAATAGTGAAAAGATTGGAAAAGAGAAAGCCGGAAACCACATCCTAAACAGGAAACAAGGGATGAGCCTCTTCACCTGTTCAATAAACGTGGGTGGAGTGTGAACCGGGCGATAGATAGATCTATCTACTCCGATTCATAATAATATTTCATTCATTTTTATTTGTCTGAAGGTTCATGCTACAGATGGAGGATGTTGGTAGCGACTTGTAATTAATAGCAAGTCGCTGATAACATCCTCCATCTTTCTCAGTATCTTCGCATACCGTCTAAATTCATCTTTGATTTTTGAATTTTTCTCATTTATTTCATTTATTTTGCTTCTCCGACAGCTACAATCTCCAAGAATTTAAATGTAAAGTCAATAGTCATCTCCTATCTCACTAACCTGCATTCCATCTCTCTCTCTCTCTCTCTCTCTCTCTCTCTCTCTCTCTATCTCTATCTCTCTCTCATGCTCCTTTCTCCGTTCATTCCACTCGCATCAGTATTCTCACCCTTCTCTTACTCACTTCCTGACACCCCCTATAACCTGTCACTCTTTCTCATAACTTTCCTCCTATGTAACCCCCGGCAAAACAGTGGCATTAAATGTCTTTCTTGGGCAATTTGATTATAAAAAAATAATTCGATTCGAATTTGTTTACGGGCGCAAGCTTAAGAATCTCCAGATTTTTCCCAGTTCCCGAAAAATGTGTTGGTATTTTTTCAATTTCTCGCTATTTTTTGACTACATCCTAAGATCCACTGGTCAATCTATATATTAGTTCCAGAGCATCTGATTCATTTTTTAAGAGATTCTATAGTTTGTTCTGGACGATCTCCTCAAAGATGAAGAGGAAACTCAAAACAACGGAAATTTGGTTCTACAGAAGGATGCTGATGATACCGTGGTCCGAATATGAAATCAATGACAAAGTTTTGGAGAAAATGGAAACGAAAAGAAAACTAATATTTAACACCAGGAAGGAACATTTGAGGTTTCTGGAGCACATAATGAGGAAGAAGGCTTGACAAATTTGATACTCATGAGACAGATAGAGGGAAAGTGAGACAGAGGAAAACAACGCATGAAATACTTAGTGAACTTCAATAAATGGATGGAGAAACAGGGCTTATGAGAAATAAGAGAAAGACAACATTTATTAGGAACTACAAGGGACAGGAAGTTGCGGAAAGCCATTATTGCCTACGTCCTGAATGTACACGGAACTTAAAGAAGAGTCTGTGCCGGCACCACTACTTTAGACGGTTGAACACAATTCGTATTTTTACTGTTGTTTATCCGATACAACGTCCAAGAGCCACTCTAGGTAGGTGATTACTAGATGAGATTGTTGAAAGTAATTAGATAGCAGTTGACCTGAAACTTGAAGATGTTAATATTTTAGCGATCAGGAAAGTATCCTATCGGGTGTTTGTTCCAAAATGCAACAGCTTTAGGGAGTAAACTGTCCGAGTGAAACTTCTTTCTTATTAATCGAATACGAAGGTAATGAGGTTGATTCGGCTCTGTAGTGTGGTGGGTCTTAGCTCTAAAGGTCTGAACTAGGCTATACAGAAAAGGGCTTGGAAGGAGGAAAATAACTCATAATCAGCAAGAGAACGTCACCGGTTTTGAATTCCACCAAAGACTGGAGAATGAGGATGTGGCAACAATATTCCATTTTTAGTCTAATCTGACGCTTGATAAAGCATGCGAGAAGATGTTAGATACTTTCTATGGCGTTTTTAGTAGATCCTTCTTCTTCCCTATTTATTTTTTATTCCATTTGAACCAGTTTATATATATAATGATCTGTCCTTTATGCCTGAGTAAAAAGCTGCACATTCTAAGGCAGGGGTTTTCAAACTGTGGTCCGCGGACCACAGAGGTTCCGCAAGGATAAGATTGGGGGCCCGTAGATTAACTCATCACGTGAAATTCAAAGTGTAAATTTTCAATGTCTGGATATTTATTTTTACTTATTAATGTTATCAAATGACAAAAGCTTGCACTATCGCACATTACATGTCAACGTTATTTATACAAAAAATTATTTTACACATGCTTGATGTTCTAATTTACTTTTTTTTCAGGGTGCAAGTGTCACCCATAGATAAATTTTTTAAACGGAAACCTCATGATGAAATCAACACAGAATCCGCTACAGAAACGGAAGAGATTGTTCAAAAAACAAATTTAGAAAGTATGATATGGAATATATTCGATTTGGATTAATTAGTGGGTCCCTAGACTAAAACTTGAAATATAAAGGGGTCCGTAAGTCAAAAAGTTTGAAAACCCTGTTCTAAGGTACCATAACAATGGTGAACTATTGAATCGTAGAGATGAATTAACATCGAAAATATTTTTCGTTAAACTTTAATTAATCAAAAGGTGTCAGTTATAACTCCTGCTCTAATATAAAAAAATTCAACTTAAAGATAAAATTATTTACCTATTATGTAGCCCCACTAAATACCTTACTTAGATAAAATAATCCTCTCCAAAATTTAATTAATATCCATGTTTCATTCACAAAATTTAAAAAAAAATGAATATCATATTAATAAAATAAAATAAATCCATACAATACTAAAAGGTCACTCTATTTCATCCACTCATAGATAGTAATCAAATAAAATTTCTCTACCCATTTAAAAAATCTAAGGTCCCACTATGCGATTTACCTAGACAAAAATAAAACGTGACCCGTCCAGAACTTAGCCACCTCGCCCCCTCCCCTAACCCAAATCTGTATCTCTATGGTTACAAACAGCTGATGGACCAGTTTAGACATACTAAATTCCAATCCCCCACAACAATCACCTACATATCACATTCCCAAAAATAAATCGTTTCCACCATTTCTTTTCAGTTATACATATCACCCAAAGAGGAGCAGTTCGGCTCGAAACATGAACATTTTTGTGTAGTGATACTATGCTTTTATAAACCATTGTAACAACTATTACAATATAATGACATATAATAATTACATTCTCACCTTCTCTTCCACAGATAAAGCATTTGTTCTTTTTCTGAACTGTCAATTTTCCATTATTTATTTCTAGTTGAAGTAGTCGTCTGTTTCGGTCAAGAGGTCAATAATTGCATCACAATTGGTTACAATGCTGGTTATAAAAGTTTGCTCAGTATTGATGGCGTTCTTTCTATCAAAGTCAAGTTGTGTGAAAATGCTGGATACATTGTCTTTACATATCCTAAAAGTTTTGTGGAAAATCACTGTTTGTAAACAATCAATTTCCATGCAATCCATTGTTTAAATTTCCCTACCGCTAATTGAAAAAAACATGTTAAGAAAATAGACTTTTCTTTTTACTGCATGCTGATCGAATTTTGAGTAAAAGTAATGTCTAACTCTATATCCCTAGAAATATCGATTAAAAATTTACAATTATCATTCATGTGTGAAAAACAAAAAAAAATATATATATATATTTGGAAGAAAAATTCTTCTATGAAATTGATTTTCGAAAGCACATAACTGAAATTGTAATTTTACAGCGAGCGGTTACACACAGTAATTGTTATTTAAAAATGAATTTATATAACACACACAAAAATTAAAGATAAAAACCCCTTCATCATGGTTAATATAATTTTACATTAGAATATTAGCGTCAGTCAAATAAATCTGCATAGCAAATTTGAGAGTTCTGCATGAAAATGTTTGACAAAGATAATTTCTTTTTACATTTATGTACAGAAGTTTGAAGCCAAGTTCCGATCCATGTTTCAAAATGTGATCAAATGATCAAACATCAAAATGTTATGTTTTGAGAAGGGCTTTTTGAGCGGTAGGAAATCTTTCCAATACAGCTTCTTGTATATAGCACAATTATTTAGAATTATGAAACCAATTTCAGGATTCAAATCATACAAAATATTTGATAATCGTAGTTTATTTTTAGACAACTATCAGAAAAGTAAAAATACGTACATGCAGAATTTTTACTGAAACAAAAGTTGATTCATATAATTTCTAAATAAGATCAGTTTAGTATGAATGGAAAACATTGAAGGTGACACATTGAAATAAGAAAAAAAAAAACTCCTCAATAGAATAATGGCGATTGATATAGAAAAAAATAACGGCAGCGATAGGAAAGAGTAGAAATAGTAATAAAAATACAACTGTTGAAAATGACAAAAATAGTTTCTTTTTTTACTTTTTTCGCTTTAGCTTTTTGTACACACACACGCGCGGGCACACACACACACACATACACACACACACACACACACACATATATATATATATATATATATATATATATATATATATATATATATATATATATATATTCTTGTTTTGTTCATTTTCCTCTGGGATGCCATGATCGTTTTTCATGAATAAAAATGGAAACTGTACAAGCATTTGACAGAAAAGATGATTGCCCGATAAGCATCTTTACATTTATGAATCAGCCATTTTGGATTAAGAAGTGGAAGAAAAAACGGCGAAATCACTGTCATTTCTTTCTTGAGAAGAAATGTGTTAGTAATTTTAATAGTTTAAGATGAGTCAATTTTTTTCTAAAAAGCCATTGCGCTTGCGTTAACTCCTGTAAGCGCGTGTTGCGTGCGTGCGCGCTAAAACAATTATCAATCATAAGAGATGATAAAAAAGAAAGAGAGGTTTGAAGAGAATTATAAACTTCTATAATAACATAGATTATTAATAAGAGAGTGGCTCGCTCCCGCATTTCTCAAATCTTTGTTGTTAGGTTCGATTCTTATTGCCGTGTAAATATTAATTTGTTTTTTTAATCATTTCACCCCAAGCAAGGCATTCCACTGCCACTGTTCCCGAGGGAGTTACATAGGAGAAGGTGATGAGAAAGAGTGGTTAGATGTAGGAAATGTCAGAAGGAGGTTGATAGACGGGTAAGGATACCGAGGATGAGGGTTGGGTAGATGGGAAGAGTGTTTGAGAGAATGGATGCGAGTTAGTGTGTTAGGAGGTGTCTATTGACCTTGCATTTAAACTCCTGGAGATTGTAGCTGTCGGGGAAGCAAGCATGTGGAAGGAAATTCCACAGGATGACGAAAATGTTTAAAAAGCAAATTTTATTTCTACTTTACATTTTGTTAAATCTTATATGAATTCACACAACAATTCCTGCAACCTCTAACAAAATTCTCATCAGACCCTGGATTCAGACATCATTATCACTAACCCAGATTAACCTACCAGTGAATTACGACACTTACGATACTAGACTTCCGTCACATTACGGGAGCACCTGATGAAGCAGATACAGTCTCTTCTTCAATCGTGAAAGTTATCCCATATTATGTCAATCGTAATATCAATCGATTGATATCAATCATTTGATATCAATCAAATATATTAAAACTGAAATTGGAGTGAGACTAAAACAGAATCAGCATTAGACGTTAATGCAATGTTTCAACTCTCTACCCTTGAATAGCAAAAAAAAAAAAACAAAAAACAAAAAAAAAAAAACAAAAACACAAAAAAATACAATCCCTTCACTTTAAGTACATTAAAGACTAGACAAACAGAAAATAGAACCAACGGTTCGTATAATTAACCAAAAAGGAAGCACAAACAGTGAATAAACTGAAAGCAGTATAAACAATAGACATAGCTTTTCATGCCCCCCCCCATTCCCGCCGAATAATTAAATAGTACAATGATAGAACTTAGATTTGAGTTTGTGTTTTGTTTAACGTCATATCAACCTCTGTGGATTATTTAATGCCAAAAAATGGGGTTTTAAGGTATTTTTTAAAAATATTTGGTTATAGTGAGAAGGTTGATTTAGTCAGATTTTAATGATTTTTTTTTGTTTTTGTTCTTTTTATTTTAAAAAACTGAAAATGTCTTCTAGTTTTGTATTGAAAAACGTTTTGCTGACAATAATGTTTTTTTTTTCCTTCAAAAATGTGTTATGGTAATAATTTCTACTTAAAATGTATTGTTGGTAATATTTTTCCTTCAAAAATGTATATTTTTCTATAAAAGTCTATTTTTATGTATATATTTTTATAAAAGTGTATTTTTATACTTTCATAGTGTTTTGACCCCAGTTTGGGGGTTAACTATTTGCCCATAGCTGGGACCCTAACAGATGCTACCACTCCGGGTCAGGGGGGACCTGGGAACAACAGCAATTAAGAGGTGGTTCCATGTTCCTCACAACCTCCAAATCAGAGGCCTTGCTGCCGGATGCAGCTTACAGTCATGCCGAAGACCAGATCGAACTTGATCGAGTCCCGTGTTCATACTTTGACCAATTGCTAAACCAGCCACGAGAGTTTTTAAATTGTAATCTAGATCATCACTGGCCCGTGATAGCGCACCTGCTTCCAATAAATTCTATTTATCTGGTGCAGTATTATTATTATTATTATTATTATTATTATTATTATTAATAGTAGTAGTAGTATTTGCGAGTCGCTCAAAATCGTGATTCACGAAATCTATTCACCTTATGGCTACTAGAGTTAATATCGTGCCTCACGTCCATATGCAATAGGTCAAAGTTTTACATTTACATATTGCATAAATCTAATTCCCCAAAAGGCTTATTCACCATCTGTCAGAGCAGGTGTGTGTCAACCATACACCGGCGTTGTATCACAAATGTACCTAAGCCATCCACATCGTCCGACTAACTAATGTGGGGAATGATTCGGCATCCTGTGTTCATGCTCCCATATTCAAACAGAAACACAAAGTAACAATATAAACATACATGTCTTTTCATAGTCATTAATTAACTAAGACAGTGAACAAAGAAATCAACCATCAACATAATAACATTTGGCTGTTCCTACCTGTTACAAGAAGGCTTTTCCTCAAGCGAAAGAATACACGCCCACCGTTCCAGGCACAGAGATACTGGCGGTCATTTTGTTTCTAGATAGAAACTGGTATGACTTCTGCTAAGCAACACAAAAATATTTATCACCAAAAAATATCTATCTCGATATATCAGGCAGAAATCAATTAATGCTTGTTTGGTGTATGACCAGCCAGCCAGCCAGCCAGCCAGCCAGCCAGCCAGCCAATCGGATTGACTCTGGCACAATTAATCGTTTCGTCGGTATAGCAAATAAATGCAGTGTCTTGTGTTCAACTTCTGCTTCAGTACTAAACCTTTGAAATATTTTCTAAAATAGCTATAAAAAAAAAAAACTCTTACCAGATGAATCTCGAAACATATGAGATGGATATCAGGGCAGAAACAACTAGATAGATTGAGAACGCCACATCTATAGACATGTTGATTCTACGCAGTCTTAGAACCTCTTAATACGTTACCCATTTCCGCTCGCAACAGTTGATCCGAATCTAGATTGGTACATTGATGTCGAGATGGCGGCAAAGCATCGACATCTGACTTCAACCAGAAATACACAAGCCATCCATTCCTGTTTTACACAGTTTTAAAACAATCGTTTTATTTTTCTAGCTTTCATTCCTTTGCTGAGCCAATGTATTCCTCAAAAGGCAGATTTAATTTTAAGATATTAACTTAATGATTTAACTGACCAGATCCAAATACCAGGATGCTGTGTAGTTAATGTCTCGAGTTTGTGTTCTAGGATTATTGCGACAGATTAGTCCATACCCTCATCAAGCAGTGTTATTTTACATTTCTTTCCAGCCTCTTCCCTTACTACCTTCTTTTACGAAATTTATCATGATTTTTTAGCAAAGGATGGGACTTTAGCGAGAGCTTCATGATTCTCGTGGGTCGTATAACTCAACCTCCTTAAATTTTTCCACCGCGTTCAAGGGGAGCAACTCTTCTGTCCCGTAGACTTACCTGTCAGCTTTCTGATCAGAGTTCAATTAAACAACATTTCTTAGAAAAACATAGCCATGTACTTAATATTAGACAGATTTTAGTCTATAATACAATAATACTCATACATACACACACACAGTAAAAAGAACCTTCAGATATAAGAGGCCATCTACATTAAATCAAAGCAACCTATCCTCAATAAATCACATTTCAATATAGTCACAGCACATTACATTGCATTTAGATATATGGTTTTGTTGTTAGCATTTCGATCTCTCACGTAGTGTGACGTCATAGAACCGCATTACTAATTTACGAACTGCGTCTGCTATTAGGTGACTTTTATCAACGCATAGCAATGATTTATGTCAACGCAAGAGAATATCATCTTTGATGGGGGATATCTTTATGTTAATGTCCCTACAACCACTCCGAAAGTTTAGAACCAGCGTAATAAAGAAAAATATCCAATTGTTGAAGAATTTTGTGTTGATTTTCACCAGGAATTAAAGCCAAAATAAGATGTTTATAACGGCTCATGATTAAAAATAATAGTCATTCATTGTCTGTTGCATTTAACAATAATTGTTTAGATAATTATCTGCTTTGCGAGAATATATATATATATATATATATATATATATATATATATATATAATGTTGACCATAAATAAACGAACAGCTCTATTATCTAAACAGTATCTTATAAATATTAATATTTAATTTTCATTAGCGTTAAGTTTCAATCTGCGACTGACGATTGACAGTGCATGGAACACAGTTTTGTACCAAACGGTGAGTAACAAAATGTATATTTATTATTACTAGAAATTTTAGCTCTGTTATCATACATTGAGCACTGTTTTATTGCCACTCGCACTCACTGTGAGCTACTTTATATATATATATATATACGTTAAAAATTCAATCGATGGCAAAAGTTATATTTGTCAGAAGAAACGGCTAAATAAAGAGAGTGCTCAATAAAATTTTCAAAAACGAAATATTCATAGATGTTTGTGTGCAATTTCAGATTTTATTTATGTATGTATCCAGGAGAGTGTTGGGCTTCGTCATACTATCTTGCCTAAGATTGGGCACCTCGGCGTGATATAATGGTTAGCAAGCTTGTCTTGCTAGAACCTATTACGACTGAGTAGTGAGTTCGATCCTCACTGGGTACCTCATACTTTTGGCATTGTGCCACAGCTAACGGCGTTTAGAAAATTAACTATCTTGCTTAAGATATGCAACTTCTACTGTGGTGCCCCTAGGACTATGGGGAATGATGGGACTAAAAATAAAAATAGATACGGGAAGATATTGAAGATATCTGGGTTAATCATTGAATTGGAGTAGATAGACTAAACTATCGCCCGGTTCACACTCCACCCTCGTTTATTCGAACAGGTGAAAAGGCTCATCCCTTGTTCCCTGTTTAGGATGTGGTTTCCGGCTTTCTCTTTTCCAATCTTTTTACTCTTTTTTTTTCTCAATTGGAGTAGATAGACTAAACTATCGCCCGGTTCACACTCCACCCTCGTTTATTCGAACAGGTGAAAAGGCTCATCCCTTGTTCCCTGTTTAGGATGTGGTTTCCGGCTTTCTCTTTTCCAATCTTTTTACTCTTACGTAGCCCCCCTGCGCGTCAGTGGCGTTACCACCTTGCTCGAAGTGATATGATTAAAAAAATAAAACTTATTATTTAACAAATTGATCGAACATCAGATTTTTATGGGGAATTCTTTCTTGGACATTTTATCAACTCCTTGTATGCACCTTTATAGTTTCTAACTACAATTAATATTTTGCATAAATTTTCTTACAAAAAAGAGAAAATATTAAAAGATAATTTTGTTCAAGAATGAATGTCTTTTTATTTCTGGTTACGCGTTAAATGCATTATTCTCATTGCTATTGATTTATTTCTTTAAATTTTTTAAAGATTTTGTATCCCTTTCTCTCTCTCTCTCTCTCTCTCTCTCTCTCTCTATCTATCTATCTATCTATATATATATATATATATATATAAACTTATTTATAAATGGAACTTTGTGTGTGTGTCTGTGTGTGTGTGTCCGTTGCCTATAGACTCCGAAACGGCTGAACCAATTTTCTTCAAAAATTTACACAGCTGTATTATAAGCGTCTGCGAGTGTGCTTAGCTAGGTTTTGTGTCGAGGTACCCCCGATAAATATCGAAAATCGATAATCCAAAAAATCAGGTTATAGAAGGAGTGGTCCGATTTTAATCAAATTTGATACACTCATAGATAAAGACATAAGAAACGACATTCAGAAGTTTCAATGTTGCAGTTCTTACAATAGTGCAGAAAATCGATACTATATATATAGCTTTCATTACACCCGAGCAACGCCGGGCTATACTGCTAGTATATATATATGACAATATTTATGCTCTCACACCCCTGGAAAAATAGTAGACTTTCACAAACAGTAGCTACTCTGGCATGTACGCATCGCTCATTCAGTGAAATTAATTAGATCGCCTTAGCTATTGGGAGCGTATAATGATATGCGCTAAAAAGTCTGCCTGCTTCCACCGAACACCCATAGCCCAGGGGTAGCGTCGCCGACTGACGCCATTTCGGTCGGGTTTCAATCCTGGGTAAAGAAGCAATCCGAGTCTAACCGTACTGATGAGGTCTGTCTGCGGATGACAATATATATATATATATATATATATATATATATATATATATATATATATATATTAATAAATATAAGAGACAATGAATGTCTATTATGTTTAATCATGAGCCGTTCTAAACGTCATATTTTGGCTTTAAGTTCAGTTGAAAATAAAAACAAAAATTCTCCAACATTTGGATAATTTTTTATTAATTTGTTTCTAAGCTTTCGGCTCACATGAGCCATCTTCAGAGAGGTTATTTAGACGGAAATACAATAACATCCACCATCACCGACGATTTTATTTTGTGCTGACATAAAACTCCGCTAGGCAACGGCAATAGTTACCAAAAATAAAAAAACACAGTTCTCAAATTTGCAATGCGGTTCTATGACGTCACACCGCGTGATAGCGCGAAATGACAACAAAACCATGTATTCAGATGGTAGTTTAATGAAATATCCTGCAATGCAGGAAAATATAACTGGAAAATATAGCATAAGTGAATACAATACTGGAGAAAAGTCAGATAAACACATTTAAAAAATATTTGGGCTAAATATCATCCAAATTTACGTCCTGTGCTGCTGTGTATTTAAGTAAAGTAACGGCCTCAATGGAGTTCAAGAGACGGAGCTTACTACTACATGATATACGCCATAGTGCAAGACGTAGATGAACTACTGGTGGTAGGAGGTATGGTCTCCACTGTAACACACCAAATTCAAACTCAGCTTGGAGGTTGAGAAAGACGGCAGCCATGTTGAAAAATATCTTACATTCAACACTATAAAAATATATGGAACAATTTTCTGTGAAAAACGTATATACAACAGTGTAGTTACTGTTATAGCGGCCAAATGATTATAAAATTGTGTGTAGCTGAAATTTGTTACCGCCACGCCTAAGAGCAGCATATAGGTGTGTCCGATACACTAGACCTACTTAATATAGGAAGTGGAAAGAAAAATATACTTCCGTGGAAATATTGCAAATGTGACAAAAAGATTTTCTATTAAATTAGCACAAAATAATACATAGAAAATTTTTTAATCAACTCGGAAAGTTGTATATAACTTTGTTATAGGCAATTCAAAGGTTAAAATAAAAGCAAAAAGAAGTCTGAAGTGGACAATTTTTTTTTCATGGTCAACCTCTGCACGAACACGTGGACGGAGAAAATATTCACTCGTAAAAAATACGCTAGAATGATAATTATTTAGCTTTTTAGCCTTCATTGAAAATATAGACCTTTCTGCTCGGACATGTACCTTGATGAAAAAATATATATACTTGTTAAAACAATATTTCGTTAATTGACACGTTGTGAACAGTTTATGTAGCTTTTTTATGCCAGGAATCGCTGTGCTATTACGGTCATGTCACGTGAATACACCGGTTCTCGCTCGATCACCAAAGTTAAGCAACGTTCAGCCTGGTCAGTACTTAGATGGCTGACCGCTTGGGAATACCAGGTGCTGTAAGCGTTTATTGATGGATGTGCGTTATGTTGCGGTGGCTGTCGGCTTGGAAAGGGAAATCGGTGAGCCAAGTTCCAATTCCAGTCGAGCACTCTGCATTAACTTGCGCACTGGTACCCTTGGGAAAGGTATTAATCCGTCTCTTCTCTCCAGTTATGGGTTAAATAACTGAGGTCTGCAGTTCATGCGATCTGTGGCGGACTTATGCACCGATTGTTTGTTATCAGCAGTTCCAAAAAGTGTGGATGGTGCTACACAAGCCTTCACCACTCTAAACAATTCTTTGTGTGGCAGTCTAACTAAGTTAGACACTCATACCTCGAAATCGACGGTAGAATCCATAATAATATCGCCGTGCTATTGTGGAAATGTATCATAGCGACTCTTTTCTCGTGGAAAAAATTACGCGCGTTTTTTCCTGTTACCAACCATGTACTGATAGAGAACTTAACATTTGTTATTTTGTTTATTTAATGTCATATTTATCTATATAGATAATAATATACGTGTTCATTTCCCGTCGAGGGTCAAAACTAAAGGACTTATGTCCCTATTGTTCTCAAGTGAAGCAATATATCTTATTATTCCTATTTCCACGCGGGTTGGTAAATAATATCACGTCACCAGTGAACGGATATATCTATTTATTCCCACGTGGGTAAGTTTTTAATATTAAGTCGGTCACCAACGTAACGGTAAGACATGAATGAATGACGCTTGTTCTTAAAGAGACTTTTATATATTATGACATACACAAATAATACATATATACAAACAAGTGTTCACACGTGGAGAAACACATATATTATATCTAACGCAAAAAAGTTTCAAGAACAAAAGGAACAGTCTTACATATAATTGAAGATACTTCTGTTCGGCCATTGTTATGACTCCAGATTTAGAGGGGCCAAATTAATCTATATCGAAAAAGGGATACAGCAGGCTTCATCTACGTTCCAACGGGATGGCACTATGTGCTTGTGGATTCATCTACCTACAAAAGGGGAGGAAGAAGTTTTATGTTCCAGCGAAATATGGCGGTAGGAAGATTCTGCCTAGGCCAAAAGACCCGAGCAGAAGAGAACAACCTTCTTCTTCGGTTGATGTTAGTTGAAAGTGTGTGACTAGCGCTTGGGTCACTATCAGGAGTGACGTCACGAGCGGTTTTCATGTGACCAGGTGACTTTACCTCGATTAAATGGAGATAAGCACCTTTTGTATTCTTATATATATATATATATATATATATATATATATATATATATGTGTGTGTGTGTGTGTGTGTGTGTGTGTGTGTGTGTGTGTGTGTGTGTGTGTGTGTGTGAGGGGCACAAGAAATCCAAATTCCCAAACATTGTAAAAAACACAAGATACCAAATATTATAAAACCAATTGCTTTAAGGATAGCAATAAGATTGAGTTTTCTTGCTTTTAGCCCGTTTTTAACTCCTAAAGCAAAACAATACGTAGAAAATGACTGTTTAAATTATTTTGAGCGTTCCTTTTTTTTTATATAGGAAACTTCTCATGAGTACTCATAAACAATGATAAAGTCTGTGTGTTTCTATAGCCTAAGATGGCAGGAGCCATTAAAGGTTTTAAGCAATAGTGAATCGAATTTAACTTACTCGTCTGGCTAGTCTTTTAAACAACAATAGAAATTCAACTATTCACTTTCATTGATCGATTCTGAACATGAATTTAGAATAGAAAAATGAATTCTAATTCTATTTTTTAGAAATCGAGCATTCAGAATCACAAAATTTAACTAAAATTTGCTTCTTCTTGCGTATATGTGTAGGTAAGACTTTACATCAGTCAGTCAGTTGAGTGCCATACGTGATACACGCTTGGGCGATCATGTCTCAAAAGAGCCATGACTGACTGGGTAGAAGGTTATCTCACAGTAGGTTGCCATTGCTTTCTGCGGTAGACTGGTTGCCGACCAAGGCTATAGAACCCAATCTGTCCTGTTATTTAACCCATAACTGGAAGGAATAGACGGATTAATACATTTCCTAAGGATATTTGCGTGTAAGTGAATGCAATGAATTCAGCTGGAATTCGAACTCAGCTCCCCGATTTCTCGTTCCGAGCCGATATCCAGTGCACCACAACGCACATCCTTTACATAGAATGCACAAATACTATACTGATCCCAGTCAGAAATCTCGAGAAGCGGTACTTTTATCTTAAGTAGAAAACATCGATACTGCACTTTTTTTTTATAGGCATTATGCTATTAATGCGAAGTTGTGGCTGACTAACAGTTAACAGAGTGGAAAATCGGGGATTCGAATTCAAATTCCAGATGAAACGATTTGTCACTAATAATAGACTTTGCAAAGGGAATACCCATCTCTTCTTTATTCCCCAATGTTAGAAAGCGGTCCAGAAGAAGGACAACTGTGAAGTTAAAATTGTGAAGAAGGTAACAGGAAACGTACTCAAGAATAGTACATATGCCTAGTCTAGAGATATTAAAGAAAAAGAAACTGTGAGGAGGCATGATCGCTTCCATCCTGAATGGTCACAACACTTAAAAAGAAAGAGAAAATTGCTAATAATAATAATAATAATAATAATAATAATAATAATAATAAGAGTGATCGTTATAACAGGGGCGATGGTATCTGCTCTGTGGAATAGAAGACGAAGCTGATTGCTGTCTTCTGTCGTCATTTTGTCTTTGTGAATGGTTTAATGGAGATCCTCACATTCGTTCGCATCATTTTATTCTTACTACGTCAAACCGGCTTTGGAAATGGCATCTAAATTAACGTTGGCTTCTTCCCTGCTAGGCAACGTGAGCCGGCCATTGTGAAACAGAGAGAGAGCAGGTGAAGAATTGGGCAGGAGAAAAAAACAAAAAAACAAAAAACAAAAAAAAACAAAAACAGAGAACGCGAGCATTTTTAAGCAGATGTAATTCGCCCACACGTATAGTCTAATAGACATAGAAAAGCTGCATAGGGTTAGAGAGAACACATATGTTTGTGAGAGAGTGGGAAATAGTGAGATTTAAAAAGAAAGAAGTATGAGCTTGTCAGCTTGTGGTGTAATGGTTAGTAGGTTTGACTCACTAGAATCATTACTACTGATTAGTAAATTCGATCCTCACTGGGTGTCCCATACCTTCGGCCCTGTGCCACATCTAAGCTACACTTAGAAAATTACCCTCTGTCTGTCTGTCTGTCTGTCTCTCTCTATATATATAGTTTATAGGTAGTAAAATGTAATGTATATATATATATATATATATATATATAGAGAGAGAGAGAGAGAGAGGGGGGGTTGTTTAAAATTTGCTATTTTTATCAATGAAGATTACTCAATATCGGAGACAGAGCGTTTGTGGATATACACAATGTAGACATACGAATGTAAGCATGGTGACTGTAACACTTTAATGCATTCTCCGCAACCATATATCACTATTTCTTTCGTGGGTTCTATGTATAGGTAACTGGGTGAGTAAGCGAAATAGATAGAAGAAAACGTTAGAATTCTTCAATCTGTATTTGAAAATGGTCTCTGATATTTTGTTAATCTTGTTCTAGAAAACTGATTCGTACAATTTTCTTCTCTATGATAAGTTTATATAGTTTGAGAAATTGTAATTTTTTGTAATTTTTGGAGTATGTTCGTTTGTGCTTTTGAGTTTCCATATATGCTTGATAGGTTGGTGCTTTATGCATATATTTTAAATGATGTTTTGTGTTAATAGTTTTTTTTATTCCAGGGACTTATTGCGATTCCTATGCATATTTTTTCGGTTTATTTTCTATCTTATATTAGCTTGGTATATCACGCTCATTAGTAGGCAGTTATCGTTTAGTGCACATTCGTACTTTATTTTGCAGTTCCTGCTTTTACTACCGATAAACTAATGTATCATGCGAATGTAAAATCGAAAGGAAAAGGGAAATATATAGGAATAACAGAATGTCCCTGGACACAAAGAACCTACTTAAACAAAACTTCATTGAAAAAAATTGCAAGTAGCACAGTCCTCTAAAAGCATATATGGAAACTAAAAAACACAAATGGCAATACACTAAAAATAACATGAAAATGAAGAAAATAAATGGTTACAATTACGAGTTAAGTTAGTTTAGATTTAAGACGGTGTAATCTATGTTTAGAGAGAAAATATTATCAGACGAAAATAACTTCCAAAATAAAGGATTAGAGATAATTACCAACTGCAAACATGAAAACAAATCCTACTACGTTAACTACATCACAACTCAAAAAGACGAAATAAAATCACGAAAATTTAATCTAATAAACTTCACTTCAAATACCAAAATTCGCTAAAAACAACCCAATATATTTATTTCTACAGTCTGAAGATTGCTTGAAGCGTGAATATGATAGCCAGGCAGTATTGATTTCTGTGTCCACAATCTATCTATCTATCTATCTATCTATCTATCTATCTATCTATCTATCTATCTAACAATAAAAATGATAAAATTTGCGTTTCGCAAAATAATGAATAAACGTGTATTTCAGGAGGATATCGCATTGAACACAGTATCTATCTATCTATCTATCTATCTATCTATCTATCTATCTATCTATCTATCTAAACAGTGTGGTCATAGAAATCAATACTGTATAGTGGCTGTCAGTAACACGTCTTAAGCTACATTCAGACCTCTGTTTCTATTTTACAAAGGCTCTTTCACTAATACTGTACACTCCCCCCCCCCCACATATATATAATCTAAACTTATTTATAAATGGAACTTTGTCTATGTGTGTGTGTTTGTGTGTGTGTGTCCGTTACCTATAGATTCCGAAACGGCTGAACTGATTTTCTTGAAAATTTACACAGTTGTACTATAAGCGTCTGCGAGTGTTCTTAGCTAGGTTTTGTGTTGAGGTACCCCCGATAAATATCGATAATCGATAATCGAAAAAATCGGGTTATAGAAGGAGTGGTCCGATTTTAATCAAATTTGATACACTCGTAGACAAAGACATATATATGCACTCACTATATATATATATATATATATATATATATATATATATATGCACTCCCTATTTCTTTCCCACATGAATTTCCTCCACACCATATTTCAATATATTCTCATATGTGCTTATTATTTTAATCGTATGTCTCTACTTTTCATACACGTACAGAATACGATTGGTAAATTTTGCCATTTTATATTTTTAATTTCGTGCCTTTGTGTTGTTTGTTTTTATCTCGTCGAATACACAATATAGTAGCGCCAGTTTGCCAGTGTCTGTAAAAAAAAAAAAAAAAAAAAAGAAGCTCCATCACACAATTCAATCCGTCGTAAATTTGCAAACGGCTTGCTGTACTGGTTGGCATTCGCCCCGGAAGCTTCAATACAAACATTTCTGTGTATTTGGGTGTCATTCTGAAGAGAGTGCAGAGGATTCAGAAAAAAAGTTGGATGAGTTTAATGATGATTACGAAGGTGTTTAGAGTGATTATTACTGATGGCGATGTTATGCGTTCATTCATTTCCCCACATGGCCTCAGATTCAACACGGAGATTTACATCAAGTGCCTTAAGAAGGTAGTGCTGCCATGAGTTAAGACAATGGAAGCTGGAAGACATATGTTTGACAAAAAGACTGCACCATGCCACATAAGTAAGAAAATCCAGTCATAGCTGTCAGACAATTTCTACGACCACATCACCCCTTAATATCTGGCAACCTAACTTTGCAGACTGCAGCCTCTTCATTATTTTATGTAGGGCGCGGTTGAGCGAGAAACTTAGAAAACTCCTTATATGTTCAAAACGCGTATACTCATACAGAAAAAATGACTTAAATTCTTTTAAACAAAGAAGGCAATTTCAAAAGTTAAGGTTTGTTTATTTTGATGCTGTCCGCCCAAAACACTATTATCTTTACCAAAAGAAAGTACAGAAAATTCTAAAACAAAGAGAAGACCATGTACTTATTAACAGATCTTCTAATTATAACACCGTCCGGTGGAGAAATTAGATATGTGTTGTGGATCCCGGGAATGGGGTCCGCACAAATAAATGAACAACGACCAGTAATTGAGATAGAAAATAAGTGTATTAACATAAGGATACAGACTTGAAGGAAGGTTAGTAGTCCAGGAATGCAGGTTATTAAAAAGCATATGTACAAGTCTCTGAAAGTGAAGCCGTAGTATATTATGTCCGCGTAGGAAGCTGACGGGTACTGCGTAATAATCTTCTTGATGAGTGGAGCACGGAGCTACTATGAACTACTGACTGTATTTTCTCGTCTCGCTTCTATAGCAGTAGTATAAGTATACTCTGGACGAGTCCATCTTTATGAAAAGGGAGAACCCCACAACAATATGTCAATGTCAAATTTTAAAAGGATGTCATCTATATAAATGTAGGCCACAAGGCCCGAGAAACACAAAAAGAATCGTGCCCAACAAGGAGAGTCGTCAGAGAACCGCTCCGTTCTACTCACAAGAACACAGCAGCATTTTCGGTGGCCGGAAAACAAATTATTTATTGCAGTAACTGAATTTTTACAGGGTTAGGTTACTAGACTGACATCTACAATAGATTAATGGGTTAACGAAAAAACTTCTCTACTATTTACTCCTAGTTGATAGAGAAATTTAGAAAGTGACTTCGTTCCTTTTCCAAACATGTTAGTGCGAAGTGAATACAACTGATCCGTGTCGCATTCTGAACTCAGTTTGTCAATTCCAATATTCGTGCCTTTAACAATTAGATAAGCCTCACCTTAATCATTATCAATCCTAAAAAAATTTTAACAGAAAAATAGATAAAAAATAAATTAGATTGATATCAGATTGTAGGCGTTGAAAATAAAACCTGTGATCATATCATTAAAAGTAAAAAGAAAAAGAAACAAAATCTGTCATCTGTTCATCTGATATAATCTTGTACAGCGAAAAGTAGTTGATAAAAAGAACTAGAGGAAAATTTCTAGCCGTACACATGTCAACGGGTCGATTTTCGAAGCAAAAGAAAATTATTTTCAAATCGAATGAAGAAATAATAACACGCACATACATGTATGCACATTTTTATCAAGTATATCTTTAGCAAATCTAACTTAGTCTGGTTCAAGTCCACGATAATGGAGCGCCGAGAAATAATCAAACATTGTAAAACCAACTAACTAAACATCCTAATAAAATGGGAAGGGTTAAAAGCAACGATTACTTTCAGGCATGAAAAATATTTCTGATTTATAGTTGCAATATTTATAGAAACGAAAAAAGTTACTGGAATGAATGCATAGAAAAAACCTCTAACAGCAGAGGGAGACGTCTGTATTACATAGAAAGCCAGTTAAGTGCCATACGTGAAACACGCTTGGGCGATCATGTCTCGAAAGATACATGACTGACTGGGCAGAAGATTATCCCGCAGTAGGTTGCTATTGCTTTCTGCGGTAGACTGGTTGCCAGCTAAGGCTATAGAACCCAATCTGTCCTGTTATATAACCCATAACTGGAGGGAAAAGACGGATTAATATTTTTCCCAAGGGTATTTGCGTGTAAGTGAATGCAATGAATTCAACTGGCATTCGAAATCTGCTCCTCGATTTTTCGTTCCGAGCTGATATCCACTGCACCACAACGCACATGGAAAGATCTGTATTATTAAAATCTGTAGTAAGATTGATTGATTTCTTTGTTTAACGGCATATCAACTCCTTATGTGTCATTTAATGCCAACGGAGAAACTAAAATAACACAAGTAAAGAAAATTAAATACCTGGGAAGCGTGCTGACAGAGGATGGAATGTGTGATGTCGAGATACAAAGATGCATTTACATAGTCAAGGACGCATTTCAAAAGCTAACCAGAGTACTGAAAAACAGCAAAATCTCAATGGAAACAAAGAAGATAGTGCTGGATTGCTATGTGATGTCTGTCCTTCTGTATGGCAGTGAATGTTGGACGATCTTCTCAGGGATGAAGGAGAGGCTTGAGGCAACAGAAGGAGAGGCTTGAGGCAACAGAAATCTGGTTTTACAGAATGATGTTGAGGATACCATGGACTGAGCACCTGGCTAACGATGAAGTGTAGGAGAGAATAAAAACAAGGATAAAACTCATAATTAACATAGGGAAGAGACAGATGAGGTTTCTGGGACATATAATGAGGAAGGCGGGCCTGGAGAATTTAATACTCACAGGACGGATAGAGGGAAAGAGAGACAGGAGAAAGCAGCGTGAGACCTATTTAATTAGCCTGGGCAAATGAATGGCAGAGCGGGGTTTGGGAGAAATACCAAGAGGAAATGTTGAGAGCAACAAGAGACAGAGCTAAGTGGAAGTCCATGATCGCCTATGTCCTGAAAGAACACGGTACAGGTACATGAAGAAGAATGCCAAAATATAACTTTCTTGGGAGCTTTAAAGTAATAAAAATATGATATATATTATTCTGCTTTCACAATTGAATACATGGGAGATGAAACTCAGCTTTTGTGCGTATACACGTTCATGTGTACATAATTATTAGAGGTCATGATATGTGTGCTTTATTTTTTAGTTTTGTTGAAGTTATATTTTGGAATACAGTTTGATTTTTTTAAAGAAATTGTAGGATATTATATGGATTAATGCTAATTGGTTGATTTTATTTAGCGGCATATCAATCTATGTGTGTGTTTTTTAATGTTGAAATCTAAATATTTTGCACACAATTTTATGACTTTACTTAAATATATTTTGAACGCAATTGTATGCCTTGAACTACGGATAAAATGTATTGTTGGTCATTTTGATATAAAATGTATTGTTAGCCATTCTACTATAAATAGGTATTAATTGTCATTTTACTATAAATTGGTATTGTTGGTAATTTTGCTATATAAAATCTATTGCTAGAAAAACGTGCGTGACTTTATGTGCTGTCTACCGTCCTACATGGTGGTGAAGACTGAACATCTTTGTCTCAAATTAAAAAAGAGGACGTCAAGCCATAAAGATATAGTTTTAGTAACAAATGTTGAAAATACCGTGAACAGAAGATGCGAAAAATGAAAAATGTTCTCTGGAGAAGACGAACTGCGAAGAATTGGTGAAAGAGACAAGACTGACTGGGCGGAAGATTATCCCGCAGTAGGTTGCTATTGCTTTCTGCGGTAGACTGGTTGCCAGCCAAGGCTATAGAACCCAACCTGTCCTATTATGTAGCCCATAACTGGAGGGAAGAGACGGATTAATACCTTTCCAAAGGGTATTTGTGCGTAAGTGAATGCAAAGAATTCAACTGTAATTAGAACTCGGTATCCCGATCTCTCGTTACGAGTCGATATCCACTGCACAACAACGTACATTTTAATACTCACTGGACACATAAAGAAATAAGAAAAGCAGAAGAGACCAGTGAGTATCTCAATAAGAAAATACTGTTCAGAGCAACAAAAATCAAACAAGTTGTAGAGAGTAAATCTAATAACAGGAAGAGAGATTTTCATCCGAAAATGAAAATATATCCAATGCCGCAATATTTGGATTGTCACTTAGGATTGATCTTACTACATGCTTAGGTTGGCCTTGAGACGTGAATACGTAGTCTAGTATTGTTTTTGGGGACTTTTTAACATATTAAATAATCTAATCAGTGCACACATCTATGCATGAACGTTTTGGATGCTTTGACACATATATAAAGCATGGTACATGCGTACACGTGCAGATATACAGATTACAAGCTATCTTATTCCATATCCATAATGATAAAATCTATGTGTTTGTGCACACATAGGTATTAGATGGGTGCAAAAGTGACCAGCATTTCTTTTTTTCCTTGAATATAGAAGCTATATGCATATTTATTCCAGGGATCGGAATAAAGGCTACTACTAGTTTATTACGAAAATAATGGCCGATTTCAGAAACAATTTTATTTTTGAAAAATTAACTGTAGAAATGTTGAAATAAGTCAAATACGAGCCTTGAGCCCCCATACAACTCTGCCATCGATTGATGAGATTATTTGTTACTGGTTGATAAAAAGTTATTGGCTATGATGCAACGAAATTTTTGAAAGCTGATTTCACCTCTAGTTTAGACCTAAAAGTTTTACCATTTAAAAATGTTTCTAAGTGCTTAAAAATGATTATCAATGGGTGAAAGATGAGGAGAATATGGAGGATGTGATAAACTCTCGTATCCCAAGTGTATGAGGGTGTGATAAACTTCATTCTTGCAACATGTGGCCGTGTGTTATTGTGGAGTAGAATTTGACCACGTCGAGTCAGCAATGCAAGCCTCATTTTTTTGCAGGCGCGCACGCATTTCAGCAAGTTGATTGCAGCAAAGCTCTGCATTAATGCTCTGATTGGCTTCCACAAAGCTGTAATGGATAACTCTAATTTCAGACTACCAGACAGTTACCATAATTTTTTGTTGATGGAACTTTGGCTTTAGGAAATGTTTGAGTGACTCATCACGATCAAGCAATTGACTTGATCATTTACGGCGATCATAAAGAATCCATTTTACATCACAAGTGACTATTCGGTCTAGAAAGGGATCATTGGTGTTACGAGCACCGAGCACAGTTCAAAAAGCCTAAGTTTTTGATTTTCATTGAGATCATGAAGAACACATTTATCGAGCTATTTCACTTTGCTAATACTCAGGGCGGATGTGCGTTGTGATGCAGTGGATATGGATTCAGAACAACAAATCGGGAAGCCGAGTTCGAATTCCAGTTGAATTCCTTGCGTTCACTTAAGCACAAATACCCTTGGGAAAGGTATTAATCCGTCTCCTCCCTCCAGTTATGGATTAAATAATAAGACAGATTGGGTTCTGTAGCCTTGGGTGGAAACCAGTTTACCGCAGAAAGCAATGGCAACCTACTGCGGGAGAATCTTTTGCCCAGTCAGTCATGTCTCTTTCGAGACATGATCGCCCAAAGCGTGCATCACGTATAGCATTTTAACTCAATATTCAGCAAATGGCATGAGGCTGTTGCAGTGCTGACACCAAGAGACATTTCTCTGACACCTGAACGTTGGTTTTGCTTAGCTACTTTTTGCATTTGTTCGTTGTCAAGACTGTATGACCGTCCTCTACCGTCTTCATCTTCAAGGCTGACAATACGGAATTTCTGGAACCACCTTCGTACTGTCTAATTACTTGTGAACCCATCTCCCATGCTCTGTTGATATTGGCAAAAGTTTGAGAGACACTGTGCTGAAGTTTGAACTCATGCAAGAAAAGTAAACGAAGATAATATTTTGTCATGTTCATAATTAATGGCTTATACGTTTCAAGAATATTTCTGTCTGAAAATAAGCTTTAAATTATTAAAGATCACACATTAATTATTATGTAGACCAAAATTCACCTAATATTTACCGTGAATACTATGTTAAAATGGCTTTTCAAAATACAACACTTCGAGCGGCCATTATTTTTGTAACAAGCTAAAATAGATAAGCATCACACAACTGCAGTTTAAACAGGCATTCATGAAAAGAAATTAACAAAGCTTAACACCAAAATTCTTTAAAAATGACTAAAGAAGTAGTCGAAATCACTTGAAACAATAGATACTACGGGCAATTTTTATATTCCCTTACCCACAACAAGCAGAAAATATGTAAGACTATTAGAAAAGCTAAATAAAAAATTCATCATTTGTCACATTCAAAAACAACAGCACCACACACACACACACACACACACACACACACACACACACACACACACACACAGATATATGAAAAATTAGTGACAAAGAGGAAAATATTTTTGTGTGACGCGTTTCGTCCTTTAGGATTTCATCGGGCTAAAGTATTTTTTTAAATTTTTAAATTTTTATTTTTTCTTATAATCATATCGCCAACAGCAAGACATTTTATTGCCACTGTTTTTCAGGGGGTTACATAGGTAGAAAGTTATGAGAAAGAGTGATTGGTTATAGAGGATACCAGGAAGTGGGTAAGAGAAGGATGAGAATACTGATGAGAGTGGAGTGGACGAAGAAAGGAGCATGAGAGAGAGGATGCAAGTTAGTGAGATAGGAGATGACTATTGACTTTACATTTAAATTCTTGGAGATTATAGCTGTCGGGGAAGCAAGTAAATGGAAGGGAATTCCACAGGCGGGAAGTGCGAGAAAAGTAGCTGATGGAGTAGAATTTGGGTTTACAATTTATTGGTTTCATAGTAAAAGGGTGAATTTAATTATATATGCGTATGAAGGGGAAGGGAATATAACAACGCAAACATTGATTATTATTATGCACAGACAGTAAACACGGAAAATATTGGGATGCTGAAATTTTAAACTTTTAGATTTATTGTTTATATATATATATATATATATATATATATATATATATATATATATATATATTGATGGTATTATCTCCTTGCTTGGTGTTGTGCCTCTTTTTCTGTCACCTTCTACCTCGAATGGCTCTTGGGCCTTGTATGTGGTGAACATCACTGTAAAAAGAAAAAATATTTGTGCGGTTTTCAAGAAACAATTTTACGTAACAATTTAACTCAAAGTATATTTCATAACTTTCAGAGAGGGTTTTAATTGGAAATTCAGGCGAAACAAATAAAATGTTTTTTTCTTTTAGCTTACTAATTCATGTGTATATACTTTTATGCTGTTACTGTAAGCAAAAAAGCATTGTCCATACCCACGTCGGCGAAAATGAACTTTTGATGCACGTGAATAATCATAATAACACATTTTTAATGACAATAAAGATTTCAAAATAGACATTTCTAAGTTATACATTTTATTTGTTTCATCTTAGTATGGGAAGTTGTGTGGGAATACTTTTCAGAACAAAGAGATGGGTTTTCGTATTATGAAAAAAATATTTATATCCTCACATAGTTTAACGAAATTTTATTTATTTATTTATGTATATTCAAAGTGATACAAGTGCATAAGTACTTATACATTAATCAATATGTTCACAGAATAAAACACACGCAAACATATACACATGTTTACCTCACCACACACACATACCTATATCTTACCACATATTTATGATCATTTCTATTCTATACACATCATATATCTACATCAGCATACATACATGCGCTCACACAGACACACACACACACACACACACACACACACACACACACACACACACACACACACACACACGCACATATATATAATTAAATTTGCTTTTTTTATTTAAAATTAATACAGTTTACATTGCGAAACGAAAATGTCTGTTTCGAGATCTTTACCTCGTCATCAGGCAATTTTAGCTCGTTTTTGTGAAAAGGATTTTCATTTGAATATAAGAAACAATACGCTTGTTATTTATAGATGTGGGAAGACAGAAAAAATGATGTGTGTGTTCAATGTACCTAATCAATTTAAATTTGAAAAAAAGTTATATTTTGGGGGAAAACTTGATTTTAACGGCAATAGTGTCAGTCGATCAAAACTCCTGTCTAGACTGCATTTCCGTTGATATATCCATTATTGTTACAAGATTATTATCTTAGTTTTCTCTGTATCCCATCATTTTTTTAAACAAAAAAGAACGAAAGAAAATATTTTATATTTTTGATCTGATTTAAAGGGATCTTTAAGTGTAATTATATTTCGATTTCGAATGCATTTTATTCTAATTTTTCTTAAAAATTTATAACATTTTTTAGTATCTATTTATTTATTAAAAATTTTAAAGTTAATGTTATCATTTTTATAAAACCTGTTATTTTATTATTATATTCTAATACGATTTTAATATCACAATACAAAATTTTAATATCTATTTAATTATTAAACATGTAAGTATCTATTTAATTATTTTAATATCTCATTTAATTATTATTTCATAATATAAAACAAATTATTAGATATATGTAAGTTAATAGATTTTTTGGTTGTCTTCTTTAGAAGAGAACTCAATAAAATCCAATAACTTTATTTCAAGAAATAGATAAAAATAGATGGAAAATACATAAAATAATAAATTTAAAGCAATAAATAAATAAAATAAAATCATATTTAAATTAAGCTAAATCATTAGCTCCCAAGCAAAGAAACTTGGAAGGGTTGATTTCTTTCTTAACCCACTTTGCTTATTTCCCTAGTGTCCTATATAGAGAGTCTGTCATGTTCTATTGGTAAAATTAAGTTCCACTTGAACAGATTTTTGCCACGAACCGCTACTTTGTGAAACTGACTGCCAAGACGATGCTTCCCCGATAACTACAATCATAACTAGTCTAGTTAACCGTTAACTTCCCCATAAAACCTCATAAACTGTATCTTCCATCTCGAATGACTCTTGAGCCTTTTACAGGGGGAACATTATTGTAAAAGAATTATCAGTTGAAACATGAAAGTAACACGTACTAGGCAGTGTTGATCCATCGTCGTCGTCCTGCGGCCTTGGCTGAGATAGAACTCACGACACTCCTCCAGTATTCCCTGTGCATTTGGAACCCTGGCGTTGTTTATAGCGAAATTCATAATCTTGTCAAATAGCTGAATATTTGATGCTTCGCCAGGGCTACCAAGGGTGTTTTTATTGTGACACCAACACTAGATGGGTTGCCTCCAGGCCCCATCCTGTTTTTTAACCCATAACTGGAGGGAAGTGACGAATTAATACCTTTCCCAAGGGTACCAGTGCTTAAGTGAATGCAGGGTACTCAACTGGAATTCGAACTCGGCTCACCGATTTCTCTTTCCAAGCCGACATCCACTGCACCACAACGCACATCCGTCACTTGATTTATGGTAATCTTCGCTTCGCTACATCTACAAACACTTTATCTCCGATACAAAGCGATTACCAAATACAAATATAATTTGACTATAAAAAAAAAAGAGACTGAAAAAGAAGTGTGACAAGGAAATATGAATTCGCTGAAATTATTTACGGCATGTTTCGAAATGAAATGAATTGCTAAGTAGTTGGAGCCAAGAGAAACGTCGAAAATTTAAATAAATCACTTAGGATTTGTTGAAAACATTTTACTAATACCAGAAACACTTCATGTTAAAAAACCTACACATGTGTATTTGTGCATTCGTGTGTATATACTTATGTATGTGTGTATACATATTTATATGTGTGTTTGTGCATGAAAAGATTAGTGTGCTTGTGTTTGCGTGTGTATACATATGTATGTGCGTCTTTGTGCGTGTGGTCGTATTTGTGCTTGTGTGTGTATACATATGTATGTATGTGTGTGTATGATTTTAGTACTAGCAGCTATTTTGCGTTCATTGCAATACAGAGACATTTGCTAAGACCTTGTATGCGCCTATAGCTGTGTTATACCCCCTATCTGAACGCTCCATCTTTTGTTTTGTCTTTTGTATGGTATCATAAGTATATATATATATATATATATATATATATATATAGGAAAAACTACTAAAAAAAGTTGTAAGTTAAAAATGTATTTTTTTTTTACAGTATTTATTTATTTCTATTATTATATATATATATATTTGATATTTCAGAAAGGTCTCGGCCTTTCATTAGAAACAAATGATTTTAAAATTTAAACTAGAAGCGTCCGTCGCGTTATGCAGAAAACATATATATATATATATATATATATATATATATATATATATATGTATGTGTGTGTGTGTGTGTGTGTGTGTGTGTGTAGCAAGAGGGCGTTTTTCTCTGTGATACAATATTCGGCCAGCATTTTATGACATCTATTTTTCCGCCTTCATTCCTTGTCTTGCCAACGTTTAAATTTGTCATTTAATCACTTCGATGGTACTTTTTTATCTTTCTCTGTTCTGATGTTGACTTTTCTTGTCTCTTGGAGTTATCTCGAACATTATCATTGTACATTTTTAGGCTGTTTTTAAACAATTTTATTTTCCATGTTTCTCACCCGTTGTGGTGCAGTGGACATCGACTCGGAACGATAAATCAGGAAGCTGAGTTCGAATTCCAGTTTGTATTCACTTACGCGCAAATACCCTTGGGAAAGGTATTAATCTGTCTCTTTTCTCCAGTTATGAGTTAAATAATAGGATAGATTGGGTTCTATAGCGTTGGTCGGCAACCAGTCTACCGCAGAAAGTAATAGCAACCTACTGCGGGATAATCTTCTGCCCAGTCAGTCATGTCTATTTAGAGACATGATCGCCCAAAAGTGTATCATGTATGGCACTTAACTGACTGACTGAATATAACAGTTGAAAACAATTAAAACTTTTACTGGTCATAAAGTGAGAGATCTATTTTCTATTGTTATAAAGTAATAAACCGATCCCCCACCAAGTACTACTTATTAATATAATGATATATTATAATTCATCTGTTCTCACTTCAGCTATGAGCTAAATGGCAGGATAGATTGGGTTCTATAGCGTTGGTCGGCAACCAGTCTACCGCAGAAAGTAATAGCAACCTACTACAGGATAATCTTCTGTCCAGTCAGTCATGTCTATTTAGAGATATGATCGGCCAAAGCATCTATCACGTATATCACTTAACCGAACTGATTCATTCATTATTCACTTGATGTTTTAAACATATTAACAAGGTACTTCTGCTTATATCCCTATTTTATTGTATACTTTCCAACTATAAATAAGTACATCTTTACAAATTATATTTTTTATAAGTTCTTTTTCTAGACAAAACATATGATTTTATTATTAAAATAAACTTTATATTAAAAAAGTAAGCGCTAAGAATATAATCATTTATTTGCGATAATATAATTTGACTATAGAAAAACACGGATAAAAAAATATTGGAACAGAAGTGAGACAAGGAAATACAAATTCGCCGAAATTACTTATAAAATTTCTGGAAAGTTGCTGAAGCGAACAGAAAGGTAGAGTATTTGAATCACTTACGATTTACCGAAAACAATTTACTAATATCTGAATCTTTGCTTCTGCTCCGATGAACTTAGCTCACTGGTGCTCCCTATATATGAATTTACTCGACCCACAAGATTAGCAACTAGGTCCCACCCTTTTACTGTAAAACCAATAAAATGTAAACGCAAATTCTACTCCAGTAGCTTCGTTTCTCTCACTTACCACTTGTGAAATTCCCTTCCGTTTACTTGCTTCCCCGACAGCTACAATCTCCATGAATTTAAATGTAACGTCAATACTCGACCCACAAGATTAGCAACTAGGTCCAACCCTTTTACTGTAAAACCAATAAAATGTAAACGCAAATTCTACTCCAGTAGCTTCGTTTCTCTCACTTACCACTTGTGAAATTCCCTTCCGTTTACTTGCTTCCCCGACAGCTACAATCTCCATGAATTTAAATGTAACGTCAATAGTCATCTCCTATCTCAGTAACCTGCATCCTCTCTCTCTCTCTCATGCTCCTTTTTCCGCCTACTCACTTTCATTAGTATTCTCATCCCTCTCTTACTCACTTCCTGGCACCTCCTATAACCTGTCACTCTTTCACATAACTTTCCTTCTATGTAACCACCTGCAAAACAGTGGCAGTAAAATGCCTTGCTTGGGGCGATATGATTTAAAAAAAGATAGATAGATAGATAGATAGATAGATAGATAGATAGATAGATAGATAGAATCTCCAAGAATTTAAATGTAAAGTCAATAGTCATCTCCTATCTCACTAACATGAATCCTCTCTCTCATGTTCCTTTCTTCGTTCACTCCACCCTCATCAGTATTCTCATCCTTCTCTTACCCACTTCCCGAGACCCACTGTAACCTGTCACTCTTTCTCATAACTTCCCTTTTATGTATCCCCTGCAAAACAGTAATAGTAAAATGCCTTGCTTGGGTCGATACGATTATATATATATATGAAGAAAATTAATAAAACCTACACAGGAAAAATTTCCATGTAGGTTAAAATGAACAGAAATAAAACAAAAATAATTTTCAATTTTACAATTCAAAAATAGTCCATAAGAATGAAGGATGAAAAACTGAAAGAAATCCAGTAATACATCAGCTCCAGACAAGAGACGTGGAACGATAGATTCAGTTAAGTGCCATACGTGATACACGCTTTGGGCGATCATGTCTCGAAAGAGACTGACTGGGCAGAAGATTGTCCCGCAGTAGGTTGCCATTGCTTTCTACGGTAGACTGGTTTCCAGCCAAGGCTATAGAACCTAATCTGTCCTGTTTTTTTACCCATAACTGGAGGGAAGAAACAGTTTTACCTTTCCCAAGGGTATTTGTGAGTAAGTGAATGCAAGAAATTCAACTGGTATTCGAACTCGGATCCCCGTTTCCGAGCCGATATCCACTGCACTACAACGAACATCCTTGCACCACGATCAACGATAGATTACAAAGTGTTTAATAAAATTGGATTAGATGGCCGAGGCTCGACCCATTTCCCAAAACCTAACCAGATCAACAAATGTGGTGGGGAATCATTTCTTGGGTTGAGACATGAACTTTTCAGCATTTTCTCATACACATATAGAAATCATTCTTTTTGATGTCATACGCAATTAAATCACACGTACATATACATTTAATTATTAGACTAGTTTAAAACTTACAAATGTTGATGAAATTTCATTCTTTACTTATCTTTATTAATCTGTGTTCACGTCTATGTTACTTCATAACTACTCCATTCGCTATCTATCTATCTATCTATCTATCTATCTATCTATCTATCTATCTATGCCATTATCGTTATTATTTATATATTTTTTCATTATATATCTAAGTCTGTTAATATCTATATCCTTTTCATTATCTTTGTATGGAATTTTATGGCTTCAACTACGTTTATTTTGTACATAAGTTTATGTATTTTTTATAGATATATAGTCTGTAGATGATATATTGTAGGTGTTATTTGCTTTGATATAAAACTATTTCTTTAAGGTAGTACATTATGTTGACGGTTTCAGTATTTTCGAATTTTTCTTTCATGTTGGTTTCCCTGTATTATTTATGTCTTACAGATGCAAATCCCCAGTTAATATGCGTTTCACTGTGAGTCATTGAGATAGATAGATAGATAGATAGATAGATAGATAGATAGATAGATAGATTTACTCTTATCTAAATGTACATATTTCTTTAAAAAGCGGGTAAATTGCATATAGGAAAAGTTAGTACGTCTAATACCAATATAATTGTTAAAATGACATCATGTTTATTTTAGATAGCAATAAATACATGGAATTTAGAAGAGTTTACAGTTTTCTGTTTTCATACCGTTAAATCTGGGCATTTTGCCATCGATACAAGGATCAAATAATGGAATTCTATACTTTCTCCCCCATCTTTGCCTTTCAACACCTCTAAATATCAACGCTATTCCCTAACTCCAAATGCCGTCACCTGAAAATGAGTAAGCCACTTGCACCCTTTAACAAGGCTATCCTCCACTACGTTCCCTCCTGAGACACTTCCCATCGGAAAATCATAAATGATGTCGGGCATTTTTTGAACTTGGCATATTTCCCACTCCTTGCGCTGTTTTCCCCGCTCTTTCTTCGTCTCCTTCAAGTGTCTGCCATCTTCTCTCTTGTCGCTCGAGATACCATCATCCAAGTGTAACCCTTCTCTCGAGTGCACCTTAATAATGTGCATGCGAAGGTATATTTATAGCTTTCAGCCAGTCCGTCCATCTCTTCTGACCAGCATCAAGGAATTCCAGTTGGGAAGTCTATTGTGGCAGTTACCAAATTTACTCGATTTCTTGTTGATAGTCATTAATTTAACAAACAGGCGACAGATGAGCCAATCACAGAATTCAAGGAAAAATGTCGGATGTTTAGGACACAATACTTGAATCGCTTTCCATTACGTCATGTTTATTTTTCAATCAGTATCCAGACTAAGACTGGTGCAAAACGATATTGAAAAGCATTATAATCTTATCTCTCTAGTTTCGAACTGATATGCCCAGTTACACTTGAATGTGTCATGACTGAAAAAGGATCTATCAGAAAATCCATCGCGATTACATGATAGATAATGGAATTTGTTAATATAATCTTTCAAACTGTTTCATTCCAATTTCTCGCTCAGGTTCCAGCAGAGAGAGAGAGAGAGAGAGAGAGAGAGAGAGAGAGAGAGAGAGAGAGAGCGAGAGAGAGAGAGAGAGAGGATAAGTATAATAAATTTTGAAGAGTCATGGTCACTCACGTTCTGCAAGAGTACTGTACATAGAAGTAGTACTAATATTTGCTGTCGTTGGTTTGCTTCTTTCTTGTGAGGATCAAGGTGAGGATCTGTCTCTTGCCTTCAGACACCTCTTCCTTCCTGTTTTGGTTGAAGATAAGTTTAAACACACGTTGACTCTTTAGGCGTGATACTTTTCTTCTGTAGCTCGTAGAACTGGCTAAAGTGTCTCCTAACCATGGTTTCTTCTTTTTTCATTTTTTCCTAGTCTTATAGACTGCCTAACAGAGTTAAAGAAATAGCTCTGCTATTTACTCATAGCTAAGTCTAGCCAGTCATTTTTTGGTATAAGAAGTGAATACAAACTACTTCAGCGTTGTTAACTGTTAACTCTCCGCACAATCTTTTAAGGCCCTTAATTGATAATTAGAATAATATGTCGTGAAAATTAAATAATTGGTAATATGCCTGTAAATATATGATTCTTTAAACATTGACTTCGTAGATGAATTGGCCAAGGTGTCGTCAGTGAAAAACAAGCGCGTTGGGTATGAAATGCAAATCAGGTCTCGTTTGAAAATATTCTTGCTTCACGCTACCTGTTCGAGTTGTAAAGTCCTTTTTTGTTACGATTTTCATCATAGTAGTGCCTTTTTATCACAACGGTCACAGTCAAATGTTCCCAAGCGTTAAAACCCATATCAGTAAGTAAGGGTTAAAAAATAGCTCTCAACAAGGCTTGAACTCGCATTTCATGTCCGGTGAACTCGTTCTACATGAAAACCAGTATTCGAAATTTTGAATTTTACTTATGCTCAAACACTAACTACTGAATTGAATTTAATGTCAATAAGGAAACTATCTTCTAAAGCAAATTTATCTGTGGTACATTCAATATATACTATGTTCACCCTAAAAGGTACCAAAGCACGACTTGTCACACCAGAGTATCTACAAATTGATAACCAGCAGATAGAGAATCGTGCCTCAAAAGGTATCCGTTGATAAATAAACAGAACATAAAACAGGAGTTCGAACAATCTGAGTTTATGATATGCACACACAGGATGACAGAAAGTTATATTAGTATCCAATCCGAGAAGAAAAAGAGAATCATAAGATGAACGTTCGAAAAATGTATTCTCCACGAGGTTCAAAAGTGAATAAAATAATTTTCCATATAGAAAAAGATTCCGTCGTGTATGTTTATTAGAATTTACTAAATTGATATTACAATGCCAAATGAGCTCGAAGCTTATTATGGCATAAGGCCATCGAAAGAGAGCCCTGAACAGAAATAATTTAAAAAAATAACTGGCTAATTAGTCTGCTAGACGCTTCTATGCGCTGTTGCTCAGAGGACGAAATAGAATCATTCTATTCAATACTGGACAGTGCTAAGGCTCAGTGCAAAAGCCAAGAAGTCAGGATAATAATGGGGGACTTAAATGCAAAGGTAGGTAAGGATAGAGAAGGAGACACGAACGGCAACTTCGGACTAGGAGAGCGCAACGAAAGAGGAGAAAAATGGATCCAATGGTGCTCAGCCAATGACCAGGTCATTACTAACACCTGGTTCCAAGAACACCCACGACGTTTATGGACATGGAGAAGCCCAGGAGGGGACACGAAGAACCAAATAGATTATATAACTATAAACAAGAGATTCAGGAACGCAGTAGTCCAATGCAAAACGTACCCAGGTGCTGACTGCGGAAGTGACCACGTCCCAGTCATCTGCAAACTAAAAGTGAAACTCCGAAGACTGAAGAAACCCAGCATAACACCAAGACTGCAATACGACACACTAGAGGATGATCTCACCCTGCAGGAAGAATATAATAACAGCGTAAAAAAGAAATATGAAGAACAAATTGGAAAAGGATACTCAAAATGGGAGTCACTAAAAGAAGCAATGGTGACCTCAGCGAACAACATAGCCCCAAAGGAAATCAGACGCAGAAGAAAAAATGAGTGGATGACCGAAGAGATCCTCCACATGATGCAAAGGAGACAAAAAATAACGCCAAGACACGGATCAGAGTACAAAAAACTTCACAGGGAGATAAGGAACAAATGCAGACAAGCCAAAGAGGAATGGCTCAACAACAAATGTGCAGAAGTAGAGAGACTGAGCAGGAACAACAAAGCAGAAATGCATAAAGAGATAAGAGAACTGACAGGACAAAAAACCTGTTCCTCAACAGGATGCATAAAATCCAAGGAAGGGACAATCATAGTAGAGAAAGAGGAAATACTCCAGCGATGGGAAGAATACATAAAGGATCTCTTTGGCGACAAGAGAGAACAACCGAGAATACACAAGGAGATGGATGGACCGGAAATACTAAAATCCGAAGTGGAAGCTGCAATGGCCAAAATGAACAGAAATAAAGCACCTGGCCCAGATGGCATAGTGATAGAGCTGCTGACAGCCTTAGAAGAATATGGCATAGAAAAGATTACCGACATAATAAACGAAATTTATAGCAGCGGAATAATACCAGACGACCTATGCAAGTCGATATTTATAGCACTGCCGAAGAAACTAGGTGCAAACGAGTGTGAACTACACAGAACTATCAGCTTAATGAGTCACATTACAAAACTGATTGTCAGAATCCTGATGAATAGAGCGAGAAGCAGAATCAGGCCAGAGATAGGGCAGGAACAGTGCGGGTTCGTCAAAGACACTGGAACAAGGAACGCCATATTCATGATTAGGATGCTCTCTGAAAGGGCATTACAAATGAAGAAAGACTTGTACCTATGCTTCATTAATTACGCGAAAGCATTCGACAAAATACGACACAAAGAATTGATGGAAATGATAGGCAACCTCGACATTTTCGGCAAAGATATAAGAATAATCAAGAATCTCTACTGGCAGCAAACGGCCTGCATACGGACAGGTAACGACCTCAGTAGATACACAAAGATAGAAAAAGGCGTAAGACAAGGATGTGTCTTTTCACCGGATTTGTTCAACCTATACAGCGAGAATATTTTGAGGACCCTAGATGACACACCAGGATTTATTATTGGAGGCCACAACCTGAACAACATAAGATACGCGGACGATACAGTACTGATTGCGGACACGGAAAGGAAACTGCAAGATCTCATACAGAAAGTAGCAGTGGAGAGTGACAAGAAGGGACTACAAATAAACTTTAAGAAAACTGAGTGCATGGTCATCAGCAAAAGATACAACCCAAAATGCCAAATACAGGTGGGGGATAACAGAATCAAACAAGTCCAAGAATTTAAGTACCTAGGAAGTGTTCTAACAGGAGATGGAAAGTGCGACACGGAGATCCGAAGGCGAATTGGCATGGCAAAGGACGCGTTCCAGAAGATGAGCAAAATACTAACACACAGGAAGATCTCAATAGAAACGAAGAAAAGAGTGCTAGACTGCTACGTGATGTCAGTTCTTCAGTACGGCTGTGAATGCTGGACAATATCATCGAAAATGAGGAAAAAACTGGAAGCGGCCGAAATGTGGTTCTACAGAAGGATGCTACGGATATCGTGGACTGAGCATACAAGCAACGACGAAGTGTTAGAAAGAATGGCAACAAAAAGGAAATTGATGCTGAGCATCAGGAAGAGACAACTGAAGTTCCTGGGACATGCAATGAGGAAGGAGAGCCTGGAGAACCTGATACTGACTGGTCAGATAGAAGGAAGGAGAGACAGAGGAAGGCAGCGGATAACATATCTGCAGAGTCTGATCAGGTGGATGACGGAACGGGGGTTGCCAGGAGCAACAGGAGCAAACATACTAAGAGCCACAAGGGATAGGGAGACGTGGAGATCCATGATCGCCTACGTCCTGAAGGGACAGGGCACATAGAAGAAGAAGAAGAAGAAGAAGACGCTTCTGGCATGATCAGAATAGTCAACAATAAATAATAATTGCTTCCTAGTATGAACTTACAGATAAACTTTCTACTCGTAGATTTTGTCACAATATAATTGGGCGAAGGAAAATGTAAGGCGGAAAGAACATCTCTGAAAATTCCTTGAGTTTATTTTGCAAAAAATATAAAATGCTTATAACAGAAGGAACTATTCATATCTTGAATAAAATATGTATTGTACAGCCTACGAATTTATCACGAGTGTGAAAAATGACGTCATTGTGTAAGTTTTTAATAGGTCATTTAGGATGTGCGTTGTGGTGCAGTGGATATCGACTCGGAACGACAGATCGGGGGTACCGATTTCGAATTCCAGTTGAATTCCTTGCATTCACTTACGCGCAAATACCTTTGGGAAAGGTATTAATCCATCTCTTCCCTCCAGTTATGGGTTAAATAATAGATTAGGTTCTATAGCCTTGGCTGGCAACCAGTATACCGCAGAAAGTGCTGGCAACCTACTGCAGCTTCTGCCCAGTCAGTCATGTCTCTTTCGAGACATGATCGCCCAAAGCGTGTATCACGTATGACACTCAACTGACTGAACAGGTCATTTACAAAGCCACGAACCATTTATCAGTAAACTAAAAATAATTCAAGATATAAACTATTATCATAATAGAAATTATTATTATTTTATTTGTTAAGTTCAAAGTAAAATAGAAGTTTATTCCTACCATGTTATAGTTATTTTCTAAACGTAGCTTAGACGTGGCTCAATGCCGAAAGCATGGGGCCTCCAGTGAGGATCGAACTCACTATTCACTCGTTATTGATTCAGCGAGACATGCTTGTTAATCGTTATATCACGTTGAAGTGTCCCGTGTTATGAGTCCAATACATAGCGATGAGTCTAACACCACCGGTTTTTGTATATTTTAGCACGCACATACATAATATCAATTCATATATGCATTTATATGTACGCATATAATGTTAATGTATTTATGCCTGCATATTCGTCTCGAATAACACGAGGACAAGCAGTATTGGCATAGAGGGTACTGACAGTACAGAAGAATCATTGATTTGACTGTATTCTCCTTTCTCAGCCATAGCAGTAACTCAATGATGAGACATCATCTTTAGATATCTGGTGACGATACTAAGCACAGACAATTGTGCCTTTCTCAAGTGCATTAACACAGAATTAACATAAACAATCTCAGTCGAAATTTGAACACCATTCGGTGATTCCATTTGTCAAACTCATAACCGTCTAGCCACACTTTACCTCATAGAAAGAATAGGCATGAATAGGTATTTTCCGAGAGAAGCCTTGTATCCTATCGATTTTGTTATTGTATACCGACTGACGAGATAGCGATTCGGAAAGAGAAATCAGAGAGCCAAGTTTGAATTCCAGTCGAGTTCCTTATATTCGTTTACAATTACCCTTGGGAAAGATATGAATCCACCTTTTCTCTCTCCTAGTTATGCGTAAATAGCAAGAGCTATATAGCATTGGGTGGCAATCAGTCTAGGAGAAATGAAAAACTGAAATCAAACCAATCTGGAGAGATTTGAACTCCGTCAGGCTAGCTTGCTCTATATTTATCAACTTACCATTTGTCCTTGCGTTAAACATTGCTACCAAATCTGGTATGATACTCATACTATATATAGAGAGAGATTCTTGATAAATTCCAAAATTTGTAATGTTGTCGCATTTTGTCTACAGTCATTTTCCCGTGCCGCAATGTGGCCAACCTGTGTTTTTCTATAAATATTTTTATGGTAATTGTTCTAATGATAGTTCTTTCTTGATACCTCAACCGTATGAAATTAAGCGTGGTACTAGATTAGTAACTACGTCTCGTCTTTTCGCTGTTGTAAATGATGTAGAAATTAATAAATAGAAATAGATAACAAGAAATTCAAAATTTCACCATTTCTAAAATTAGATGGATAATAAAGTTTTATAATTTGCTTGAAGCATTGTGTATATTAAGTGTATGGTTAGGTCTTGAAGACTGTCACAATGCGGTTAGTAAAATAAAGGAAGGTAAAGAAGTTTAAGGTATTACCTATTTATTATACATTAATATTTCAAGATTAAAATCTCATCTTCAGAATGGCAGAGGAGCGTGTGTCTGTCCTTGCCTTTCAAGGAATGGATAATACAAATCACCAGGAAAACAAATCCATAGTTCGCTCAACCAGTCAGAAAGATTTCACAACCAGGATATAGGCCGCAAGCCAATGAGAAGTAGAGTGCACTTACTGAATCAGATCTATCGTTGTGTAAATAAACAGAAGAAAAAGCAAACAAAATCAAAGTCGATAAATTAATACGATATTTACACGACTAAGTGACAACCTTATACGGCCAAACCGTTCCTTGTTACATTAAAAACAACAATACCTTTCCCACACCACGTGGTAAAGCGGCGGCTACTACTTTTGGATACTAACATCAATAACTCCTGTATACAGAGTGCAATGGATAAATTGTTGTTTAAATTACGCAAAAATAAAATTCTCATTTCATTTTAACATATATATTTGAGAATTTCTGCGACCACATCACCCCTTACATCTTACCTCCTAACTTCCTAGACTGTAACCCCCTTGGTTAGTAGGTGTGAAGCACAGCTGACAAACAAAACTCTTTGTAATACCAAATATAAACTGAAGGTAAAGATTATGGCAGTATGCACAAACTTAAACTAAGAGACTATTCTGAAGAGTTGCCGGAGATACCGAAGTCGTCTGGGGGCCGAAGTTGAAGCCAATAGCAATTTTGTTGAATAAGAGATATTTTTGTGTAATTTTTGTAAGTATGTTTGTTAAAATGTGATGTCAGTATTATTTTTGCGTAATTTAGATAATTTATCCATCGCAACATATATATATATATATATATATATATATATATATATATATATATATATATATATATATATATATGACTATTTACGCTCTCACACCCTGATTGGGCACTCTGGTAGACTTTGAATAACAGTATCTACTCTGGCTTCTACGCATCGTTCATTCAGCAATGAATTAGAACACTAAAAAGTTTGCCTTCTTCTACCGAGCGCCCATAGCCCAGAGGTAAAATCGCCGACTGACGCCAATTCGGTTGGGTTTCAATCCTGCGTTAAAAGCAATAGGAGTCTAACCTTACTGATGAGCTGTGATACAGCGAAACAGATCTGTCTGCGGATGACTATATATATATATATATAACGAAAATGGCATGTAGGTAATATTCCAAAACAGATCCAATTAATATTAATCTCATTAATATTAAAAATAATTCTGGTAGAGGGCTCGATGTAGATAGTATATTTATTTACAAAGCCAAATATGAGGTTTTTCCTCGCTGAAATTTTCGAAGCTTATATATATATATATATATATATATATATATATCCATTCAAAATAATCTTCACCTGCCAATCTGACGCTTTTAAATGTATGAGAAACTACTGTAATATCTTGTTTCTACTTTTGTGTTGAAGGCTTAATTCATCTATCTAGCTAGCCAGCTTGCTCAGTATACATTCTTATTCTTTCTCTCTCTCTCTCTCTCTCTCTCTCTCTATATATATATATATATATATATATATATATATATAGCTAAAAAAGCAAGAGTAGGAGAGTAAAAAATTTATTAGTAAATAACTATATATTAATAAATAATTATATATATATATATATAGCATGAAAATATTTAGCATGAAAATATTTCTCAGATTCGTTGATTTGCAAAACGAATAAAAGAGACTTTCACAATAGGAATGTAACTGTTAGGGTGCAGGCAAATCGTCACGAACAGAGACTTGAATTTAAAATTGTCTTGATTTTGAAGAGGGTGGGAGATCCTTCTCATGGTATCTTATCATACTTACTGGACTTGTTTTTAATTTTTAATTTTTCGAGGATGCTGAGTGACGTAATAGCAATTCAGTTAACTTGGTGAATATGCATGAGCGTCTTGTAATTTAAAAAATCGCGTGGCTAAGCAATATTTTATTTTGTTTATAGTTACATTGTGCAAAATAATTATAAATATATATATTATGCTCAGATAATTATATATATATATATATATATATATATATATATATATGTTAGTGAACTATTAGTTACGTTAATACACGCAATAAATGACTATAGATATTAGTAGATAACTATTAGCCATAATATGTATAGTAATAAATAATTGCTTACATATATTAGTAAATAACTAAATATAATTAAACAATCATGTGTGTGTGTGTCAATAGGAGAGTATATAAGTTTTAAATAAACTCTCTATATATAATGAAGACCTAAACGAAAATCTTATTCTATTTCTTTTCATTCATAAAAATTATTCTGTAAAACAACAATGGAGAAACCAGAAAACTTTGAGTGACGTCATATGACGTAATAGGTGACGTTTACAGTTCTATACTCATAGAAAATTCACCTGCTTTTTGCGTTTTCGGTTTTCCCCATGATTCTGACCATTCATTCATGTTTTTTTTCTTCTCCATACCGCTATTTCAGTAAAAGGAAAACACTTACTTTCTTTGAGATTTTTTACTTGGATTGTATTGCATGTATTTATATTGAAATTATAGCCACATGTACGTACACACAGACACACGCGCAAGCACACACACACACACACACACACACACACACACACACACACACACACACACATTATATGTGTAGATAGGTGAGATTTGTAGTCTGAATGTTATTTAGTGATGTATACAGTGGTGGACCTACATATCGGTGTTTCAAAACTTGAACAGATATAGGGCTTCCTTCGCAACCAGCAACAATAGATTTGAGGATTGAACTGCCAAAAATGAAGAATAGATTCTGTCGAGCCCAGCGAGCCCATAAAACTGGGGTTTCCAGCGATATAGGCCCCTAGAACATTTGATCAATTCCAAGGGAATTTTAGCGGTATATGAAATGGGTATTGGAGTATATTATACGACCAAAATTATCTACTTCAGCGCATTTGGGTTATGATTATATCATTGAAATGGACGTGTGTTAATAACAGACACTTAAAAACATCGATTTTGTTAAAAAATTCACTCATAAACAAAAGTTGCTTCAGGGGTCCCTTAGGGATTAGGAGATTACGCTTCGTTAGTTTCATAGTAGATCCGTCGCTGAATATATGTGACTCTCTATATATATATGTTCAAACAATTCATGCCAAATTGTCGGTTGTTTATAACCAAGTTTCGTTAAACTGGCATCTGCATCATCTAAGTAAATCAATTACAAAACAACTTTATTTTATACATAAAATATTTATTTCACAACATAATCTTCTTCGTCGAAATGATACATATTAATCAAATAGATATAGAGTGAAAATTTTAAATATGTATATTCTGTGTCTTCATTTTGAATGTAATATGATTGATTAATTCGTTTCTTACGGTTTGTCAACCCTTTGCAGATTATTTACAGTCAGAAAATATTTTTAGATTGTATGAATGTTTGTTTTTTAGATAATAATTATTTAGTCATATAAGTCTTACTAATTAACCCATAGCTAGGAGAAGAAGAGGTGTATTCATACCTTTTCCAAGGATATTTTCGCCGAAGTGAATATAACGAACCCAACCAGACTTCCTGATTAACAATTGCTAGCCATTATTTATTATACTTGCCCATACATTTAAGCTTGTATTCGCAAGTGGTCACTCATTTAGGTACTGATGATGCTCGACGTTACTTAATTTTGGTGATCATTCGGGGACTGGTGTTTCAACGTGATGTGGCCATAATCCATTCTGAGTGTAAGTCATAGAACTTGTGCCGTGGCTCGTATCATGTGACATCCGGTCGCCCGGATGTATAAAAGACAATGTGCGTTTAGCACGGAGTGGGGGGTTGTCATTATCACAGACTTTGTGAAGTAACACCTACTACTGCGAGAGACTGTAAATACTGGATATACCTCTTGGTTGTACCACTCTGGTAATAAAGTAGTTTATCTAGATTTCATTGTGTATCTCTTCATTCCCCGACACAACAGGACTAAATAAAGGGTGTTTCACAATAGTTGAAACAAAGCAGTGGCGTCTTCTCTGATGACTTTATTCTCTTTTGGTATAATTGATGGAAAATAGTTAATATTTTGATATATTTAACCAAATATAACGAAATCATACGTTGGACAATGAAGCTGATCTTCTGTGTGAAGACATATTATGAAACTAAGTCATTCAAGATTGCTCATGCAAGATACAGCAAGAGTTCAATTTCAATACATTTTCAAACAAGAGTCAGATTTTCAAGTTAGTGAGGAACTTTAAAGCTCGTAACATTTGCCAAGATCTTTTTAATCGTTTCACCTCCAAGCAAAGCAGTAGTGCAAAAGGTTACATAAGTGAAGAGCAAGTAGAAAGAGGTGTCAGAGAATGAGTAGGAAAAGGATGAGAATACTTGTGTGAAGAGAGTTGCGTGAGAGTAGAGTGAAAAATGGGAAGAACAAGATACAGGGGGTGTCGGGGAAGAAATAAAAAGAATGGGAATCAAGGAGATAAGAGATGGTAATTGACGTTGCATTTAAATTTTTGGAGATTGTAGCTATCAGAAAAGCAAGTATACGGAAGTGAGTTCCACAAACGAGAAGTGCGAGAAAAGAAGTTATCATAGTAGAAGAGATATTTAACTATTTTGACTGTAAAAGAGTGAGCCCGTGTTGCCAGTCTAGTTGCTCGAGTACATTTGTGTAGAGGGGGCACTAGGGAGCTAAGCTCGTCGGGGAAGAAACCGTGAGAATAATTGTAGTCGAGACAGAGGGAAGCCACATCTCGTTGGTGAGAAAGTGTCTGGCGTCGAGCTGCCAGGTGAGGATAGATTATATTGTAGATTCTCCTTTGAGTTTTGTCGAGAACCATGAGACAAATAGCAGGCGCGCCAGACTAGATATGACAACAGTATGCAATGCACGGACGGATGGTTGATTTGTATTGATTTGTGTGAGAGGGTTTCAGGCGAGAAAAACTTCCTTGTCCGACACAGTGACCCAACATTCCTTGCAGTAGATTTAACTATTGGTTTAATATAGCCGTACTACTTGAGGTCGGCTGTGAGAGTGAGGCCGAAGAGGCGTAGTGTATTGCTTTCCGGGAAATGAGCTTGATTCATGCTGATGGTGGGTAAGATAGAGGGTTTGTGATAGTTAAAGGATAGCAGCTTTGTTTTGGAAGCATTAAGATTTACAAGCCATTTCTTACCACAGTCCACCACAGATTGGAAGTCCGTTTCAAGATCAACAGCGAGGTTAGCTTTGACGGCATTGGCAGAATTCTTACTGAGGCGGGAGTAAATGAAGGTGACTTCAGTGTAAATGCTTACTTGAGATCTGATAACATCAGGGAGATCGTTGATGAAAATTAAAAAAGCGTCGGACCTAGAATAGAGCCCTGGGAGACACCCGCGTTCGTATGATGGGATCTGGAGGAATGCCCGTTAGAATCGACCTTAATTTCGCAGTTTGATAAGAACGATTATTTCAAATCAAACAAACATCCAGTTATGCCATAACCTTGTATTTTGTGCAGAAGGACAGCGTGACAATCTCTGTCAAATGCTTCGGAAATATCGCCGTTCTTATCGAGAGCCTGTTAGCATATCAGTGGTAGATCTGGTGAAGAGGAAGCCGTACTGTCTGTCGGAGAATAGGTTATGGGCTGTGAGATGCTGAACCAATTCAGCATTGATGATATTCTCGGACACTTTGCCAAACCTCGGTAGGAGGCTGATAGGGCGATAATTAGAAGGGTATGAGAGTTCTCCAGAGTTAATACATGAACCACTGAGGATACAGGAAAGCAGGAAGCAGAGAGGCGGTAGTTATAGAGTTTGGAGAAGACGGAGGAGAGTTCAGGAGCACATTTTTCATTACGATAACCGGGTTTCCGTCGCCTCTACTCGCCTTGTGGGATTCAAAATTTGAAATTATGTTAGAGACCAGAGAGAGGGGTTATGTATACATCCTACAGTTGAGCCTCAGTTCTAGGTTGGAAGTCGGGTGCGGATACTCAAGACGAGTCAAATGTGAAGTTGGAGGAGAATCTGCAAGCAAAGCACTAGGCCTTGTCCTCTGTGGCTGTGAGGACCCCAAATTTATTCAGAACACTTTTGAAGAGTCACTAGTAGTCTTTGGAGCCGAACACACTAGCTGCTATACGCTGCTTCATTCTATTAGCAAACAACACCTTAACATCATTTAGGAGCATCTTGCAGTCATTACGAGCCAAAGCAAAAACGCGCCTATTATGGTTAGACGCGTGACTCCGATAAAGTCACAAAAGTGATTCCTGTGGATAATGGTAGCCGAGAAAACAGGAGAGAACCGGGGGTGGGAGTGAATGAGGTTTAAGATGGAACGTTTTGGCTGAGATAAAAACAACGGATTTCTCACCATCTGGGGCTCCGATAACAATCCGAACACCTAAGAATGTTATCATGGTTCAAAAGTCAGTCGGTCAGAGTCCGTTCAGATCTTTATGACAGTAGAACCAAGAACTTGGAATCTTCTGTTCGGCGCATTCTGATCAAGGAACTCGAACTTTATCCTGACCGAATCGAGATCAAACACCAACTGACCCAGGCCGATATGGAGAAAAGGATGACGAGGAATTCTTGAATGATGTCTGATTTTTTGGAAGAAGCCCACTTCTTCCTGAATGGTCATGTTAACTTCAAGAACTGGGTGTTTTGGGGAAGCAAGAACCCTGACAGAATCGTTGTACGCCCTCTGCATTAAAAAAAGTGCACGGCAGCATGGGTTTCCATTTCGAAGGATGGCATCATTGGACCATTTTTCTTTGAAGAAGATCGGGATAACGCAGTGACAGTGACAAAAGGGCGTTATATTCCAGTGTGCCTGAATACTTCTGGGGAGATTTTGAGAAGTGTGAGGACCTTGATGTAGAGGAACAGTGGTTCTAGCAGGATGGTTCCCCTTCTTACATTGCTAATATTACCATAGCATGACTCATGAAAAAACATGAAAAAATTTGGGGAGCGTCTCATAAGCCGCAAACCTGCAGTGGAATGGGCACCTCACTCGCCTAACTTGAAATCCCCAGATTTCTTCTTCTGGAGGTTTTTTAAGGACAGAATCTACCATTGCTGCATTGAAGGCAGCCATCACTGAGAAGATTCAAGCGATCACCAAGGAGGAATGTGCACGCATTATCAACAACTTTGCACGGCACATTCCGCATTCACTCTGCCTTTAGTTGAACAGCAGATATCTGGTGCATGTACTCTAGGGCTCCTCTTGACATTTTTGGTTTATTCTGGATACAGATTCTGGTTGTAGAATCCTAAAATGATAGTCCTTTACCTTTCAATAAATGTAATTTCTATTACTCTATCATTTGTGGTTCTTGATTTGTGCCCGATCATTTTGTAACACCCTATAGTTTGTTTTAGTTGATTTTCTAAGCGCCGCTTAGATGAGGCACAAGGCCAAAAGTATGGGGTACCGAGTGAGGATCAAACACACTATTCAGTTGTAATAGGTTCTAGCAAGACAAGCTTGTTAACCATTACACCACACCGAGTTGCCCAATAGTTTGTTTTAGAAGACCATTACTTGTTTGCATAATTCTATATATCGCAATAACCATATCTGCTCTGAAATGTATCGTAATGTCAACAAATGTAATCATGTTACGAAGATTAACGAAACTTGGTTATAAACAACTGACAATTTGAAATTTGAGGGGTCTAAGACGTTGCCAGATCATATGGTAGCTTCCTCTATGTGGATAGGGGTCACAGGTTCGAATCCTGCCGAATGACACAGAATTCTATATATATATTGGAAGCCGCAACATATTATGATTCTTCTTTTATGTTGTGTATCCCTTTAGGGCGTGCGGCTTATAGCTCTCCACAGCTTTCTAGCCTTTATGGCTCTTAGAAATATTTGCTATTTCTTCTAGTCACTATTCTACCATCTACTCACAAAAGCTTGTTTACTCTTTTTTGCCTTTGGCTTTCTTGCCTACAGTGGATGTGCAGATGGTGAAATTTGTATCGGCTCAGAGAGCTGAATTGGAATTTCAGGTGAGTTCATTAAATTCACTTACGCGCAAATATCCATGGGAAAAATATGAATGCATTCCTTCCACTTCTCCTCAGCCGTGTATTACTAAAATCGTAGGACTTGTAACTGGGAACAATATTGTTATCTTTAAAAATATATAATTCAGTATTCATTCGCAAATTAAAAAAAAATAATTATTCTAACAATCTAAAATATGTTTCTGCTTTAAATAACTCACAAAGAGTTGATAATCCCTAAAAACAAATCAATCTTATTTTCAACATCTCTTTAACTTTCAAATTTTCCAACCTTTCTTTTCCCATTATGTGTTATAGATATTTTTCAACTTTCTCTTTCTGATTCTAAGTAGAAGTGTCCTTTTACTTTCAATTTTCCTTCAGGCTTCTTAGTTTTTGCGTGCTCCGTCTATGGCATTCTCAACGTTCTTTTGTAGAAGCACATTTCTGTTGCTTTGAGTCGCCTCTTCATCTGTGAGGAAATCACAGCATCACTTCCATATACATAATCATTTTCATTATCGTGCTGATACTGCAGAAAGTTATTCATTCGATACTCAGACTAAAGTTAGATGACTATGTATTTTTATAATATGTCGATAGATATTCATGCATGGAATAATAATAATAATAATAATAATAATAATAATAATAATAATAACCGTCACTATAGAGTGGGGCAATATTTACACTGGACAATGTGCAAACACTATGGAAAATCTGTAAACAAACACTGGTATTAACATCACCCAGTATCGGTTACAGAAATAGAAGATGTCACCATTCTATGGGATTACACCATCACAGACAGAAAAATTGAAGCAAATAGGCCGGACATTATTGTTAAAAACCAGAAAGAAAAAACTTGTCTATTAATTGATATGGCTTGTCCAGCGGATTGTAACACAGCAACCAAGGAATTTGAAAAACTATCAAAATATAAAGACCTGGAAATTGAAATAGAAAAAAATGTGGAAATTGAAAACAAGAATCCTGCCAGTGATAGTAGGTGCATTTGGAATGATAAAAAAGGAACAAAACAACACATTCAAAGAATCCCTGGAAACTCCAACTTAATAGATATACAAAAAATTGTCTTGTTAAGTACAGCCCACACACTAAGGAGAACTTTGTCTATGTAACGCTAGGGATGATAGGGGAGATGGAAAAACATGAAAGGGAGCCATAACGACACACCACAACCTGCCTTAGGTCTTTCCGCAGACTTGGTAGGTAGTGCGACCATAGAAGAAAACGAAATATGATGAAAAATGACAATATAATAATAATAATAATAATAATAATAATAATAATAATAATAATAATAAATTATTATCATTTTTCATTTTATTTTTATTTCTTTTTTAATTGTTTTCTTAATTCTTAATTTAATTCTTTGTCAACGATTATATGGCACGTCATCTGTTTGCATTATGCGATAAAAACACTTTTCTCTTCAAGTCTCTAGTTGAGACTTGGGGCAACTTGTGCTACACAAAATAAAAGAAAAACAATAATGGTGTATATATATATATATATATATATATATATATATATATATATATATACATACTTTTGATTGGGTACTCCGTAGAGAGCGAGGATGAACAAGTCAAATCATTGTATATGTAGTGAGTTCGATCTTCACTGGATACCTAGAGCATATGGCAGGTAAAGCTGAATATATATATATATATATATATATATATATACTAGCAGTATATATGCTCGGGTGTAATGAAAGCTTTTATATATATATATATATATATATATATATATATATACTAGCAGTATATATGCTCGGGTGTAATGAAAGCTTTTATATATATATATATATATATATATATATATATATATATACTAGCAGTATATATGCTCGGGTGTAATGAAAGCTTTTATATATATATATATATATATATATATATATATATTATCGATTTTCTGCACTATTGTAAGAACTGCAACCTTCTGAATATCGTTTCTTATGTCTTTGTCTATGAGTGTATCAAATTTGATTAAAATCGGACCACTCCTTCTATAACATGATTTTTTTCGATTTTCGATATTTATCGGGGCTACCTCGACACAAAACCTAGCTAAGAACACTCGCAGACGCTTATCGTACAACTGTGTAAATTTTAAAAAAATCGGTTCAGCCCTTTCGGAGTCTATAGGCAACGGACACACGCGCGCACACACACACACACACACACACACACACACACACACACACACACAGAGAGACAAAGTTCCATATAATAAAGTTTAGATTATATATATATATATATATATATATGGAATTATAATTTTTAAATTTATTTTTATCTATTTTTTAATTTAGAAAATGTTTTTTCTCACTGATTACTGGGAATTTCATCTTTAAACATTATTTGATAAAAAACTTGTCTCTTGAAGTGTGTAGTTGGCAACTCGTACTGCACAAAGCAAAGCAAAACACAATAATAATTATCATGATAGATAGATAGATAGATAGATAGATAGACAGACAGACAGATAGATAGATAGATAGATAGATAGATAGATAGATAGACACGAACAGACCGAGATAAATAGATAGATAGATAGATAGATAGATAGATAGATAGATACATACATACATACATACATACATACTTTAGGTTAAGAGCATCGTATACAGCAATAATAAACGAGACGATTTCAATAGATCATCGTGTATGTAGTGAATTCGATCTTCACTAGGTTTCTCGCTCATATGCCAGGTGAAACTGATTAAATATGGTTTGACAATCAGCATTCTAAATTCTTTCTTTACCTGGGTTTTATCCTCGACTACTAGTACTGGTGATAGGTATACATCTACAACACTCACCAAACACACCTTACCTACTCTCTACATTATTCTAATTCTGTGAGCCGTGTATCTTCAGAACGTAGGCGATCATGACTCTTAACAAATTTCTATCTTTACTCTCTACATTAATATATATTCACAATTTGAATCTAGACCTTCACAGAAGGACAAATTTGTTGATGAAAGTGTTGCTGCTTTCATTTTCAGGCTAAATCTGCAATTCTTTTAATAACGGCTATTTATCGATTTCCGATCAAAAATACAGTTTATTTATAGCTGTCATGGCCTCCTTGGTGGCGTAAAAAGTTCGCAATCTAATCTACGAAGTATTACTACTGTGTTCTGAGTTCAATCTCCAGTCGGTTCCCCATTAATGTGACTTTGTACTAAATCATTGATTCTTGGAGTCAGGCAACATTGCCCTCATTTACGATACCAAAGAACCATATATAGATATACACCCTGGTATTTAATTTAGTATTAATATTAAAAAGACAAATTGTTAATGTCGAACAATAGACGAAGTCCATTTCTCCTTTTTTTTTATCATTTCACTCCAAGCAAGGCAATTAAGACGCAAGAAATTGATAAGTGTTAGAAACTACGAGGAAAATACTGTTAAGGAGAGAGAACAATAAAAGAACAAGAATTAAGAAGACGGAATTGAAATTTTTGGAGATCAAGGTTAACTGGGAAGCAATACACCAGAAGAGAGTTCCATGAGTGAGAAGTGCGATAGAATAAAAAATTAGCATAGAACTTACGGCTACATGTAGTCATTGCAACATTAAAATGACAAAACCTTGACGGCAATCTAGTACTTCGCTTAAATTGATAAATGTATTCATAAAAAGGCAGAGGTAAGCTACGTACGGCAGTGTAAAAGTGACTGAAGCCGTGGTGGCTGGTCAGGACCAAGGAAATTGAAAATACTTCTTTAGATTTTATCAAGAATCTCTGAATATGTAGCAGGAACACCATACCAGATGTGCTAGCAATATTCAAAGCAGGGTTGAATGTTCAACTTATTAATATGTGCGATAGATTATCGTGAGAAAAATTGGCTAAGGAACTCAGGGAAACAATTTTCCTAGCAATTGTTTCAATATTATCTTTACACTTCGTGTCAGTGGAAAACGTCAGTACGATAAGGCGCAATGAGACACTCTCCTGGAGGTTAGCATCTGTCATGCTAATAAAAGATAAAAAGATTTTCGCAGACGATTAAAAGAGAGCAGTCTTGTTTTAGAGACGCTACCATTACCAAGCCATTTCTTGCCCCAGAATATAAGATAAGTTTTAAGATCAACTCTCAATTTGAGATTACCGAACTGCTTAAATTTATTATTAAGGCAGAAATAAATTGTTGTGTTATCAGCATAAATACCGAATTGAGAACTGAGTAAATTCCTTTTCTTCTCTGTGTCCTGTCCCTTCAAGACATGAACGATCATAGTTCTTCACATTTTCCTGTCGTTTTTAACTGTTTATATATATATATTTGCTATCACTCCTAATCGCTGTTCTACAAAACATTTTGACGTTAGGTAGGTAATTCGTTGCTTTCTTTTGTTCTTCTTGCCTCTAATATGTTATGTTAGTGTCGAATTCTCCAAACCCTCTTTCTTCATTATGTTTTATAGAAATTTCAACAGTCTCTTTCTGATGCTAAGTATTTTTTGTTTCCATTTTCCGTAAAACCTCGTCGCTGCTCATATATTTATCTTACGGTATTCTCAGTATCCTTTCGAACTACATATCTGTTCAAGTCTCTTCTTAATATGTGAGAAGATTTCCCTGCATTCGCTGAGTTATAGAATGACTGATATTGCATAACAACTTAGTACTTTTTTTGGTTCCAAACAAAAGTTTTGTGTTTCTTAACATTACTTATCTTTTGAAAGGCATTTTTTGCTATCCCAACGCACCTTTGGATTTCGGTGTCGCATTTTCTGTTCTCTGTTGATGCACTTCCTAGATATTTACAGTATTTGTACTTGCTTGATTTGATCTTTCCAAATTTTAGTTCACATTTTTTATGACAACCATACATTCTGTCTTCTTATATGATTGATTATTTTTAGTGTTTAGAAGTAAGCAAACTTTTCTAAAAAAAAGTACTCAATATTAAAAAAAAGTTAAACAATAATAGTTAATAAGTAAAACAAAAGTAAAACATATTTTAAACTTTCGTGTATATATATGTATATATAGTCATCCGCAGACAGATCTGTTTCGCTGTATCACTGCTCATCAGTACGATTAGACTTCGATTGATTCCAAACCAGGATTGAAACCCGACCGAATTGGCGTCAGTCGGCGGTTCTACCACTGGGCTATGGGTGCTCAGTAGAAGAAGGTAGACTTTTTAGCGCGTATATTATCATTATACACGCCCAATAGCCAGAGTGCTTTAATTCATCACTGAACGAGCGATATATATATATATATATATATATATATATATATATATATATGTGTGTGTGTGTGTGTGTGTATGTGTGTGTGTGTGTGTGTGTGTATGTGTGTGTGTGTGTGTGTGTGTGTGAATTCAATTCAATTTTTGGCAAAAAAGTGATATTCCCTAAAATAGAAGCGCTCAATACAACTTTCATAAATTGAAATTGATGGGCAAATTAAGATATAAAATATTTGAAACACTGATCCGTGTGCAGTTTACTGCCTGACCAAATCATCTTGGTAGAAACCTTGGTTACATAAAGGTTAGTATTTATTAGAACTTCGAGGTGCAAATAAAATTGTACCGAAACACAACGCTTCTGGTCTTGCAGTAAACTATGTTTTTTATTATAGACTTATAATAAAAATATTACCATTTATTATGCTCTATTAAGTATCGAACATTCTTAATAAAGTAAATTACTACAAACAGTGGACTGTCAACCTATTAGTTTGTACTACTTCTAATATATATATATATATATATATATATATATATATATATATTACCGATCATAATTATTAAGCCAACCCAGTTTTTTTTTTATAAAGAAATGATGTATTTATTGCTAAGTTAATAATTCTAAATGAAAACAGAAAAAATTTTACAAGGCAAGGAAGCAAAGATGAATTCGTCCGAAACACCCTAAATTTTCTTCATTCTTTCATTGATGAAACTGCAATATAGGTAATTATTAAATATTTATAAATTCATTTGATGCACATGTTATTGTGCTGTATTAACAAAAGAACCATTCTATTTTCATTTACAATTATTCACTTGGCAATAAATATTAAAAAAATAGTATGAAATACATCATTTTTTAAAACACTCGGGTTGCCTAATAATTATGGCCGCTAGTGTATACCTTGTGAAGTACTTTCTTCTTCAGTTTATAGCTCCTTTCCTAACATAAATTCTCACACAAAACCTTTCCGGGCTAAAGTTAATTTCTTCTTCAGTTTATAGCTTCTTTCCTAACATAAATTCTCACACAAAACCTTTCCGGGCTAAAGTTAATTTCTTTTGAATGGAAATTCCTTGTCTGAAAACCAAATATTTGTAATTTAAATATCGCTGTACTTGTGGTGATACAGACCGAACAAAAGCGATGAACTGGATGTTTGCTCTCTCACAACAAAAAACCAAATGAATAAAACTCGTCGTGCGCATCCGAGTTCGCGCAGATGTTCCGGTTGAAAAATAAAAATTAATCAAATATCAAATTTCCATTTCGTGAGCCTACGCGAATTTTATTTACCAGCCATTGGGAAGCCCGGAATCAAATACAAGCGTGAAATTCAAAACGAGCATTTGATCAAAAAAGCAGATATAAAAAGCGGAGACACAAAGCATCGCCAGTCAGAATGACTCACAGGCTAGAGTAACCAGTGCTTCCCCTTGACTTAAGTCGAGCGGCTACTATGCTGGCCTTTTTCCTTCTCCCTGTCTCAAAAGCACTTATTGACCTCAGGAGTGACCTCTTCAAAGACATTCCACACAAACCAACTTACTGACTTACTGACATTAGAAGTGGCAACTTCAAAATGAACATTCTCCACATTCCTAAGCCATTTTATCTCTTTCAGCATTATTATTTTCTATGAACACTTTAACTTGTATTAAAGTATTCTTTTAATTGTAAAAACATTAATTGATATGTATATATATATATATATATATATATATATATAAATGTTATTTTATACTCAAATTGCCTTTCTTGATTTGTAATCATTTTATGACTTATAGTGGGCTATCTTCCACAAAGCCAAATTCCGTTAACCTGCAACGGTATACAATTACCCTTCACTAGAACGGAATCCTACTACAACTAGAAAAAGAATAAATAAGATAAGATACCCGCTATATACTAAATTCACCTAAGCGAACTTTTGAGATGATAAAATGATCTTTTGCATATAACAGAAACTACACTAAATTCATTTTTAAAGATGCTATGATTTCGCACCAATGGCACCAATGGCGGTATGAACCCGACCTTTTTCACTATTCAAGTACACCTAAATTACATATACCTCAAGAAAAAAAAATAAGCGTGTACCTTACATTAATGCAAAGTTACATTTATTACAAAGAGACCCATGAATGTTGCGCTATGTCAGGCTTGACTTTTACTGTGGTAGGTTTTAAGAAAAAATATATTTTTGTCGTTGTTTACATATGGCTGAAAAAAGTCGCTCTCAAAAAAAAAAAAAAAAAAAAAGAGGATGAATACTGATTGTAAAAACCATTGCTTGCTTAATGATTTCAATCCTAAATGGGTTCTTATTGTTACCGTCGTCCGACAATCTCAATTTATACATTAGTGTGATTATAATTTGATCTGGCAAATTGTAACTTCGACATCGAGTGTCCGTTACATATTTAGAGGAATTGGCATTTGAAGATAAACTATTTCTTTGACAGTTTTTGCTTGCACCCGAAAACTCTTCCTGTTGTCAAGATATTGTATTCATTTTTGTGTCCCTTGCTAATACCAGAGAAAACGAACTCATTCATGTTCGTTGTGGGAAAACAAATTGATTTATGAAACTGTTTTTGTCAACTAGTAGGACAAGTAGGAAGACGACATATTTTACGGCGTGAGATTTAAAGAGATTTCATTACGTGGGCTGAGATTAGCATACACAAATCAGACCCACGCGTACAGATCTATTGTGAAACTTGTTCTGTCTCTATCTCAGACTCTAGGTTGTAATAAAATTTCATTATTTAATTTTTATTTGCAATCTTTGCTGGAAATGTAAATCTTGCCTTATCACTCAAGTTTAGCAGTGCTAAATGTGGTCAGAGACTGTTTAGGAAAATTAACGGATCTGGTCAGTTCTTGGATGAGTAACCACTTCAGAACACCAGTTGATGTAGTCGGTACTAATTATAAGAGACTGTTTATCTATGATTCCACTGCAACAACAACAGTAACAACAACAGCTACAAGAACAAAAACATGATCAACAGTAGCACCAACAACAATAACAATGATAATACTCTCATACATAAATGCTATAACTGAGATATTGCCAATTTTGAGAAATTATTTTAAACTGGGTCACTAAGCCGTTAGATCTGATTGTAGAATTTGGGAAGAAGGACATGAAAGAGTATCTGACCATACAACGCTGGTTTAAGCGTTTTAAAAGAGGTAACTTGTTCTTTGAATTGAGGTCTAGAAACTAGACCTAATTGTCGATTATAACACTGTAAAATGAATATGTAGATGGAAACTCCACCACCATAACTCGGAAACTATCAGAAAAGGTTAGGTCATAGGAAGCGGCCATATACAGAACATTACATGTGCACTACATGGAACCGCGACTTTGTGAAACAGACTTTCGCGATAATACTTCCCCGATCCCTATAATCTGAACCTATTCAAATTAGGGGCAACAGTTATCTATCTTACATATCCTCGTAATCTGCACTCCTCTCACATCAATCTCATTTAGTAACCTCCTTTAACTTGAGTGGCTCTCGGGCCTTGTAATAAGTGAACATTTAGTAAAGTATCCTCAAATAATATGCAGGAATTTACATATCCCACATAATTAAAAATGTTTTGATAAATCACATTAACATATTTGTTTTCACACAAAACTTTAAAAGGTTCTAACGACTTACATGAAAATGCTCGTATGTCTTCGTTTGTGTCTTGTGCAACATTATCTTGGGGGATAATGAGCAAAAGCACATTCGCAAGATTAAATAAAAAGACGTAAAAAACATATGAGGTCTGCTCGAAAAGCGAAAAGTCATTTGATATTAAAAAAAAAATAGCCATCCTAGTCTTCTTTGGGACGCTACATGTATCCTGGCACCCCTTTCACGGCCTTTAAAATCGAATTACCATCAGCTGCTCGTCGCCTTGTTTTTAGATTTTATGTGCGTTGTGGTGCAGTGGATATCGACTCGGAACGACAAATCGGGGAACCGAGTTCGAATTCCAGTTGAATTCCTTTCATTCATTTACGCACAAATACCCTTCCCTCCAGTTACGGGTTAAATAACAGGACAGATTGGGTTCTATAGCCTTGGCTGGCTGACAGGCTGGCAACCAGTCTACTGCAGAAAGCAATTGCAACCTACTGCGGGATAATCTTCTGCCCAGTTAGTCATGTCTCTTTTGAGACATGATCGCCCAAAGCGTGTATCACGTATGGTACTTAACTGACTGAATCTTGTCGACAGCTTTAGTTTCCTTTTTAACGGTAATATTCGTTTTTTTTTTAAGTATCATACCCTTTCCGGACATGGACGATCATGAACCTCCACAATTTCCTGAGCTTTGAAAAAAGCTAGAAAAGGAAGGGAACCAAACAATGGAACGAGAAAGCCAAGAGACGAGATTTTACAAAAATATAAAAACAACCTGCATCGTATATCATTGTGAATGCGACAATTGCACAATACACAAGTTAATTCAATGGTATATCACTGCCGGCTGAGTAACCCCACGAGAGAGAGAGAGAGAGTGATTGTGTTTATGTGCGTTCACGCATGCGCGCTAAGATCTACACTGGTTACTAAGTTACATTAAAGCCGCGCAACTCCTTTCAAAATGACTGGATGCTTTTCACACGAAATGTTTACGTTGACATCAATGGAACTGGAGAAGACATTATGCACTTATATAAAAACCTAAAAGAAGTTATACGTGCACATTCTTAGCAACAACAAAAAGCATATACACAAAACAGAAAAAAAAAAAAAAAAGGAAGCAGACGAACTGTCATCAAATTTATGATGATGTACATACCTATCCTGTACCCCACATTCCACTTAATACGGATAAGCGCCTATATGTATTGGGTTTCCTTTTTACCATTCTTCATCCTCCGCGTGACCCATATGTCAAAGTATCTAGAATACTCCGAAGAGATCTAAAATAGCAAACCAAAACTCTGTACAAATGTAAACCGCATTGTGTCCGCCCACCTGTAGATGCAAATATACTCCTACGCCGATGAGACTCACAGGAAAAATTGTTGGTATGTTTCAGTTTCATCTTTTACAGGCGATAGTCGTCACAGAAACATTCTTCTCAGACATTACAATTTAAAGCTTGAAAGCTTGAACATAATTGTGAACGCTTATGATAATAGAGGTTTAACTGTGACTCGTTTTGAACTTTTGGGCTGTTTATTTATACAACACTCGATTGCTATTTGAATGCAGAGAAAATTCATACAAGTAAAAAAATGTGTTTACCCCTATTACAATAACGTAAACGAACAATATAACATGTAGAATAGAAAACAGATTTGATTTCGTCATGCCGTTAAGTCTACATGGTCAAATCTATAGATAGTCTCCCAGGATATTGAATATGTGTTTAAATCTACATATTTATTTCTACATGTTTATTTCTGGTTTATACTGCTTACTTTGAGGATCGTAGAATGTAACGATTTCCCCTTAAACTAATAATGGAAATACTTTATATAATAATAATTAAGATAATTTAAGACAATTCCTCCAAATATAACGACCAAAAGTTAAACATACAATATGATAATTGTAATAGTGAGATTAAAAGTTTCCATACAGAAAACACTCGCATTCATTCATCAAACATCTAGCATCATTGTCGGTTAAAAGTTAAAAAATCTTTTTCTTAGAACAGGTTTTCAAGAAAATAAACTTCTTAAGTACACTATCAGTTATCACTCTTTCTATTAATGATGGGAGTTTCTTTCCAAACCATTGTTTAAGGTAGCATCATGATTATATCACTATTTCTCTTCTAGCTCCATATGTTACCTATTTTAGTTGTTGCTACTGTCAGAAATCTTCAATTAATGTGGTTTTTGCTATTTGATAATATTATTTGCTTGTGATTCACGCACTTGTCTGTAAAATCAGATAAAGAGTTGTTTTCTTTAAGACCTACACGATTAATTTGTTTAAAGCCATTTTTTGTATCACTGACAAAGAAAGAAAATGTATATATTAATTTTAATATGTTTAGGTTTTATTACAATTCCATTAATCGCTTTTTAAGACAATAAACATTGCCAAAGAATTGAGGTAGGTAAAAATCAGTGTCGTGGGAAAAACGCCCCTTTGACACTACGCTTTATTGCAGGCACGTTTGTCTATGTTTGTTGAAATTCTTAAATTTCGCTTAAATTTCAGGACCAAGGACAAGAAGTTGGATTTTTAAAATGATTATAAGTCAGTATGTTTCTCTATATTTTTTTTTATGTTAGTTGACATCTTTAGTATCCTGAGTCTGTGTCATAAATACCAGATTATTGATTTTCAAAAAAGATGTCCGTTATGGTGCAGTAGATAACGGCTCGGAACGAGAAATCGGGGAGCCGAGTTCGAATTCCAGTTGAATTCATAGCATTCACTTACGCGCAAATACCATTGGGAAAAGTATTAATCCGTCTCTTCCCTCCAGTTATGGGTTAAATAATAGGACAGATTGGGTTCTATAGCCTTGTCTGACAACCAGTCTACTGCAGAAAGTAATGGTAACCTACTGCGGGATAATCTTCTGCTCAGTCAGTCATGTCTCTTTTGAGACATGATCGCCCAAAGCGAGTATCACTTATGACACTTAACTGACTGACTGAGTTTTTCTCATTATGGAAAATTCGCGCAAGTTGATCTTCCTTACCCTCTTGTAGTCTACATTCTTGTAATTGTAAAACCTCGGTATATACATTGTATAAATACTAATCAATTACCGTCTCTTCATATGGATCAAAGCTAAATGGAATAGAAAACCTACCATTTGATTTACTTGTTTCTAACTCGTACGGACACCCATTCCATCTCAGCTCTCAGTCAAAAGGCTTCTGCAACGGAACAAATCAATTTTAGTTCAACTGCACTTGCGTTGATTGTTTATCTGAAGAATAAGCAATCAATAAGGCTCGTTACCATATGTAGAACGCGAGGAGCTTGTTGATTCAAAGCATCATGTCAACATGGAACAAGACAAGTATATTGGTGGCAAATATATGAAATATATGAAAAAATAACCATAAACCAGTGTATGGCTTTCGAATCATTTTTAGATTAAGAAAGACATTGGGATAGATAGATAAATAGATAAAACAGAATTATATATATGTAACAGATTGAAGCTAATCGATAGACATAAGCTAAGACTGATAAAATGAACATAAATATATTTTCGATATAGATTGACATAGGTAAATAGGTATGAATGTACCGAGAAAGGTATTTAGAAAGATATGCATCGTTTAAGACCTTGTCACAGTCCTGATGATCGAACTCTTGACACTAGTACTTGTCTTCTGGACTGCCTTACTGGTCATTGTTAAGGTGTATTCAAATAGATTGGAACAAGATTTGATAAATATATAAGTCTTAACAGATTGAGAAAGAAAGAAAGAAAGAAAGAAAGAAAGAGATGTCTTCATGCAGACAGATAAAAACTTTGTAAAATCCTGCAATCCACATGGTATGAATATTAACCATTTTTAGAAACACCAGAGAAATAAGCCTGAAGTAAAATACGCGTAATGAAAAAGAACAAAAATACAAATCTACAAACAGAAGCGCACTCGCAAAAAATAAATCAAACAAAATCAATAAACTGAATAAACTTTTGTTACGTAAGAGCCGACTTATTTATTTTCCCCCTTTTTTCCTTCCGACGTATCCATGACGTCATGGAGAAACTATATGACGTCAGAGAAAAGACTAGTTCGTCATTCAAGTACAGCGATCTGATATGCTGTCGGCGAATTTTGCTTTCTAAAATAATATTTTGTCAAAGCTACACCTACATATATAGCCACGCCCACAGACTTATGTATAGTTTAGAACGATACGAACAAGCCACCTCTTTGCCAGGTTAAAGCTCCTCCCACTGATGCTACCTACCTTCCTACTCCGTTACCCCAAAAAGCTTATTAGATTAGTCTTCTTCACTTTTCTTAAAATAAGGTTTATCATTTAGGGGCGGTGTCACTTCCTAAAAAATGCTTAAGGAACTGATGCAATGAACAAATATCAGATTTTACAAGTATAACAGCAGTCGAGAATGCAAAAGACTTCGCCAGAAGTTAAAAGATAAACTTAAATGTCTAATCACTGACCATCTACGTTGACAAGAAAGTTGACATTGACGAGAGTTGCAGTTCGCTTCAATATCCTAAGAGTACATTAAACTGATTCAGTCAAGGATATTTAAGCGAATTCAAATCTACCGTTAACTATTTTCACTAATTGTGCTTTATGTTGTGAGTGCCAATACCGTAGAGTGTCGTGGCAAAAGGATGAAAAGAAAGAAAGAAAAAAAAGACTAGCCAAAAATGAACAGTAAAAATACTTCACCTAAAAATTTAATTGATTTGTTTTTTTATGGTTTATCAACCTTTGCAGATTATTTAAAGCTAGATTTTTTTTTCAGATTTTAAGGATTTTTTGAGATAATACTGACTTTACCGATCAGTCAGTTAAGTGCCATACGTGATACACGCTTTGGGCGATCATGTCTCGAAGGAGACATGACTGACTGGGCAGAAGATTATCCCGCAGTAGGTTGCCATTGCTTTCTGCTGTAGACTGGTTGCCAACCAAGGCTATAGAACCTAATCTGTCCTGTTATTCAATACATAACTGGAAGGAAGTGACGGATCAAAACTTTTTCAAAGGGTATTTGTGCGTAAGTGAATGCCATGAATTCAAGTGGGATTCGAACTCGGCTCTCTGATTTGTCGTTTCGAGTCGATATCGACAAACTGGGGAGCCGAGTTCGAATTCCAGTTGAATTCTCTGTTTTTACTGGTACAAGTTCTAATTAACTCATAGTTGTGGAGAGAAGTGAATTTGTACCTTTCCCAAAAGATAATACTGATTTTTACTGATACAAGTTCTAATTAACACATAATTTTGAAAAAAAAGGGGTGGATTTATACCTTACTCAAAAGTATTTCAGCTTAATTAAATATGAACATTGACAACTTCATTCTCTTGTCTCCTGCTTGTATGTGTTCAGAGGCAGAACATCGTCACGATATCTGGAGACAGATACGGATGTAGTAGACCATTTGTGTAGTCTCTGTGTCAAATATGAACATTGCCAACTTCATTCTCTTGTCTCCTGCTTGTATGTGTTCAGAGGCAGAACATCGTCACGATATCTGGAGACAGATACGGATGTAGTAGACCATTTGTGTAGTCTCTGTGTCATCCCTGGCTTGTCGCGCTGCACAATACGTTGCTGGTTGCTTACAAAAGTTTTCTACTCTCTGAAGAGATGCATTCATGTCTTTTATATAATAAGTATCGGTGTGCGTTGTGGTGCAGTGGATACCAACTCGGAACGACAAAATCGGGAAGCCGAGCTCGAATTCCAGTTGAATTCATTGCATTCACTTACACGCAAATACCTTGGGAAAGGTATTAATGCGTCTCTTAGTTATGGGTAAAATAATAGGACAGATTGGGTTCTATAGCCTTGGCTGGCAACCATTTTACTGCAGAAAGCAATGGCAACCTACTGCGGGATAATCTTCTGTCCAGTCAGTCATGTCTCTTTTGAGACATGATCGCCCAAATCGTGTATCATGTATGGCACTTAACTGACTGACTGATTAGTGTGAGAGGTGTCAGTGTTATGGGCACAGAAATGAAACCCGCAGGCCAAATTCAAGTTATGGCTGAAGCTGTAGCTTTTGTTCACTTGGGAAAGGTATAATATGGTGGCAGTATTTAAATCTTATAGCAGGTGGTGTCATTGTAACTTGATACCATGAATGCCCAAACATATATCAGTTCTGCATAGGTGACCTAGTGAGTAGGCTGCTCATGGCAAGAGAGCATGAATTATCGAACTTCGAATACGGCATAACAGTGGGTGTCAGACAAATGTGGCGTTCCGTTTCTGAAATTCTCTCAATTTACGGTGCTACGTGCGGGCTGATAATATACATCACTGGCCGAGCACTGGTATGATCGTTACCAGAGGTATCTGGTTAAAATTGTCTATAGGAACAAACAAACAAGACTAACTCACATGACACCCACACTGCATGAGTTACCAGACATATATACAGCGATCTTTAGCTTCCATGAAATGCGGAATCGAAGTTTCCACGCTTGTGCTCTTGATAAGACTACGACATCGGACAGTGTTTCAGCTGGGATCGTGAAGTCGATAAGTTGACCTTACATAACTGGTGACATGTGGCATGATCCAAAGAGACACGTTTCCAGTTGTTTCATCTTGATGGTAAATTTCGGATGTGATGTAGTCAACATGAAACAATGCATCGCCGTTGTTAACAAGGCAACGTTCAGACTAGTAGTTGTTTCACAATCATTTATGGTTTTTATCTGGCAAAGGTTTGGTCTTCTGGTCCGCCTAAATTATATATATATATATCCGAGTGAATACAGAACGAAGAAAGAATTCTTACAACGTCCAAAACATTAATTTAAAACAGTGCTCGATATATAATATATAGAGCTGTGAATATTTATTATAAATTAATATTTTATATTATATTTTAGAACATGGACATGATCATTCTATATATATCCGCTACAAAGGTACGATTGTTTCGACATTGAAGCTTCAATGTCTCATCAGGCGGTGTGTACATGTGATTATGTACATGTTCTAAAATATAATTTATAATAAATAAATATATATATATATATATATATATATATATATATATGTGTGTGTGTGTGTGTGTGTGTGTGTGTGTGTGTGTGTGTGTGTGTAAGATTCGTAAATGGGGAGTATAATCCAAATAGATCCTTTTGTTATAAATTATTAAAAAGATAGATCCATATAGAGAGCTTAATATGTACTATCGAGAGCAATATAATATACATCAAGGAAAAACTCAACGTATCAAAGAAACAGTTATATTCTATAATTTATTTCAAAGGGTAAATTGTTGGCACCCGTCTCATCAGTCCATGAATTACAAATGGTTTATTTTTATCAGAACATTTTAAAAAACAGAAAGTCAATCTGCATGACCTAAAAATGTTCTGATAAAATTAAACCATTTGTAATTTGCGGCTTCATGAGAAACTTACTGAAAGTAAAAAGGCCGAGGAGGCACAATGTGTTGTTTTCTGGGATACTAGCATGATCCATATTGATGGAAGATAGGGATGTTTTCCTATGGTGGTTAAAGGAGAGCAGTTTCCTTTTGGAAGCATTACAATTTACGAGCCATTTTTTACTCCAATCCATCACAAGAAACACATTGTACTGAGATATTGTTATGTATGAAGAAAGTGTCGATACCGACACGTGTGATCGAACGCAGATCTCGAAGCAACAAATGTATCTGTTGAATGGATTGTGCTTCTTGTGTCACGTAACCATAAATATTAATATATAAAGAACTCAGATTAATACATTTCCCAAGAGTATTTACGCGTAAGTGAATGCAGGGAATTCAACGGGAATTCGAACTTGGCTCCCTGATTTCTCGTTCCGAGCCGATATCCACTGCACTACAAAAACGGATTTAAAACTAATTCTCAAAATGTAGCTGAATAGTGTCGGCGTATGGTGAATTTAAAAATTGACACCGAATTAATTGAGAAGAGAGATATTTCGCAAAGAAACTACGTCCGATATTCTAAGGAAAAAATAGACGTTTTGTAACTCTTAGCCAAAAAATAAAAATATGATAAAACCCCCAGAACACCTAATCTTTTCCACGGTTGTGGTGGTGGTAAACATTTTAAAACTGATTGTTTCTTTAGAAACAAAGGATATTACCAATGCGGAAATTAGAAAATGAGAGTACTTATTGTATATAAAAAAAGTGGAAGAGAAACAAAAAGTATGTCAACAAACTAAATACATTGGGTAAAATCTACAAACGGAAAGAAATAATTAGTAAAACTTTGAACGAAACATCACCAAGAGAAATTTTGTTTTTGTCACGATTGACAATATAAAAATAAAATTATAATTTGATACTGGGTCCGATATTACTATAATTAATAGAAAGGCTTAGCCAAAACTGGGTAAACCTAGTTTGTTGACTTCGAGAATAGTTAATTTTTTTCAGGTGAATTTACCTGTGATATTTCTCTCATTAAAAAAACAAAAAAGCAGTGGTTAAGAAATACAACAAATTTATTGGGAACGGGTGGCATTTCAGTATATAATCTTTATGACCTGCCAAGCAATTCATTCTGCAACCAAGTCTATAATGTCACCATAAGTACTAGCACGACATCAGATTTACCACCAAGTAAGTTCAAAGATATGACTGCAGAAATTCCTTTGGAGAAATTAAGCTGTACTATTGTCACTACTCAAGACAATGATCCCATATCTTCTGAAATAAACAACAATAATTACAGCAATAATATTTGCTCAACACCTAGTACACCTGTTAAACAAGGCCGACAAAATGAGTCATCACCCCTACAGTGTACCAACCTCAGCTCATCCAACACCACTCCAACTGAAACCTTTTCTATATTAGAAAGCTTTCAACCGATTTCCTTTCGAGGTAAAAGTTTGACGTACCTAATTCCATTGTATTGGAGAACAGGACGCAGTTCACATCTAGTAAATTCAAGTTATTCTGCAAGCCTCTACAGATACAACATATTACAGCGTTTCCGTAGCATTCAAGATCGAGCGGACAAGCGAAACGCTTTGTTGACATGTTTCAAAATGTTTTTTAAGAAATCAGAGTGGGAGAAGTTGGATGAGGAAACTACTTAGCCAAACAGCTGACACCTTGTCTCAGTTTCGTTTAAAAAAAAAAGAAAGAGCTACGACGGAATTGTGGAAACAACACTAAAAATATACAGACTTCAGAGGATAGACTCCAGAATGAGTCAACTCAAAGAGGAAGGGGTTATGTAGAAAAAAAGTGTTGATACCGAACGCGGATCTCCAGGCAACAAATGTATCTGTTGAATGGATTGTTCTACTGGGATCACGTGACCATGAATATTAATATATAAAGAACTCAGACAGAAATCTGGGTGCATTTCGGTTTTCCAGTGTATTCTGAGTGTTCCAAAAGTCTGAGTGCATTCTGGTTATTCCAGTGTATTCAGTATATTAAGTATTCTGTGGGTTCCAGTGTTCTAGAATATTACTGCGTATTATTCGAAGGATTCGTTTAGTAAGTTGTCTTTACACAAAGATAGCAAATATGATAACTTGCAAATAGCGAGTTACGAAAAGTTAACTTCAGATTAACGTTACGGAACCAACATTATAGAAGTGGGCACAAAAATAGTCTTCACGCTAACATTATAAAAGATGTCCAGGGCAACAGCTCCAGCTTCGCTGTTTTTATCATACTGCCTGTCAGAGAATAGGTTGTGAGATGTGAGACGATGAACCATTTCAACATTAATAATAACCTCGAACACTTTGCTGAAAAAGCAGTAAGATGCTGATATGGGGATAATTAGCGAGGTCAGAGTTTATAACAACAGGAACTACAGAGGAGTACCTCCAACAAGCAAGAAGCAGCAAGGCAATAGTTATAGAGTTTGTAGAGGACAGGGATAATTTAAGGGCACATTTCTTCATGACGATGACTGGAATTCTATTACATCAGCTTCCTTTATGAGAGTCAAATATAGAAATTATGTCAGAGACCAGATAGAGGGTTATACATACATTACTCAGTTGAGCCTCAGTTCTTGGTGGGAAGTGGCGAGTCAAGTTTTGAGTTGGAAGAGAATTTACGAGCAAAGTACACAACCTTGTCCGCCGTGGCTGTGAGGACCTCAAATTTATTGAATAGAGGAGGGGTCGAGTATTTACTGTTATTTAACACACTTTTCCAGAGTCGCCTGTAGTCTTTGGAGCTAAACTTGCGGATATACGTTGCTTTATTCTACCAGCAAACAAAAGGCTTAGCATCGTTCACGGCACAATGCATTCATTACGAGCAGAGACAAAAAGGAGTCTATTGTCAGACGCGTCGCTCCATTAAAGGTGGAAGAATTGATTCCTGTTGTCAATGGCGACCGAACAAGCAGAAGAGAACCAAGGGGATGAATCAGGTTTAAGTCAGAATTTTATTTTGCTGGGATGAAAGCATCGATGCCGGCTTTCAACTAGGAGCAGATCTCAGAAGCGCAGTCTTCAATAAAAATTTTGTTCATCGCAAAGTAAATCGCTGAACAACTCGCAGTCCGCTTTTCGATACCAGTAAGATATTCTGCTGGTATGAGGTTCCTGAAAAAAGGGTGGAAAGAGATATTAAGGGAAGTCACATCAGAGTTGCCAAGAGGGCGGAGCAGTATGACATGGCAAGAAACAAGGATAGAAGTGGAGCAGAGATCTAGAAGAGAAGTGTGTCCTTCAGGGTTACTTGAGAACTGCGTGGGAAAATCCATCATTTGCGTAAGAGACTGAGTGATTGAGAAGTTTAACAAAATCAGTTATAGAGTTTTTCAACCACTTAACACATTGAAGTCACCGAACGAATATATCAGCAAAAGCTGAGTTTAGTCGAGAGAGACAGAGACACGTTTAAGAATGTTCTGGAGATTCAAAAATCATCCTAGTCAGAGAGAATTGTTCATAAAAACCCAGGCCACATAAAAACCCAGGCCATGCATGTAGACATTGGAGTCCTTTCTAAAGAGGGGAATGTTACCAGGCATCGAGAAATCAGAGGAGGAAAGTGTAGGGTTAAGGTTGGTTTTACAAAGTGCTTGGATGTCTTGGGACCTTTCGTGGTGGAGCGACTCCACATTGCAAAAGTTGGTACGTACATCCCGGATGTTCAAAGGTTTAGGTGTTTTGTATCTTTGATTGTAAGTTTTCATGTTTTGGGTTATTTTGATAAGAAAAGTCCTCGGGTACTGGTAACAGATGGTCATCAAATGCAACATATGTAAGAAGAGAAATGGCGCAGACTGCAGCATTGTGTGGCCTCAGGTTTTGCCCACCGGAAGCGCTTGCAGAGACACCTATTCATAGGCGTTTTGCACTGCAAGAATCCCGATATTATGCGGAATTTGCATCTTTGGTTACTTTAGACAGCTTTCACCCGCTGCTTTCCACTCAGATAACTGCCAGTTTAACTTCGGTGTCAAATTGAGGATCGATATTTCATCCATTGTCACATATTTACGCAAAAACTACTTATTTCGTTGAAACAGTTGCAAACAACACTGAATCGTCGACGCGTTTTTGTTTTTGATCGCCTGTGAACAAACGCGGTATCCACTTTGAACAGTTTTCTCATTGATAAATATTCACGCAAAATGGAGAATACACTGCCTTCTGATATGTTCAACCTCTCTACTATCTCACGTTACTTCAATTTACGATTGGCCAAAACGAGTTTGTGCGTTTTTCGGGACAACTGTCGATTTGGGCGACCTGAGCGTTCAGCATCATTTGTGTCCGTACGACCGCGTTTAAAGTCAGCATACTACCTTCTAACAGTTGTTTCTGACAGAGCAGAGGCCGAATAACGCTTATCAAGCCATACCTTTTCTTGAACAGTATTTTTTTTCATCAGAAAGCAATGATTTATAAACACACGAAATTCCAATTTTTTCATTGTTTTGAAAATTTGCAACCGTAGCTTCTCTTAAATAATTGTAATTTGTAAACTAATAATCCAATTGGACCCAAGTTTTGTCACGTGCTTTTTTAAGGTTAGTACTTCGTAAAAATTATATGGATTTTTTTTATTAGTGGCACCATCTATATTTCAGGCCCTGAACTTATTGAGAGATAGATTATGAAATATGTTTCAGACTTCACTAAAAATCACTATAGCCGCATCCAGCAAATATAATTCCGTTGTGGACTCATCGATGCAACATTATCGCAGTCTCTATGATAATTCTTTCCACTTCCTTATCTAAAGTGTCAGCTGTATACAACTGCTTTCTCAGATCGATGATTAAACGTGGCTAAGATATGCAGAAGTATGTCTTAGCAAGGACTATCTTTTTCGAGCGTCGTAGACTAGTGCTACAGAATCACAAAAGGAAGAACTGCATCAAATAGCAGAAACAACATTATTTGAGTATCTTCAACAATAATAACTAAAATGGATAATGCATGTAAGTTAAAGAGAAAATAATGACATAGTCAATATATTGACATTCCACACACCCCAGAACAGATTTCCGAGAGAATGGTTTCCCGATCACTACAATAACATCTTCAAGTCTAGGGTCAGTATCTTTCCTACACGTATTTGTGATATGCTCTTCATACGTCTTTCTCTTATGTTCATACAACAACATTCAGTAACGCTGGTTGAACAATTAGTAAAAAAAAAAAGCAGAAAATATGACTTTTCAGACAAGGCAACCTCATATCAGTCTTCCACGGTCTAATGATGATGGTCTCAGTTTCAGTTTAAGCACAGTAACTGATGAGGTGTTATCATTCATAGTTGCTTAAAGTCAGGGAACTTCCATGCAACGCAGTTCACGTGGTATAATGCGTGAATTGATGGACTGAGTTGCACCAAACCTGAATAGGAATGTGATCTGATGCAATGATCCCTTTCGTTGGATGGTTGCTATTTTTGCCAATCACCAATGGTTTTATTGTTGCATCAACTGAGCGCGCAGGTAGTTTTCACGTTTCGCTGATATCTGTCCGAAATTCACATGTTCCTGGGATACATTTGCTTGAACTTCTCAAGAAAACCGAGCGCAGTTACCACCTACGAGATAGATTACCCCTAATTTATGACCCTAATAATCATTCTACAGTGTAAAATCCTGTCAGAGTCCATTACTGTCACATGTACACTGCGTCTTTACCTATTACGTAACACATTCGCCATCCGGTTGAATCTATTTCCACAAGTAGGAAAAGACAAAACCATCCAGCGAACAACAGCACTTTTTGGGATTTTACTTTACGCATTTACGAAACGTGGTGAATCTGCATAAAAATCAATTACTTGTAGCAAATTTTTGGTGTTCTTTTGTGAAATATTATTGTCTGTCTGGCCAGTGACTAAATGGTTAACAGTAACATTGTATTAAATTCATGAAAACGCACTTTTTAATATATTTATGACCAGAATATTGATCCGGACACAGTTGAATTCTATGAGATATCGATTAATTTGATTAATATTAATCAAATTAATGACTATAAAGCAATGGTATGCCGCGTGTGCGCACAGACACACGCACAAACATACACAGATATATACAAAGAGTATCGAATCGTTCTCGGCTCAAATAACTTGCTAAGATCTGACAAAAGAGCAAATTTTTTAGGAACGGTTACTCAATCAAGGCTAATTTTTTAACACACACACACACACACACACACACACACACACACACATATATATATATATATATATATATATATATAAATAAATAGGTAGAACGATGGAAAAAGCATTTGTTTTATCAATGAAGCATTTGTCAACAAATCTCTACCCTTATCAGTGGTGAATAGTATTCACAAAGCTGGAACGTTTGACTATAACGTTTGGCTATATATATCGATATAGTGAGTTAATATCTATCTGTGCTAAGACTATAAATTTATAATCCTTATATATATATATATATATATATATATACAAAAAAATAACAAAGCAATTAGTTACTAAACAAAAATGAAACAATAGATAAATGATAACATAAACAAATATTTACTATCAAAACACTAATTAAAAATATATTTGTGTGCATCAATGTGCGTGTGTGTATATGTGTGTGTTTATATGTGTGAGTGTATGTGTGTGCGAATACGTGCGTGTTTGTATATATTATGCAGATTATATATTATATACATACTGGGTGAGATGGATACATTTTTGTCTAAATTATGCGAAAATGAAAATAACACTGACATCTTACTAAAATTACATAAAAGTATCTTGAAAGACTAAAGAGTAAATGTATTCAATAAAAATGCTATTTTTTAAAACTTAGTACTGCCATAATCTTTGCCTTCAGTTCATCTTTGGTGTTACAAGGAGTTTTATAGGCCTCTCGCTCAACTGAGGCCACGCATAACAATCAAGGAGATTGCAGTCCGGGGAGTTAGGTGGCTAGATGCAAGGGGTGATCAAAAGAGTGATGCGGTTGCAGAAATTGTCGACAGTTAGATTGGGTTTTCCTGATTGTGTAGCATGGTGCAGAGTCTTGTTGCCAGACAGAGGGTCTTCTAGCAGCCACCCTCTTGATCCAGGACAGCACTACCTCCTCAATACGTAGGCCTCCGTATTGAGTGTGATGCTCTGTGGTTAAAAATCTTTTTTTTTTTTTTTGCTTTTTACGTCAGCGGTCGTCGTAACATTTACGATTAGTGTTTCTGCGCTTCTTTCCGGTGAAAAACTTGGAAATCTTTGCAAAATTTAAATAAGAATATTTATTTTTTTTACATATGTTACCCTTCCCATACACACACTTAATTTCATGAAATTTCGAGAAATTAAATTTTCATCCGAAATTTTTTTTATAGTTAAAAGCAGGATTCCTTGGGGAATGTAAATCACCAACTTTTTTAAAAATTTATACTCATTAAAAAAAAAAAAGCTCCGAATCGTAACATAAAAATGCAATAAAATTGTGACATTAACTACAAAAATTTTAAATTGCTTAAATAGGATTTATTAAGGACGCTATTGTCTTAAGAGAAAATAAAGTTTTCCATGAGTTATGACTTTTTACAAGAATTGTTTTTACTATTTGAAAAAAAATATATAATATATGAATCTTTTAAAATTCTGCATTACTTTCATTCGGGTAGTTGTTACAAAGTGAAAACTATATTTACTAATCAAAAGTTGAAAATCGTAATAAAAGTTATTTTCACCAAAATGTTAAAATAACATTTAATTTTCTTTAATGCATAAACATTCCAATATTTTTAAGTATGATAGTTCATATCATCATCATTAAAAGGCCACGTTTTTAAGGACCGTACTCCCTTTGAAACCAATGAAATAAAGCGTTCACTTAGAATTCGTAAATTTATGTCAATTCTGCTCCACCATACTTAGCTTTTCAACTCGTCAGGCTGTTAAAAAATCAATCAATACATCAGAAAAACGAGACTCCGTGGTCAAAAAATTCTTGCATACTACGTTTTATGCTATTAGTAATATTTGTATCAAATCAGATTAATGTAACGTTAAATTTGTTAATTTTTCTCAAATAACATGTCACAAATACATATTTAATTTTTGCGAAATTTTTAAAACCAATAATTAACTTTAGTTTACAAATGTGTCAAAATGGTCAATTTAAATGATTTTACTGAAAGTGACCAAGAAAATTTGAAATCTATTCCAATCAATACAATTTCTGTATGCAATACAATGCAATGATTCTTTTGTTAATACTGAACAATAACATGTGCATCAAATGAATTTATAAATATTTATAATTACCTATATTGCAGTTTCATTAATGAAAGAATGAAGAAAATTTAGGATGGTTCGAAAAAATTCATCTTTACTTCTTTGTCTTCTAAATTTTGCAAAGTAATAATAACAAAAGAACCATTCTATTTTCATTTGGCAACAAATACTAATGATATTATGAAATACATTATTTTTTTTTTTAAATTGGGGTGGCCTAATAACTATGGCCGGTAGTATATATATATATATATATATATATGTGTGTGTGTGTGTGTGTGTGTGTGTGTGTGTGTGTGTGTGTGTGTACACATGAGTCATTATCTAAGAGCTCATAAAAAGTGCATTATCCAAAGCCTAGTTTCAACTAACCCTTTCGAAGTAATCACTTTAGACATGGCTACAGCGATCCCACAAATATTTCAATCTGTCGCTAACTGCATTACTTACAGATGGATAAAACTCTCCCAAACTGGCTGCCTACCGGGTGGATGTTTCTTGTCTCGTGTATTGTTGTGGAGTTATTTTCGCAGTGGAGGCTAGTATTTGTGATAAAGTCGGTCCTTTGTTTGTTCGACGCACAAAACGTTAGGAACTTGATAAAATATGTATTACGCAGTATAATCTTGCCAGGTCGCTGATTACTTTCGTATTCGAATAACTGTCGACTACTATCGTCCAACACCGACTGATCCTCGTTCCTCTTACTACTCCTACTTAAATTAGGTGGGAGAATTTATTCACTATAGAATATGTGTGTTTCACCATAACATGTATGTGAATTAATATTTGCCTATGGGCCCAAGTAGAAACACGGCCGATAGACTGAAGGTTAATAAAAATCAGGTTTTGACTTCACCAACCCAAACTAACCAAACTCAAATTTGGAAACGTAAAAGTTGTACGAAATTTAACTTGTAGGTCTTTAGATAACATTTATTTTTATACACACACACACACACACACACACACACACACACACACACACACACACATATGTGTATATACATATATATATATATATGGGATCACTTGTGTCTTCTGTGTGCAGTGTGTTCTTATAAGGTATGAATATTCAATTGAGATGATTACAAAATAGTCATCTTAATGTAGAAGTAGAAAAAATGGCGGGGAATTGAAAAAAAGAGGAAAGGGGAAAAAAGAGAAAAGAGAAATAGTGCAAATAATCAAAATAATATTTAATAAAATTTGAAGAAACCAAAAATAATAGAAAATTTTGGGAAGAGGAAAATGAAAAGAGGGATGCATAAACGAATCTGAAATGAAAAAAAAATGATGAAAAGGTAAAGATAGGAATGACTAAGAATATGAAGAATTGTACCAGTAATTAAGGGTAAAGTATCTGAATGTATCAGTTGGAATGAAAAAGTTATTAAAAGAGGGGCAGCAAATAAAGAAAAGATAGAACGAGAAAAGAAAGTGTGAAGGAAAGAAAATATTTAAATTAATTGATATAAGTAAATGAACAGTAAAGATAGCCAGAAATATTATCTGCTGGTTCATTCGAACGACTTAACTCGTTTTTATGCTATTTTCTAACAACATTTCAGTCGTTTTACACTAGCGTTCTTCAGGTCTCTGAAATACAGCAGATATAAAAACAAAGACAGGAAATTATCATAGAGGAAATGTGAAAAAAACGCAATGAATTCGAGGAATTTAATCCGAATCTTATAGAATATATATTACAATACCTTGTCTATAAAATATAATGCGAAACTAGTAAAAGACATAATAAGAGAAAAGAAAAAGAACTAAGCGTTAAATCGCTGTATACCGAGGTAAAGAAATCACTTTTAATTGGAAAAACCCTGTACACACCCTGACAGCCTCCTCTCCGTTGACTAGTCCGCTATCTTTCGTCCTGATGAAGATCACAGTCGATTCATCACGTCTTTAACGAAGGTAAGAGCGTCACTGCGCGCCTAGCTTTTATATCCAACGTCGTTGCTCAGCAACCGATCAGCTGTGAATAGTAGACTCGTAGATTGGTTGCTGTGCGATCCACCTGGTTACTCGATAGATGGATGGAAGGAGTGATGAATAAAAGAAAGAACGACACAAATAATATACAAAGATACAACGAAATGGGAAAAAAGGAAAAAGTACAGACAAACGAATTTGCAGATAGAGAATAAGGCTGGGGGGTGATTACGAACACGATAGAAATTTATTTTAGGGCGATGAAGAAAATTTCAGTCGCATATACTGTAAAATATTAGGGAAATCTTCAGAAGTGTCAAAAAGTTGTTCTGCTTTTGATTGCATATATAATTAGTCAAATTTCGTATGTCGTTTAAAATTCCGAAGCTAGCAAAATAGTTTCAGATAAATAGAGTGAAACATCGGTCAAGGTTATGTTACTTGCTTTCTAATCTTACAAAACTAGCAAAATAAGTTTTACAGAAAGAAACATCGGTCAGTATGTTATCATTTGTCTTTCTCTTCTTATACAGCACAATCTGGGAAGTGTTCCAATAGAAGACGGAAAGTGCGACACAGATATCCGAAGGCGAATTGGCATGGCGAAAGAAGCATTCCATTTCGCTAGAAACAAAGAAGAGAGTACTGGATTGCTATGTGATGTCAGTTCTTCAGTATGGCAGTGAATGCTGGACAATATCATCGAAGATGAAAGAAAAACTTGAAGCAACTGAAATGTGGTTCAACAGAAGGATGCTGCGAATATCATGGATTGAGTATGTGAGCAATGATGAGGTTTTGGAAAGGATGGAAACAAAAAGGAAATTAATACTGAGCATCAGGAAAAGACATCTACAAAGGCAGCTGAAGTTACTGGGACATGCAATGAAGAAGGATGGCTTGGAGAATCTGATACTCACAGGTCAGATAGAGGGGAAAAGAGACAGGGAAAAGCAGCGGGTAACGTATTTGAAGGGCCTGATCAGGTGGATGACGGAACGCGGGTTGCGTGGTGTAACAGGAAAAAGCGTGCTAAGAGCCGCCAGGGATAAGGAGACGTGGAAAGCCATGATCGCCTACGTCCTGAAAGGACAGGGCACATAGAAGAAGAAGAAGAAGAAGAAGAAGAAGAAGAAGAAGAAGAAGAAGAAGAAGAAGAAAAATGAGTTTCATAGAAATCAACAGAAAGAAACATCGGTCAACTTTTGACAATTGTCTTTCTCATCTTACTCTGTACAGAAAATAGCAAAATGAATTTCACACAAAGGAAGAGAAAAAAAATATCGGTCAGTGTCTTGTTACTTGTTTTTATTATCTTACACGGTATATAAACCTTCAAAATAGTTTCACAGAAACCAGCAGAAAGAAAAATCAGTGTTTGATAATTTGTCTTTCTCTTTATAATCGGCACAGAAAGTAGCAAAATCAGTTTTACGGAAACCAACAGAAAGCAACATCACCTCGTTTTCTACAAAGGAAACAATTTGTTACTAATGAGTGACAAGCGATAACCGGTTAGCTCAGTCTGTACACTTTTGCTTCTCACTTTTTGCTCCGAATTTCTTATTACTTATTGTTGTAGTTGCTCTTTCTTTTGTTGTTTTAATTTCAATTTGTACCTCTAATATGATCGTTCAATATCGTCTGTTTGGGTGAAATTCTACTCTCTTGTCGGAGTTATAAGAAATTTACATGACTTGTTGAAAATTGTACGAAATATTGTTGCATATCACAACTGTGAGCACTGGTTTGTTTGAAAGACTTAGCGGAAAAGAAGATAGATTCTTCTGGGTAAGGAAGTTTTCCGTTCATTTTGTTACGTGGCAACAACTCTACGACGAAACAAATAAACATTGAACATTAGACGTTTTTCAGAGTGCTACAGATTTTTCTCACTTGTCACTGTTGAACTGTTATTTGTTTCATTCCCTGTAACATGCCTTGTCTGGTCAGTCGCTCCAATGAATTCAAGAATTTATTAGACTAAAGCAGAAATTGTAGCATGTTTGAGTTTGGTGAGCTTTCCGAATTGTAGATAACTCAAATAATATGGCAACGATGTATGAAAGTGTACTGTTTGCTTCAAATTGCAGCTTCCATTAATAATATCTCTTGTTTATAACCAAAATGAATTTTATACAACTTCTAATTCAAAAAGCCCACTAAAGGATTCGTCATTAGAGTGTACTGTGAAGTTTTTTTTATTAATATTCTTGCCTTATAAAGGAACGATACTCTTTTCTATGTATAACTTATTGCACAATGTAGCGCGAATATTTACTTATCACATTTATAGATACATTCCTGAGCCAAACCCTCGTTAGCACTATGTTATATATTCTCAGTCGGTGTGGAATTTTGTCTGGTAATGTATTCGCATTTTGTTGCAAGATTTTGAAAAAAAATGAATGTTTTTCAGATGTCACTGAGTGTAAAATGCAGGTGGCAAGCTGAGTCTTGTTTTGACGATCATAGTCAAAGAAGTCAGATACATATCAAGTGATTCAGATCGTCATTTTATCTATGAAGAAGAACGTCTTTTTATCAGCGTGAAAAAGTCCGTCATTTTGATTGAAAAGAATTGCGTCATTTTGCCTACGAGAAGATTATCATTTTGGTTCCAGTTTATTCTTCGTCTTCAAAGTATAGAACAACTCAGCGATGTGTTATTAGTTATTCATGTGATTACGGAGCATAATGTATTTCATTTAATCACGCCGTTTTATTGAATACGAACTAAGTGTCCATTGATCAAGCTCGTTATAATTTGGAGGTGGGGAGTGCAAGTTATGTTCCTGAATGTATTTTATTCGTAAATTTGGGTAGATTGCAAACCTCAGTCTAATGTTTAGGAACATGGTAAGATATTTAAAGATGATAACCGTATAACATAACAAGAACAACCTCAAATACAATATACATAGTGATTACAAAAGTGTTTTATGAAAAAATTGTTTTAATTTCCTTCACCTAATTTACAATTGCAGTTATACATGCGTTAGGATTTTCCAAATACAATTATTACACAAGTACACCTATTTTACAATTGCAATTATACATGCGTTAGGATTTTTCAAATACAATTATTACACAAGTACACCTATTTTACAATTGCAATTATACATGCGTTAGGATTTTTCAAGTACAATTATTACACAAGTACATCTATTTTACAATTGCAATTATACATGCGTTAGGATTTTCCAAATACTATTATTACACAAGTACACCTATTTTACAATTGCAATTATACATGCGTTAGGATTTTTCAAATACAATTATTACACAAGTACACCTATTTTACAATTGCAATTGTACATGCATTAGGATTTTCCAAATACAATTATTACACAACTACACCTATTTTACAATTGCAATTGTACATACGTTAGGATTTTCCAAATACAATTATTACACAAGTACACCTATTTTACAATTGCAATTATACATGCGTTAGGATTTTCCAAATACAATTATTACACAAGTACACCTATTTCACAATTGCAATTATACATGCGTTAGGATTTTCCAAATACTATTATTACACAAGTACGCCTATTTTACAATTGCAATTATACATACGTTAGGATTTTTCAAGTTCAATTATTACACAAGTACACTTTTTTTACAATTTCTATTATACATGCGTTAGGATTTTCCAAGTTCAATTATTACACAAGTACACCTATTTTACAATTGCAATTATACAAGCTTTAGGATTTTCCATGTACAATTATTACTCAAGTACACCTATTTTACAATTTCTATTATACATGCGTTAGGATTTTCCAAATACAATTATTACACAAGTACACCTATTTTACAATTGCAATTAAACACCAGAATGTTGTTACGGGTTGCAAAACTAAGCATATCGTTTAACTTTTCGGGTCATGGAAGAAAGAGCGGAAAGATGGCTGAGAACTTATAAGAATAACATCGGAGTATTTTTGTCGATACATTATTCTGTCAGAAAACCACTGCTACGTTAGCTGTAAAACTTTTGTAGAATGGGGATTATATAGGGATATTGGGATTGGTGTTATGTTTGTCAGATCGTTTACGTATTCGGTGGAAAATAAGAGCCGCATTTAACATGACGGTTGATTATTGTGTGACATAGCTAAAAGGATCGAGGCTATTATACATTCTGATTACAAAAGAGCACGTCGACTCCAATATGTAAAGTCTTAGGCCGTTCAAGTGGTAGTTGAGTTTAGATAAAACTTCAAGAGTAAGAGCTGACACATAAGAGATTTTTTTATAACAATCGTGAAAATGGATTGTTTACCAGATATCTCAACCTGTATATTCTTATCTAGTCACTAAGACAGGAAGGCATTTTAAGAAGGCTAATATTGAGGAGCTAAAAGAAACAAGACCAAATGGCCAGACGGAAGACGGCATTCCAGTTATAGTAGATAATATGTAAAGCAAAATTTCAAGGATTCAGTGTTTCGTCTTACAGAGCCAGCCGGCTTGAGCAGAATTTCCGCCGAAGTACCTCACCTGCTTAGACTCACTCCTTCTCATATAAATAGTAAAACTTCCATACCTCCATCATATATATATAAAAGAGTGAACATTGAAGTCAACACTCAAGGGCGGCAGACTGTTTCTTGCTAAGCGCAATCATCAGTCCACATGTGTTGAGTTTTTCCTCGGCTCTTTATATATACGTGTCAGTGGAGCATTGTGGGTAATCCTTCTGACGGTTATTTTGGCGGGAGTGGCTTGATTATTTATTTATTAGAGTAAATCTATCTGACTTGTTATTTGTTTATTCTTTTGTTTTTCGATGATTAATTTATTTATTTGGATTTGTTATCTTTTTTGTCCTTACTTACTTATTTTATTTATTATTTATTGTAATGGGTGTTATATCGTCGGCAGTTAATTTGTTTATAATTTGCTCTTTATTATTAGTTTTCTATTCTTAAGTAACGTAGTAAAAAATTGTTTTCATGTCTGCATTTTGATATTAGTTCAGATCGTTTATTTAGTAGTTTGTTTTGGTCAGGGAAGGTAATAATAGCTATTTTTCCCCCAGGCAGTCTGCAGGTTTTTGATTGATTGTTGTAGGCCGATGTTCTTTTTCGTATTTTCCATGTTATTTTTGGGGTGATTTGGGTTTTGTTTTTGACTTCCCAGATGTACTTAGAAAGCATTGTGCTGTTCACGTATTTTCCATTTGTGAAGGAAATTTTGTGTGAATAATATCTTTGTTTCCAGGGTCCTTCTGTTACTCCTACGTATATTTTTCCTCATTATCTGGTGATTTTACCGTCGTTTGGTAAATTACATTGTTTTGTAAACAATTACCGTTTAATGGACACTCATTCTTTAAGGAAAACTAATAATAAGGAGCAAATTATAAACAAATTAACTGCCGACGATATAACACCCATTACAATAAATAATAAATAAAATAATATAAATAAATAATAACAAAAAAGATAACAAATCCAAATAAATGAATTGATCATCAAAAAACAAAAGAATAAACAAATGACAAGTCAAATAGATTTACTCTAATAAATATATAAATAAATAAATAATCAAGCCACTTTCGCCAAACTAACCGTCAGAAGGATTACCTACAATGCCCCACTGACACGTATATATAAATAGCCGAGGAAAACCTCAACACATGTAGCCTGATGATTGCGCTTAGCATGAAACAGTCTGTCGCCCTTGAGTGTTGACTTCAATGTTCACCCTTTTATATTTACATACGCTCTATCTCTGATATTGAGCACTTTATCCTATAAATATAGCACACCTTAAAACTATATATATATATATATATAGGGATTACTCTGCAGTCAGTAGATTAAGATGCCATATATATATAATTCAACTCAATGAATGACAGCTCTCAAAATACATAAAAATTGCAATAATTCTATGCATTTTAAGGCTAGCAGATGTTTTGTCAAAAATGTGCTGAATAGTTAACTACAGCGACAATAGTCTATAAATTGATTACTGTTCAAGCGATTTATCAGTTAACCGACACTAGGTTTATCAATTGACCAACACTTGACTGATAGGCGGTTTTACATAAATCTCTGGAGTCGGTCAAAAGATAAATCGCTTGTACATATCACGTAATCTTCATTAAATGTAATCTTCATGACCTGAGAATTATATTTAAACATGAAACAGACTATTGTCGCTGGGGGTTGAGCTGAATGCCCACTTTATATTTGTCTGCCCCCCTCTCTCTCTGATACTGAGCACCTTAAATCATAAACATAGCATTACATAAAACTATATTTTTATTGCACGAGCACACACGTATAAACGGCTAGTTCACACACACACACACACACACACACTATATATATATATATATATATATATATATATATATATATATATATCCTTTGTCGGACTGTCAGCAACTAAACTGGTTATCCCATTAAATGTTTTTGAGTGAGGCGGGATTTTAGCAACCCGGTAAACAAAAAAATTAAACCTACAAAAGGGTGGAAGAACTCTCGTGAAGTCAACTAGAGGTGGTATTTCGATAAAACACCACCAAGAAGGCAACGGGAAACCACTCCACTATTAATCCCAAGAATAATCACGAATATATAAAAACAGATTATAAACCCTAACGGCGTGAGAGGAGTTAAGCCTAAAGACACTGACTTCTCGCCAGGTAAGGAGTGACATGCGTAAACAAGTATCACCGGACCGTCTTTCAACGACTGTTAGCATAAACAGCGTAAAGGGGGCACAATTTCTTAGAATTGATCCGCCACCCGGAATGGAACACCCTGAGCGACAGGTGTCACCGGATCATCCTCCCGCGACTGTTCACACCAAACAGGAGGTGATTAGATTAAATATCAACATTTTAGGGATATATGAAACGAGCTGATCGAACAACAGACTTTAAGAGTGACGACCACATAATTATATATGCAGGGGACGAAAATAATGAAAAAGAAGTCGGCGTGATACTTGATCAAGACATGAGAAAATACGTTCTGAGATACTGCCAGGTATATGAAAGAATTCTGGTGTTTAAACTAAAAGGGATGCCTCTCAATATATAGGTGTTATAATAGAACATCCTATTACCCTCGATAGTTGATTTGCCGAAGAGATTAAGGAGTATCGAAGTAAGGAATTAAGAGACGATTCGACTCCTGCTCCCATTCCGTCTTGACTTACTATTTTATAAACTCTCTATTACTTGTACTTTTCCGTACAATAAACTCTGTTATTTGTTTACCCCTTACGTGTTGTGTAAATCTTGTGTAAATTTACCTTGTTATTTATATCGTTCCCGCAAGATAACAATCAGTTATAGTGGTATATGCACCGACAACACAAAGTAAGGAAAAAGAAATCGAATCTTTTTACTCCATGCTGGACAACGCTAAGGTTCAGTGCAAGTCACAAGAAATTAGAATTATCATGGGAGGCCTGAATACCAAAGTTGGTAAGGAGAGGGAAAGTGAAACAGTTGGCAATTTCGGACAAGGAAACCGCAATGACTGGAGAGCAAAAAAGGGTCCAATTGTGCACAGTGAATGACCAGGTAAAAACCAACCCATACTAAATTATTCTAATATAGAAATGAACTCGAAAGTATTTTATTATATAATAGCATTTCAAATTATTTTACTATAGAAATCTGCTGTTAATTATTTTACTAATATTTTACTATTGCATTGGTAATATTTTTGCATGAATAAACCAGGATTTTCAATCATGTCATTGACTTTTTTCTCATGATAGAAAAGTATTTGCTTTTTAAATCATCAGAAGTAAATATATTAAAAATGACTAGTATGAAACAAAATAAATAAAAAGCAATGTATTTGCAGCTTAATATCTGTATTCGCTAATGATACATTCCGTTGTTATCTTAACACAAATTATAGTTGCTTATTGGAATACAGAAATGCCTCCAATTGCCATAACAACGGTATATTTCATTACTACGAAGGGAACGTGAGACTGCTAGATTGATAAATATGTATATTTAGTCTTCTTCACATTATTGTAACGTGCTGGTTGTGCAATGGATAGCAGAATTTCAAGTTCACATTCCGGTTGCGTTCATTCACGTTCACTTACGTGCAAATGCCCTTAGGAACGGTATGGATCCATCTTCTCCTTCCTGGTATGGGTTAAATAGCAAGACTTGTATCTGGAAAATCATTGTTAATCTAAAAACAATTGTTAATGTAATATTCATTCGCAATAAAGAAAGTAATTTTTCTTTCAATCTAAAATATCTTTCGGTTTTAATTCACCTACAAAGCGTTGATAAACCGTAAAAAAATAAATTTTAACATTATAGATATAAATGCTTTCGACAGTCTTTTATTATAGAAATGCTTTGTATTACATTTTAATACAGAAATTAAGTGCAAATTATAATCTTTGTCCATAAAAACCATGATATCACAAGTAGGATTTATGGCATAAATGCATCAACACTTATATTTACTCTAATCATTACACATAATTTGTGGAAACAAATTCTGGAAAGTAAAGCAAAAATAAATAAATAAAACTAACGACAATTACGTTTATGCATATGAACCTGGGGCAAGGTTACAGTTGATTCCCTACCCAAGGACATTACCGCTATGCTAGCATAGCTGTAATTATTAGCTGTAATTATTCATTATTGTAACAAAATATATCTGAATGTAGGGAAAATAATGTGTAACCACCAATCGTCTCGCAATTAATTTTACTTAAATTTGTCAGCCTGTATTTTGAGTATTGAAATCAAGAAAGAAGGGACTGTTAGGGATAAATGCCAACATTAACGACGATATACAGATGTTATATGATAAATGCAAATGTACTATTAATAATCTTACGATAGAAATTACCTAATGATCAAGAATAAATGTATAGTCAGTGGTCATTAATTAATGCAAACACTACAGAATTGGACTATTTTGAATTATGTGAATGCGTTGCTAATAATTTCTGGTATAAAAATGAATTGCAAATAGTTTAAGTATGTGCGTTGTGGTGCAGTGGATATCGACTCGGAACTCGGAACGAGAGATTGGGGTACCGAGTTCGAATTCCAGTTGAATTTCTTGCATTTGTTTACGAACAAAGACCCTTGGGAAAAGTATTAATCCGTCTCTTCCCTCCAGTTATGGGTTAAATAATAGGATAGATTGGGTTCCATAGCCTTGGCTGGCAACCAGTCTACCGCAGAAGGCAATAGCAACCTACTGTGGTATAATCTCCTGCCCAGTCAGTAATGTCTCTTTCGTGACATGATCACCCAAAGCGTGTATCACGTATGACACTCAACTGATACTAATGTATTGTGAATCATTTTAGTCTACATCTATACTGAATATCATGAAGATAGAATTGTCAATAATTAAGAATTCGGGCAAACCTTACTCCCAAGCTGAATTCTATAGTATATATTTTTCAATATTTCTGAACGCTGTATTGTCGTTATGAAACAGCAAATTTGTGCCCTAGCAAAAAAAAAAAACAAAAAAAACAAAAAAAACAACAAAAAAAACCATCAAAAAACGCGTTTCCAAGAAGTCAAATATTTTATCCTCACTTTTTACTGTTAGTTCACCCAAAATAAGACTCTAGGGCTACTCAAAGTAAAAGATTACTGAGTGAGATTGTTGTAAATTAGAAGGAAAAAGAAAGGAAAAAAATGCATATTGTGAGGAAGTGTACGATAGATACAAGTCGATCCTGGACTTGAATGGACAAATATTGTAGTTATCAAGGAAGCATCCTCTCTACAAAGTAATAGTTTTGAGAAAGAAACTGTCTGAGTGGAACTTGGTCCTTATCAGAAGAATACGAAAGAATGAGGATGAGTTGGTGGAACTAAGAAACGTAACTCGTTTGAACATCTGCTAAAGTAATAGCGATTGAGTAGCGACAGTCACGTAACGTTTTGTTTGTTCGATAAAGACTGCCAGTCAGTTAAGTGCCATACGTCATACACGCTTTGGGCGATCATGTCTCGAGAGAGACATAACTGACTGGGCAGAAGATTATCCCGCAGTAGGTTGCCATCTGCGGTAGACTGGTTGCCAGCCAAGGCTATAAAACCTAATCTGTCCTATTATTTAGCCCATAATTGGAGGGAAGAGACGGTTTAATACTTTTCCCAAGGGTATTTGTGCGTAAGTAAATGCCATGAATTCGACTGGAATTCGAACTCGGTTCCTCGATTTGTCGTTCCGAGTCGATATCCACTGCACCACAACACACATCCCATAAAGACCGTAGGGTGGAGTATAATTAATCACCCACAAGACTTCGCGATTGCTTTTGAACTCTCTGCAGCAGGTCAGATATGTTGTAAGATAGATGATCCTGGAATTGAAGAGGCAAAGATTATCGTGATAAGGGAAGCAAAAAACTAGAGTTTGTCACATAAAGTAACAGTTCTAGAGATAAAGCTGAGTGGAACTTGCCTCACATCAAAGTCACACGAAAGGAATGGGGATGGTTTGCGACCGTGAAGATGGCATAGTGGGTCCTAGCTGTGAAGGTCTGAACTTGTGGGATTAATGAATTTAACTTATCGGAACATCTGCTATAGTAATAGCGACAGAAAGGCTACCAACGTTTCGTTTGTGGGCTAAGGGTTTTATTTAATTAAATATGTTTTTAGGCTCGTGATTGAACGCATTTTATGTGCGGGAAAATCAGAAGATACGAAAAACAAACAATAGAAATATGAAAATAAATTAAAAGTTAGAAAATAATTACTGTATTTACTTGTGTTTATATTGACTTTACGACATTGATGGAAGCTTTGATCTCGGGACAAGAAATCATCGATTTTTATTATGCTTTGATTATAAATCTATCGCAGTTCTTGGTGTCGATAAATTAGAGTAACGATGTATATTTTATGGCATGTGAAACATATTTACGGAAATTCTAAAATACGTCTACGGTCTATTTATTGACTGATTATCTGGAGGTCTGGATGTGCAGTGGATATTGACTCGGAACGAGAGATCGGGGTGCCGAGTTCGAATTCCACTTGAATTCCTTGCATTCACTTAAGCACAAATACTCTTGGGAAAGGTATTTATCCGTCTCTTCCCTCGAGTTATGGGTTAAATAATAGGACAGATTGGGTTCTATAGCCTTGGTTGGCAACCAGACTACCACAGAAAGCAATGGCAACCTACTGCGGGATAATCTCCTGCTCAGTCAGTCATGTCTCTTTCGAGACATGATCGCCCAAAGAGTGTATCACGTATATCACTTAACTGACTGACTGATCTGGAGGTCTAAAACATGGAACACCAAAGAATGTACACTTACCATTTATTTATTATTATCAGTTTTTTCTTAGTCTCCTTGCAAATCTCAGACCTTACCTACCGTCTGTCAAACATGGGGGTTTTGTGCTGCAATCTCTCACGCTGTTTAATGACATGTTGATAGGATTCGACTAAAAATGACCTTATCCTCGACTAGTTGCCATACAAAGGCTAAAGAGTTGAGTCTTCCATAATATTATGACCATAACTGAAAGGAGAAGAGATGGATTCTTTGCCTTTCCCAAAAGTATTACTGCAAAGTGAATACAACTGCTGATTCCATGTTTCCATCCAGATAAACGTTACCTTACGCATCCCTTTATTAGGGCTTTTCATATTAATATTAATTTTTCATATCAATACACAGCAAGTTTCAGAATAAAATTCAAAGGGACCTTCAAATGTTTGGTAATGTAAAAACGCAAATGACTTTCTCAGAGTAAGAGAAACATGAACTTAATTATTCTATATTTTTTGTCGGATTTATTTCGAGAGATGTATGAAAGGTCTGGCGAGACTTGAGAAACGCTACATAACTGGACAAATAAAAGAACTAATCAATCTGTTCAATTATCCCAAACATTGTGTGTGTGTGTGTGTGTGTGTGTGTGTGTGTGTGTGTGTGTGTGTGTGTGTGTGTGTGTGTGTAAAATCAACTTGTATGATGTGCACAGTTATAAATTTACAATATTTTTTTTTTTACCAGTTCTTTTGCACGAGTTCTTTTTCAACAGGTTCCTTTTGCTGTAGAAAAATATTACATGGAACTACTGTCAGATTAGGTGAAGCTTAGTAAATAACTACAAAGAGAAAAGGTGAAGCTGAGTAAATAACTGCAAAGGGAAAAGGTGAAGATGAGTAAATAATTGCAAAGGAAAAAGGTGAAGATGAGTAAATAACTTCAAAGGGAAAATGTGAAGCTGAGTAAATAAACTGCAAAGGGAAAAGGTGAAGCTGAGTAAATAACTGCAAAGGGAAAAGGTGAAGCTGAGTAAATAACTGCAAAGGAAAAATGTGAAGCTGAGTAAATAACTGCAAAGGGAAAAGGTGAAGCTGAGTAAATAAACTGCAAGAGGAGAAGCCGAAATTGAGTAAATAACTGCAAGGAGAAAATAAATCAAATATTAACTACACCCTAGACACCAAAATCTTCCGACCTATGGCTTCATCACTTCTATCATACAAGGGGATTAAATATAACAAGAGTCTTCGGTTCGATGTCATCAATGCATTTTGGCAGTCTTTTACAAAATGAATCTTGAGGTGTGACTCATTTACAACTGCAAATCTCCTGAACCAATTTTGAACCGAACTAATTTTCTCGTCACGAAATATACCAATTTAAATCTGTACAACTTATTTAGGTCCATAATACAGAAGTGAGTTTTAATAACCAAGAGTGTCAGAATTCTCAATATGCATTAAACGGGATGCCTTAATAAATGGTATCAGAAATTCATTTAATGGGTCAAAAGTACGAAATGAATAAACGGTGTGGGCGGCTGAAACTTCTGTTACAAATGATGCGGAAAGAGAGCTTAAGAAATTTGACACTCACAGGATATACGGAATGCAAAGAGACAAAGGTTAAATAACGAGTAATCAACCTAACGTGCTTGTGTAAATGAATGACAAAAGGGACTGTGAAGAATAGTAAGGAGACAATAATTACTTAGGGCGACATAGGATAAGAAAATGTAGAGATCCATGATTAGAAACGTCACAAGGAGACACGGCACATAAAAGAAGTTCTTATTGTATGTTTTTGGATCATAGTGTTTTGGATCATAGTGTTTTTGGATCACAGTGTTGATTTTACTCGTTGCTTTTCGACATATATTTTAAAAGTTATTTTCGTAACAAATCAGGGGTGGCGGTTTCATGTTGATTTCGGCTGTTGCCATTTGAAAGGTTTTATGAATCGATTTTTAAGGTAATAGAAAAACTGGATTCCTGATGGGAAGAAATGAAAAGATAAATAAAAGAACAATTTAATTCTCGAAAGATAAAAAGTATGTAAAGAATTGCCGGAAAAGAAAAATGAAAAATGGAACAAAGAAAAAAAAGAAAGAAAGTTAAAAGAAAAAAAAAAGGAGAAAAATAAAAAGAAAGAAAGAAAGAAAGAAAGGATTTGTGGAGATGAGATAAAAAGAAAGAAAGAAGCACACATAGAAGAGAAAACAAGAAGTGAAAGAAAAACTGAAAAAATTCATTAAAAAAAGGGAACAAACACAAGTTTAATGAAGAAACTGATCATGGTAATAAAGAAATAAAGAAAGAAAGAAAGAAAGAAAGAAAGAAAGAAGAAACAAAGATGGGAAAAGAAAAGAAACTAAGTACAAAAAGGAACATAAAGAAAGAAAAAGAGAAAAAAACGAAAAAGAAAAGGGGAAACAAAAAACAAATAAGAAAGAAAAAAGAAAAGAAGGATAAAAAAGATATTTAAAAAAAGAAAAAATAGAAAGTTTGAAAGAAAAAAGAGAAAAGAGAAAAATAATAGAAATAAGAGATAAAAAAATACAAAAAGGTGAATAAGATAACAGTAAAAATATTTATATCTAATCGGTACCCTCAAGTTTTTTAAGTTTTCTACGAAATCAAAAATGCAACTTGCACCAAAGATGCCTTTGTATTTTCAATATAATTTCAGAGATAATATTTTCACTCATAAAACCTATATATATAGCACATCACTCAAAACAATTCATTCACAGTGTGCGTGTGACACGAAATTAATTTCAGGATCATCCGGTTAACTTCCAGATACACCATTGACCTTCGCGTATTTTAAATCCATTAAAAATTTAATACATCACCCAATAAATCCCAGGCCTAACTAATAAAACAACAACTTTTAGGCAAAATTAGACGTTATTCATCAACATAGTCTCCTTCTAAGTTGATCCGCTGATTCCAACGCTTCTCTAACAATTCGATGCCATTTTTGTAGAATGATTTGTCTTTGGCCTCAAAATACGCCCCAGTTTCCAATATCACTTCTTCCTTGAAGCCAAATCTCTTTCCCTAGAGCATTCTTTTGAGGTCTGCAAACAGCTAGTAATCGCTGGGGGCCAGGTCTGGAGAAGAGGGTGGATGCGGAAGCAATTCGAAGTGCAATTCATGTAGTTTTGCGATGCGATCGACTTGTGACACGGTGCGTTGTCTTGGTGAAAGATCACTTTTTTCTTCTTCCTTTGTGGCCGTTTTCTGGTAATTTCTTCATTCAAACACACCAATAATACTAAAATAATATTCGCTATTGATGGTCTTCCTTTCTCAAGGTAATCGATGAAAAAAAATACCTTGCGTATCACAAAATACGGAGGCCAAAACCTTGCCTGCTGATCTTTGCGTCTTTTGTCGCTTTGGACGGCTTTCACTTGCTGCTTTCCACTCAGCTGACTGACGATTTGACTTTGGAGTGAAGTGTTGGATCCATGTTTCATCCACTGTCACATATTTACGCAAACAGCGCTCTGAACCGTCGACGCGTTGTTGATTTTGATCGAATGTGAGTAAAGGCGGCACCCACTTGGAACACAACTTTCTCATTGACAAATGTTTATGCAAAATGATGAATACACTGCCTTCTGATATGTTCAGCTTCTCTGCTATCTCACGCAAATTCAATTTATGATTGGCCAAAAGAAGCTTCTGGATATTTTCGGTGTTTTCCGCGACAACTGCTGATTTTAGGCGACCTGAGTATTCAGCATCATTTGCGTCTGTACGACCGTGTTTAAAGTCAGCATACCACCTCTTCACCATTGTTTCTGACGGAGCAAAGTTCGAATAACACTTATCAAGTCATTGCTTTGCTTGAACAGTATTTTTTCATCAGAAAAAATGCTTTATCAACACACGGAATTCAGATTTTTCCATTGTTTTGAAAATTTGCAACAGTAGCTTCACTTAAATAACTATCAACTGTAAACTAATAATCCGATAGGGCCAAAATTTTGTCACGTGCCATTTGAAGATTAGTATTTCATTAAAATTATATGGATTTTTTATTAGTGGAGTCATCTATATGTAAGGCCCGGGACTTATTGAATGATGTGCTATATATATATATATATATATGCAAAATGCAAACACACAGCACACCGACATTAGTAAATCCGTAACTTCACGACGAGAAAAATATTTTTTTAGGTAAAATATTTTATTGTCACCATAATATCTCTTCATGTCACTGCACTTAGTTGAGTAGTAAATATTAATGACTAGATTGACCATTAAACAAAGCAAATTTCAGACCAACTTTCATGTGGCAACTCGGTCAAAAGGTGTATTTTTAAATGCGTCCTCCTATATGTACGATATATATATGCATGATATATATGTGCGATATATATATATATATATATATATATATATATGAAATAGTTGAAAACGAATGAAGTGTGTGTGTGTGTATGTGTGTGTGTGTGCGCGTGCGCGTGTGTGTACGTGTGATGTTTAGCGTATAAGAACGTGAAAGTTCTGAGCTAAGTTTAAATTCCGGTTGAAGTCGTTACATTTGTTTTCGCACAAAGAAAGGTTTGAATTCATCTCCCCCTCCAGATAGAGGTTAAAAAGCAGCTCAGACTATCCATGTTTGGCATTCAGTTTAAAAGATGTACAACTGTGACTAGAAATTCTAAACTCTGTTTAACCCTGTAGGCTCACGCACTAGGCAGCCAACCAAAGTATCATAGAATTCTCAGTGGTGCTATGACATCAAAACACAGAACGCTCAGGAATTAACAACAACAGTATATATCTGGAACACAGGAAGTCAAAATGAAAGAAAATAGGAATCAGAAAAAAATAAATAAAATGTTAAGGAGTAGGTGTAAAGTGAAAAAAAAACGACGGAAATGACTAATTATCAAGACATACTACACGTACGTACATCCACGCAGACGGGAGTATAGGCGCGCGCACACGAACGCACACACGCAAACAAGCATACGCGATGAGCAAGAAGCATATAAAAAAGAAAAATCGAGAAGTATAAGAAATAAATTTTGATGCCTGCTCTCTGAGGAATGGACGGAGAGATTTCCCGAAGGGCCTGTCTACAAAACTCTGAAGTTGGGATGTCGAAGATACATTAATCAGCTAAGGGACAACCCTTTTACTTTTATGGTGTATATATATATATATATATATATATATATATATTTCTCCTGACGTGTGGACCGAACAACTGCACAAAGTTTCCTCTACGAAATATAGCATCAATGAGCTAAGAGATAAATTTTATATTTGCATTAATCATATATATATATATATATATACTGATTGAGTGATCACACCAATAATAACTAGTAGTTTAAACTGGAGATTGAGCGACATCTATCTCTTCAATATTTTAGCACCCTTCTTACTATTGTAACTCTTTTTGTAACTCTTTTTGAAACTTTACTCACGGCTACTATAATGACTAGTGCGAATACCATAAAAAATCCTGTATTTCTTCAATTTTTTTGCTTAGCGCTTTCTGATCCCATTTTCTCGTATGAATTGATTGACACTTTTGAATCTCAAAGTAACCCAAAAATATAGTTTATGTACGTAATTCTCAAAGATAAATTCTGATTTGTGTATATACCATTAGTTCGTATGGAGAAAATGCAACTGTTTGAATAGTTCCCAGAGCATCATCATTTTACCCACTCAATCATGACTATTCTTTTGGTGTTCCCTGTTACACTTTCTCTCCGACTGCTGTACTCTTAACCCTCTAGGGCCATTCGTATCATATTTGATACAGTATGAAAACAAGACTTGAAAGAAATATTTTCCTGAAAAATTTTTTAAGAGAAATATTTTATAAATTTCAAATGAAAGCAGTACTGACTGCTCAGTCAATGAATACCAAATGTTTCCTTATCGGGAAATACCAAATGTTTCCTTATAGGGAAATACTGTATCAAATATGATACGAATGGCCCTAGAGGGTTAAAGTTATTTGAATACAGAGTCGACAAAAGTTTCAATAAAAGTTCTGCTCTTGTTCGGTTTAAGAAAGATTCAAAGTGTCTCACAATGAAAACTATCCAGGTATTAATCTTTTAATTACGTTTCTATTACAGAGTATAATCGCTAATATTTTATTGTTCTTTTGAGGTATTCTTGACTTTTTCTTAATCTCTCTTTGGTGATATCTTCTTTTAAAATATCCAAGTACCTTCCTATTTGTTGAGCGTCTTGATGATTTCCGGACTGGATAATTGAATTCATTTCACCTTTTTCGTGCATTTTTTCCAATGCCAAATTATATTCCTGAAGTTTCTGATCATTTTTAGAAGAGCTTCTAATTCTTTTCTGTTCTTCGTATTTTCTAATTTCGCTGGCCTACGTACTTGGTTACCTTTTCACGCGTCTTGGTGACTCTTCGTTGCGTTTCCTTAATAGATCGTTAAGTGGTATAATCTCTGTGATAAAATAGAAGTGGAGGAAGTCATTCTCCTTGGGAAATTCCTCTTTTTATTATGACCTCTGCTAGATATTGCTTTCTAGTGATTATTTCCATTTTCTAGTTTTCCATATCATTCATTATGAAGTTCATTGCTTCTCTTGAGATATTTAACATCTTCAGACATTATAACAGCCGGATTATAGTCATTATCATTATTATTTTACACTGTCAAGATTGTAAATATGTATAGCAGGTTTTTTCTGATACTGCCGAGGCCAGTAATATTATTATGGCAGAGTTTACTCAAGTAATTTTTCACCTAATATCTACTTCACCCATCGTGACAAGTATTTTATAAAGATATATGTAAAGATATCTAACGATAAGACATGGTACAGTGTGAAGTGGATTCAGGCTTTTCCCAAAGGCATCCTTGCTAAATGAACGTTATAAACCCTAACCGAACGATGAAAGAAGTAAATAAAAACAAAAAGAAGAAAAAGAAAAATGCTGAGAGAGAGAGAGAAAGAGAGAGAAAGATAGAGAAAGATAGAGAGCGAGAAAGAGAGGGAAAAAGAGAGAGAAAGAGAGAGAGAAAGATAGATAGATAGATAAATAGATAGATAGATAGAGAGAGAGAGAGAGAGAGAGAGAGAGAGAGAACAGAATGAATGATTACCAAATGCTACAAGACACGAAAGAAGAAAAATATAGGAAATATGTGGAAAAAAGAGGAACCAATAAGTTAATATTGACAATAAAAGGTACATTAAAAATAAACAAAAGACCCGAAAGAAAAGTTTGGCTGAAGGAATCCAAGAAAGAATGCCTAACATAACGTTTGAAATAAAAGAAAGGAATAACCGAACGAAAGAAAAAAAAAAACAAATCATTGAACGATAAATCAATAATATTCTCCACTATAAATGATTCGTCGGTCAGTAATGATATTTATAGCTAATGATTTGTGTGGCTACTTCCTGCGTTAGGTCCTCTTGCTAATATAACACCGCTGACAGCCACGGACGATTCTGTTTCCAGAATAGCAGCTGCAGTAGTAATAGAAGTAAAAATCGTGGCTGAAACAGCAGAAATGATATCGTTAGCACTGGAGACTTGTGCTAGACGCATAAAGAACTTAACATAAGATTTATAGGCATTTTCTAAGTTTAGTCTAGTCTCTGTTATAAGACCTTAAGTCAAGGGAGTTTACACAGTGTGGATCAAACTTACTGCACAATGATAATGGTTAAGCATTACTTGCAGGAAGACACCATTACAGTAAGCACTATATCCTTGAAATAGTATTCTCTAAGTACCACCGTAAAAAATAACGAGATTATTTCTCCTTAAAATGGATTCTGAGCCTATGTATGAATACTGTGACCTATCTTACAAGCGAGTCACTTATGACTTTCATCATTAGAGCTCTTTCTACTTAAAGGCACACTGCAAACTAGTGTAATTTCTCATATTCAAAATACCTGCTCGTTTCGGGGCACGCCTGTCAGCTCAGCCCTATCTGTATTTCTTCAACACCAAGAAAGCCAGCCTGTGATATACAGTAACTGTTGAGCAGACCTTTGTTATAGTACATGTCCCATCAGGGCAACATACGGTTTTGAATTCAGAGTTGTCTTTCTTTTATACTGGTTGCCAACCACGGCTAGAGAACCCAGTCTTTCAGGATAGGGATAAGTGATAGATTCATACCTTTACCGAGTGTATTTGTTTGAAACTAAATGTAGAAAGAACTTTTGCTGCTCACTTTTGTGGTATTGGTGTGTACATGGTCAAGAGAACTAATTCAAAGAAAACCGTCAGAACTAATCTGCTGTATACGACTGCTCTCAGATCAATAATTAAAAATACATTTGAGCGAACAATCTCTGTTGTTTCAAGTTACACTCTCTACTCTAAACAGTCAGAGCAATGAGCTACGTTAATTAAAAGAAAGCGATGAGCGAGCTGAAAGCAATGCTGAAAGCTTTCTAAACTCAAGGAAGAGAGCCGAGAAGCCGTTCACAGCGCTGAGGTAGGTACCATAAAATCAGGAGCCGAGAGAGGCAACCACATAGACAATCCCAAGGCAGTTAGTGTTGGTATCTGTTGTGGAGGCTAGTATTTGTGCTAAAGTCGGTCCTAATAGGTTCAACGTGCAAAAAGTTAGGAACTTGATATAATATGTATTACGCAGTGTAATCTTGCCAGGACGCTGACTACTTTCATATTCGACTAACTGTCGACTTCTATCGTCCAACATCGACTGACCCTCGTTCCACTTACTACTCCTACTTAAATTAGGTGGGAGAGTCTATTCACTATAGAATAGGTGTATTTCACCATAACAGTATAACTTCCAGTTCGGCAATGATGCCAGGAAATGCAATATTCCCTGTAACTTTAAACAACAGGGAAACTTTCTTCCAGCCAGTAATGGCAACGACTGCGGTTGAAGGGATAAGAAAATGTCTCTTGTTCTATGTAGAAGTCCAGAAAAGCGGACGCACGTTTCTTGCGGAAACCGGAGCCGAGATAAGTGTAATGCCACCCACATCTGGACGCAGGTCAACTCTTTCCACATTCTGACTGCAAGCAGCAAACGGTTCCAAAATTCAGACGTACAGCACGAAGGAAATTACCCTACACCTAGAACTACGTCGGAATTTCATCTGGAAATTCGTTCTGGCAGATGTCAACACGCCCATAAAAGAAGCTAATTTCCTTTCACATTACAACCTGTCTGTCTCCGTGCACAAACAAACACTTTTACACAATTTGACGGATATGAAAGCGAAAGAAGTTCAACTGAAATCTGATCCGCAACTCATCACGATAAAATCTACACCAACATACTGGACACGTAACTAGACATTACTAAACCATTCGACATCAGTGATACAATCAAGCATAACACAAAGTACCACATAAGAACCACAGGGCCCAACAGTCTATTCATCTCATCGACGTTTATCGCTCGAGAAGTACAGTTATGCCAACGAGAGTTCTAGAAAATGATTGAAGACGGTATTAGCGAACTCTCTGAAAGTCTATACGCTTCACCTCTCCACCTAGTTCCTAAACTAAGGTCGAATATTTTTCATGAATGTCTTAACTATAGACGACTCAATGCATCAACGATACCGGATTGCTATCCCGTTCCGCATAAACACGACTTTACTTCAGGACTTCAGGACACGACAGTATTCTCTAAACTGGATCTGACTGATGCTTACTACTAGACTTCAGTAACAAAGAAGAACAACATTCCAAAAACGCCGTAACCACGACCTTCAGACATTTCAGTTTAAATGCGTGCTTTTGGGATTGAGAAACGCCGCTCAGTCGGGTTTCAATCCTGGGTAAAAAGCAATTGGCTGTCTAACCGTACTGATAAGCTGTGATATAGCGAAACAGACCTGTCTGTGGATGACTATATATATATATATATGTGTGTGTGTGTGTGTGTGTGTGTGTGTGTGTAGAATTCCTTTCCGTTAACCTTCTTCCCCAGCAGCTACAATCTCCAAGAACTTTACATTAAAATGTAAAGTCAATAGTCATCTCTTATCTCACTAACCTGCAGTCACTCTCTCATGCTCCTTTCTTCGTCCACTCCACTCTCATCAGTATTCTCATCCTTCTCTTACAGACTTCCTGACACCCCCTATAACCTATCACTCTTTCTCATAACTTTCTTTCTATCTAACCCCCTGCACACCAGTGGTAGTAAACTGCCTTGCTTGGGGGGATATGATTATATAAAAAAAGATAGATAGATAGATAGATAGATAGATAGATAGATACGATCGCCAAGAATTTAAATGTAAAGTCAATAGTCATCTTCTATCTCACTAACCTGCATTCTCTCTCTCATGCTCCTTTCTCCGCCGACTACATCAGTATTCTCATCCTTCTCTTACCCAGTTCCTGACACAACCTATAACCTGTCATTCTTTCTCATAACTTTCCTCCTATGTAAACCCCTGGAAAACAGTGGCAGTAAAATCCCTTGCTTGGGGCGATATGATTATAAAAATACATTTTTAAGAAAGTGTTTAGCAATCCGTCTTGCAATAAAACATTTCAGACATATACTTGAGGGCAGAACATTCACGAGTTGCACAGATCAAAAGCCATTAATATTTGCATTATCATCACATCTTAACAAGTACTCACCCAGAGACACTCGTCACCTAGACTACATATCACAGCTCTCCATTGAAATAAAGTGCATGAAGGTGACCGAAACATAGTAGCCGATGCACTTTCCAGACCAAATACAAACTCAATCACTCAGGACGTCCTTAGTCACGACTTACTCGCTCAAGAGCATGAATCAGACTCAACTCTACAATCAGTTAAATGCCATACGTGAAACACGCTTGGGCGATCATGTCTCGAAAGAGACATGACTGACTGGACAGAAGATTATCCCGTAGTAGGTTGCCATCGCTTTCTGCGGTAGACTGGCTGCCAACCAAGGGTATAGAACCCAATCTGTCCTGTTATTTAACCCATAACTGGAAGGAAGTGACGGATTAATACTTTTCCCAAGGGTATTTGCACGTAAGTGAATGCAATGAATTCAACTGGAATTCGAACTCGGCTCCCCGATTTTTCGTTCTGAGCCGATATCCGCTGCACCACAACGCACATCACAGACAATAGACACTCCAAAACACTTATATGCAACTCAAAGTAATGTCAATCCCATTTAATGACAAACTGTTATATTGTGATACCTTAACACTCACACTTAGGCTTTATATCCCAGCTTCACATTGAAACTAATCAGTGAAAGATTTGTATGGCCTGAAATGAACAAAAACGTTAGACTTTGGATCGGCAACTGCATAATCTGCCAGCACTGCAAGTCCTACATATACACAAAGTCATCCATCAGAACTTTTAGCAAACATCTACACATAGACATCGTTGGATCATTACCATTTAGACAAAACTACTGCTATTCTATTAAGAGACATCTCAGCGGACACAGTAGCGGAAACCATACCTCAAAGATTGTATAGCCATTTACGGTGTATTGGCAGTCATCACAACTGACAGAGGTATACAGTTTCAGTCGAAACTCTTTAGCAAATTCAGCCTCCTACTAAGCACCCAGTACATTAAATCAACAGAAAACAACCTATACACTAACGGCCTAGTAGAACGATTCAACAGACAGTTGAAAGCATCGCTGGGTAGATAATTTACTATCAGGAGTATTGTCAATCAGGATTTAGGTTGCACCCCAGCTGAAATCATTTTATGCACAACATTATCTCTAACCGGACAATACTTCGACAACGAAAAATGGCGTACACCTTACAACTACCTTTGTGTAGGATCTAAAAACGCAGAAGTTCAAATTACAGTTTACCTCCACGCGGCCAACATCTAGAGACGTCTACATACCCAAAACACCTTTTGATAGCGAATACGAGTTTGCTCGCGATGATGCAATCAAAAGGCCTTTACACCCACGTTAACAGGGTCCAAGCAATTAAAATGAAAGAAAAACCTTTCACAATCATAAAAATGAGGAAAATGACATTGTCTCCATAGATAGACTAAAACCAGTTTTAATGGACAAATCACACCCAAGCCAATAAACACGCAATAATGAGCACACGCCACCAGAAGAAATCACACCGAAAATGTAGACCCGATCTTGTCGAAAAGTAACAATTCCACACAATTTCAAATCATGCATATACTGCTAGCACAAACTGCCAAAAACTTTTCGGTGGTGGGGACTAATTGTAGCGGAGTAAAAAGCGATTAGTTGAAAAAATACTTTTCTCTTTCTTCTTAAACCATCACACATTTTCCTTGGCGCAAACATTTAACTCAAATCGCCAAGTAGGTGTTAACTTTTTCTCTCAACTACGTCCGCACACTAGGTCATAAATATTCCGTCAGAAATAATCAAGGAGTAAATTTCATTCTGCCAGTCTGAAGCGAACGAATACCAGAGACGACGCACCTCACGGAATACATATACACGCTGGTAGCCAGGTCAAAAACTGATAACAACCCACTTTAGCGACACCAAATCCTCCGGTAAACTATGACTCTTTCCCATACTTTTCTTAATCCGACGAAAACACGCTTGTTTCAAAATGATATAAACTAGTAACTATGTCCAACATCGTCAATTATACCGAGAAAATTTGAGAATACTATAGACAAAACATATTTAAAAAAAAAAGAAAAGAAAAGGAAACTTTAAGGCTAACAGAGCGACAAATAAAAACTGTTACAGCTGAAAGTTTCGGTATGTACCACAAGAAAATAAGGCTTAGAGTATTTAATATTCACAAGAAACCTCGAAGGCAAGAGAAACAAAGGAAATCTGCGAGTAACTTGACATGACAAGTTTGAGAAAATAAATGTAGTACGTTAAAGAGAAGTTGTAAATGGGCGAGTATTACTAAGAGTAACTGAAGACGGAAAGTGCTTCAAAGGCAAATTGGCATGGCGAAGGACGCGTTCCAGAAGCTAAGTAAAGTATTAAAACACAAGAAACTTTCACTAAAAACAAAGAAGAGAGTACTGGATTGCTATGTGATGTTAGTTCTTCAATGTGACAGTGAATGTTGGACAATATCTTCGAAGATGAAGGGAAAACTTGAAGCAGCTGAAATATGGTTCTACAGAAGGATGCTGCGGATATCGTGGACCGAGCATGTGAACAACGATGGGATTTTTGAAACGATGGAAACGAAAAGGAAATTAATATTGAGCATCAGGAAGAGACAACTGAAGTTTATGCAACGAGGAAGGAGGGCTTGGAGAACCTGATACTAACAAGCCAAATAGAGGGGAAAATATACAGAGGAAAGCAACGGATAACATATTTGAAGGGCCTGAGCAGGTGGATGACAGAAAGGGGGCTACGAGACGTTACAAGAGAAAGCGTGCTAACAGCCATCAGGGATAGGGAGACGTGGAAGGCCATGATCGCCTACATGATCAGGCACATAGAAGAAGAAGAAGAAGAAGAAGAAGAAGATATAGAAAACCACAACCGCCCACGTCTTGAATATAACGCATGGAAGAAGAGAAAAATCTTTATGAATAAAGCAGTGAATGGAGCACGGTACTTATACATTTTTAGCAAAAACTGGTTGTCCTAATCTACAAGTCGATAGAATAATTTTAATTCTGCAAAACTTGTCAGGACCGGTTTTGCTACTTATATCATTTATTTTTTTATAGACGCTAGAGTCATCCCTAACTGTATGTAACTGAACTTAGATATTTTATATTGGCCAAGAAAAAAATAAACGTTTTCTTAACTCAATTCACCTATTAGGGTAAATATTTTTTTTAAACCTGTAACTTGTTCTTTATGTTGATGTCGCTTAAATATGCGACAAAAAATGGAAACTGCCAACATTGTGCTTATCTACTGAAAAAATTCTTCTGGACAGCTTTCATACTAAAAAAAGAAATCGATTATATCGAGTTTAATTTCGCAACTTTCTTCAGGCTTTATTGCTAAAAATTTAATGGGTCAACTTTATAGAAAAGAAAAGAAAAAAGGCGAGGCGCCATTTTGTTTGTAAATATTTCTTATCGTATAGAAAGCTTTTACATGTACTCTTGTAAAGCTCTGTTAAAACTAGTTAAAAAGTCACTACATTTTTACCAATTCTGTTTCATAATTATTGACACATTTATAAATATAAACAAAGAAGAAAAACAATGAATAATTAAATTTTATTAATTTATTGTTTAGACTTATTGTTTAGATTTATTGTTTAGTAATTTTAAGAAGCATCTAAATACATTTTGCATTCAAGAATTTTAGCATTTAAAATAGCGTTATGGTTACATTTAATTCAATTTAGAACGTTGTAACAAATAGTATACTACAGTATTTCGAATTTTGCTTAAGGTATTTTTAAATTTACACCATAGTTGATGATATACAAGGTGATCAAAAAGTAACTCCCTATTTTATATATGATGGACTCTCCCGTCTAACTATAATTTTTACAAGACGACAAAAATATCTTGAAATACTAAAGAGTAAATTTATTAAATAAAATCGCCCTTGCTTCAACGATGGCCTCCAGACGTCTTTGGAATTTCCTGCAACTCTTCTAGACGGGATCCTTATTTAAGTTGGTGAATACTGCCACGATGCTTCGCTGTAGGTTTATCTTTGGTCTTACAAGGAGTTTAGTTGGTCTCTCGCTCAACTGCACCACACTCATAATAATCAAGGGGGTTGCAGTCTGGGGGGGGGGGGTAGATGGCCATATGTAAGGTGTGATGTGGTCGCAGAAATTGACAGCCATGACTGGGTTCACCTGCTTGTGTGGAATGGTGCAGAGGCCTGCTTCCAGACATAGTGTCTTCTAGCAGCCACCCTCTTGACTCAGGGAAGCACTAGCTCCTCGAGACACTTGCTGTAGATATCTGTGCTGAGTCTGAGGCCTTGTGGGAAGATGAATGAGGCATAACGTTGCCATCACTAGTAATCACTCCAAACATCTTCATAACTACGTATATGCAGCCAGTGAGGCGATGAAATGCCATCACTTGTCAGAGAACTTTCTAAAATTAATTCAAGGATCAGGGTGGAGTGTACTCACTATAAAATTAACGGCCACACTTCCGTGTCCAAAGCGAGCCACAAATTTAGAGGACACCGGCTGTGGTTTGACCTGGAGAGCGATGGTGGTGGTAAGGATGACGATGATGAAATTTTCGGGTGAAGTTTTTAAAGATTCAATTTTTTAATGTTGTAGCTAGAACATAACCATGTCAAAGTTATGCCGCTTATACTAACATGTAGGATGTGCGTTGTGGTGCAGTGGATATCGACTCGAAAAGAGAAATCGGGGAGCCGAGTTCGAATTCCAATTGATTTCCTTGCATTTACTTACGCACAAATAACATTGGGAAAGGTATTAATCCGTCTCTGCCCTCCAGTTATGGATTAAATGACAGGACAGATTGGGTTCTATAGCCTTGGCCGGGAACCAGTCTACTGCAGAAAGCAATGGCAACCTACTGCGGGATAATCTTCTGCCCAGTCAGTCATGTCTCTTTCGAGACATGAACACCCAAGCGTATTTCACGTATGTCACTTAACTGACTGATACTAACATAGCAATTTGTTTAAAAAATATGGTCTGATTACTTCAAGACAACACCTTCAGAAGAAAAAAAAAATCTGTGTTGCTGCTTTCTCTTTTGGTGCCAAAAAGACAAACATTTTTAATGGTTCATCCAGCTTTGTATATCTAAACTTATTTATAAATGGAACATTGTCTGAGTGTGTGTGTGTGTGTGTGTGTGTGTGTGTGTGTGTGTGTGTGTGTGTGTGTGTGTTTGTCTGTGTGTGTGTGTATCCGTTACCTATAGACCCCGAAACGGCTGAACCGATTTTCTTGAAAATTTACACAGTTGTACTATAAACGTCTGCGAGTGTTCTTAGCTAGGTTTTGTGTCGAGGTACACCCGATAAATATCGATAATCGAAAAAATCGAGTTATAGAAGGAGTGGTCCGATTTTAATCAAATTTGATACACTCATAGACAAAGACATAAGAAACGATATTCAGAAGTTTCAAGGTTGCAGTTCTTACAATAGTGCAGAAAATCGATAATATATATATATATATATATATATATATATATATATATATATATATATAAAAGGTAAGATGTTTTTGTGTGTGTCTGTTTATCTGTCTGTTTGTCCTTTATATAAATTCACAATTTTTATCCGATTCTCATCAAACTTCACACAAATATTCTTTAGGCTGAGTCTGTGCTCCAGAACCATAGATTAGTTTTAAAGCTTTCATTACACCCGAGCAACGTCGGGCTATACTGCTAATAAACGAATGCATTTAAGAAAATATCAAATTAAATTCAAAATTATTTATTATTTGACTCGTACTTCCTTTATTTTAAATCTAGTTTTTTCTCATCGCAGCGACTCAGAACGTTGATTAACGACCATCAGTAAACAATGGGATAGGATTTTTACTTCTAAAGCTACCAATCTAAGTTAACAGTTCGGAAAATCAAATATAATTCACCAGAAATATAATTTTTTTCTGAACACCCGGGGTTGCCATATTTAATGATTAAGTTTATATTTGCTAACAGTAATCCTAGTTTGATTTTTTATTTCTTTTCATTTCAATTACTCTAATCATCCAGATCACCGAAGTTAAGTATTCAGTACTTAGATGGGAGCGGGCGGCTTGCCAACACCGAGCGAGCATTATAAGAGACCTTTTACAATCTGAAATGTGACCCAGCTTTAAATGACCTACAAAGAGTTGATAAGCGGTAAAATCAAATCAAATCAATTAACAAATCATCATAAGTATGGTAAACTAGCAGTATAGCCAGGCGTTGCTCGGGTGTAATGAAAGCTTTAAAACTAATCCATGGTCCTGGAGCTCAGACTCTTTGGACGTTGACACGAAAGACTAAAAAGCAATAGTTGTTTCCAGTTAAAGCGAAACCGGAGACTGAAATAAAAATGAATGGATGTAAGTCAAATTTTGATTTCCTGATATCTATATCAAATAAGTTTTTTCGTTGTAAACTGAATTTTGAAGGCTAAATAAGTCCTCTGAGTAAATGGTATCATGGCTGAGACTAAGAACTACAATTATACCTACTTAAAGCCAAACCCGAAGCAAAAACTAAAATAAAAGGGATGAAAAAAAATAGACATACGGGCAGATAAACAGACACACACACAAACATCTTGCCTTTTATATATATATTATCGATTGTCTGCACTATTGTAAGAACTGCAACCTTGAAACTTCTGAATATCGTTTCTTATGTCTTTGTCTATGAGTGTATCAAATTTGATTAAAATCGGACCACTCTTTCTATAACCTGATTTTTTCGATTATCGATTTTCGATATCTATCGGGGTACCTCGACACAAAATCTAGCTAAGAACACTCGCAGACGCTTATAGTACAACTGTGTAAATTTTCAAGAAAATCAGTTCAGCCGTTTCAGAGTCTAGAGGTAACGGACACACACACACAGACAAAGTTCCATTTATAAATAAGTTTAGATAGATACTTGTTTTGCGTATTCTGCTTGGTTCGGTTCAACATCTAATCTTTTTTTGGGTTTTCGGACGATTTAGATTATATTGTGTTTAATCATGAGCCGTCTGTCTGTGTATGTTTGTGTTTGTGTGTCTACATTCTAACGAATCCTAATCCTTCGAAACCATTAATCTGATTTCAACCAAAATTGTGTAACTTGTCAATCATGACATGAACCTTTGATATACGCAAAATTTTTTCGAATCGACACACAGGGTACGGCAAACGAAACGCTTAGAAATTACGAACCCTTCTCCTCCGAGACGCCTTATGCGAATTCAACCAAAATCTGGTAACTTGTAGATCAAGATCTGAACCTTTGATGTCCGCAAAAATCTTTCGAGTCAATGTTCTGGGTTCGTCAAAAACCAACAACAAACATAATTTCGAGTGGTTTTTTAAGCACTTTTATGCACTTCTCCAAGATGCTTCACTCAAACTCGACCAAAATCGAGTCACTGGTAAGTCAAGACTTTATACTTTGACACGTGAACAAAAATTTCAATTGACATATGAGGTGCGGCAAAAACTAATGGAAAATGTTGCTTTTTGCGATCGTTTATTTCTCCGAAACGCTTAATTGTATTCCAACAAAAATTGGGTCGTTTTTGTAACTTCAACCTTATCATATGCAATAACAATTTCACGTTTTCTACAAGGTTCGAACCCTTCGACTTTTTAAGGACAACGCATCCACTTCTGCGTCATAACGTCATCGCATCAAATTACAGGCTCCCGTAACGCCCACCCCCGTTCTTCCAATTGTACATCCATCTTTCACGTTTATTGACAAAATTGACTAAGCCTGAATCCCGTTTTACAAATACACCAGGAACCAATTCTTACTTCCTAATTTTTTAACTTATGCGTCTCGGAAACCTCATACTGGAATTTTTTGACTTTACCATTTCAATATAACCACTAAAACCCCCGAGCAACGCCGGGCTATACAGCTAGTAATTCATAAGACTTAGAAAAAATTAATGCATATATATTTAATTTTGTGCTAAAATAAAGATCGATAATTTCTGAATTTAATGTTCTTCTATTTAATTTCAAACCGTACTTGGGTTTGTTTATTTATTTGTATGCCCATTTTGAACAATATTTGACACTATTTTGAAATTACAGTGATAAATGTGTCTACGGTAAAAATTGCTCAAGCCACCGCGTTACTTCCTCTTTGGTGACACTTCTGGTTCTAGCTAATAGTCCTGGCCTCTTGTTGCTGTTCTGGGGCTCAAAAATCGTATTTTGGTTTTTAGACATTCGGGTAAAGTTGATCTATAAACTTCTGAATAGTCCCGAGAGCTTTTCTATTACAAATTGTCGAATTAGATAAATACAATTGTATATACAGAAGTGTACACTGGAACTACGTAAAACTAAACCTCACTTTTTCAAAAGTTAAGTACTCTACTGAAATACAATATTTCTTAATAATGTCATCTGGTTTTGGTCATCATTGTCACTTTAAAACTTCATTTTATTTTTCGCTTTAAATCATCAACACTATTGGTTTCGACAACAGCAAGGCATCGTACACTTCTATTTTCACTCTTACCTAAAAGACGGAGTATTGTGCTCACTTTTGTTGCCTTCACTATGTGCTTGGTGAACCGAGTAACCTTCAAGGAATTTCTAACTGAACCGTTTATTCAATCTACGGATGTAGACTTTTCTTGTTCCCATGTCTGGGTATATCTCGTCTAGTTCTTCTTTAGTACTGCTTCTTGGTTATTGCTCGCCTAGTTTTCACAGTGCTCAGTACGTATTGCCTGGCTTAGTAATTGAATATCATTATTAAATAACAATTTATGCTTAACATTTTGTCGAAAAAACAAAACAAAACAAAAAAAAGCCCCAAAACATTCCTTTGGGTACCTAGCGTGAAAAGCTAACTTAAAACATGAATATTGAAAACTGAGTCCCACCAATTCACAGTTAGATCAGCCAAATGCAGCCGACAATTCTACTCCAACAGCTTCTTTTCTCGCACTTCCCGCCCGTGGAACTCCCTTCCATATTCTTGCTTTCCTGACGGCTACAACTTCCAGGAATTTAAAGGCAATGTCAATACATTTCTCTTATCCACTTGACTCCAGTTCTTTCTCTATCAGCCTGTATATCTTTTCCTTTCTCTCTACCTTCGTAACTGTCATCACACCTGTATTGCCATCCTTTTCTTTTCTCTTTCTTTGACACCCCCTGTAACTGGATCGTCTTTCTCTTTACTCTCCTCCTGTCTAATCTTTTACTCTTATGTTGCTCTCTGCGCATTAGTGGCGTTACCGCCTTGCTTGGGGTGAAACGATTAAAAATATTTTTCTCGTTTCTTGAAATTTTTTTCTTGTATTCTTTCATACTCAGAATCTCCTCTTAGCTTAATGCCTTGGTTGAAGTGAAATAATTAAAAAATAACGAGTAACTAAGAGATGCAGTTTAATGTCAAACTCGCTAAGACTTATGGTCTTCGTTTGTACAAGTGGTTATTAACTTGACCTAGCAGATCAATACTCAAGTAAGTTCGATTTTCACTGAGTCTCTAACACTTGTAGCCTTGTGTAAGAATAAATTGAGCATAATAAATACTGTGTGGGCATTATCATAAAGTAACGGTTATTTGGAGCAATCATAACTAATTTTTAAAGTTTTTTTTCTTAAAAACGTATACTTCGCTTTAGACATAATTCATTCACGATTCTAGTCTAAATGACTATCAATTCTCGGATTCATGCGATATACATTTACCAGGATTCATAAGAGTTCGGCATTTCGTGGAGATTTCGCTTGCAAATAAAACTGAAGAACAAGTCAAAGACTATGACATATCTTAATGCATACTTCTCGAAAAGAACAGGCGAAAATTGTGACAGCTTGGTGCAAAAATTGCACAACTCCATTGCGTGTGGAATACATTATGGATTATCAAAATGCTAAAATATATATAAAAATATCTATTTTATTTATATTTTTTGTTTTTATAATGTAAAACATTTAAAATAACATTTTTATAATTTTGTATATAATTAAAGAGAAAATAGACATAATAAAAAATTATCTTTTAAAATGCAGTTTTTCGGGGTTTTTTACGTATTTAGCGAGCGCGTTTATGCAATATCTTCCCACCGTTTATGGATTAAAATCTGTGGACTGAATTGGATGACTGTTCTTGGGAAGATAGCCCAGTGCTTTCCTAATGCTTTATTCACGGTTTTAAATTACAATTTATTTTTTAACCCTAAATGGGAATGCTAACTAACGCCAGAGAGTTCAGTTAACTTAATTGATTGCTGGATAAGGTAGTAATTTATTCCTTTCCAAAATGCGTTTGCGTAAAGAGAATCAGATGGAATTTGAACTCCGTTCACCGATTCCATTTACCGCACGTTTAGTCCAAATAAGTTCAAGGAATTCGAGTCATATTCTGAAATAGCTTTGTAAGATGGAGACGTTCATGTGGATCCCATGAACAATGCCAAACCCATTCAGAAATATCTGAACTATTAGCTGTCTAGAACCGTTTTCTCAGATTAATGATTAAAAGGTGACTTCAAGCGAATAAATCCTGTAGGTCTTAACGCGGACCAATCTTCTTCCAACCTCATGGAATGGCACTACAGAATCACTTGAATAATTTCAAACAACAGCAACTTCTAAAAGGGATAGCAGATGTAACTTGAATAGAAAATAATGAAATAATCAAGATGCTGACGTTCCACACAACTTCAAACAAAAGAATGGAAATGAAACCCCCATTAATACTGGAACAAGCAATAACAGTAACTGGACATGAGGAACCTATGTTCTTGAAAATAATTTTGAAGAGAAAGATTTTATAAATTTCAACAGAGAGTGACAATGGCTGCTCGGTCACTGAATGTTTCCTTACAAAGAAACAGTTAATTTAACTATTGCCATTCACAACCTTAGTTTTGTCAGGTAAAACCACAGGTTTATGCATGGTGAGTATAGAATTCACTTCAATATTATTGGTTTATGAAAATAGCTAGTTACTATTGCTTCATGGTGAGACGAGTTCGGTGTCTGTTTAGATGAAATTCGAACAAGTCAGGGTCGATCTCACTACGGTTGCAATAGTTTTCAAGATGAGTTTGCTGGCCATTGTTCTACAGAAAGTAGTTGTCGAAAGTGAATCATTCATTTTTGTTTAATGGTCGTCATTAATAATTGATATAATAAAAGCAATTGTAACTACAACAGAAATCGGTTTAGGAATGCCAAATGTCCTGTTTTAATAACAGCGTTAATATTTTTCATCATTATTTCGAATGCAATAAACTCGTGAGCAATAACAGGCATAGTAACAGCACAAGTAAAATTTCGACTGCATTAACAAGAACAAACACATCAAGCATATTAATTGCACTCGTAATAGAAAATGCCTGATTCATTTACACTATTGATATTGTTCGGACTGTTGTCCTCATCGTCATTGCCATATTCACAACGTTTCGGCAGTTGTACGCACCGGCCTTCTTTAAGAGAATTTTGAACGGAACCCTTTATTTCGGGGTAGATTGTTCATTATCAGTTATCTCCCTTTAACTCAACTCTCCGTCTTTTTGTTCGATTTTACTGTAGCCAAGTATTGAAATTAGAACTGTATTAGGCATGTGGGCCATGTGTCCTCGGGGAAACTAGAACAATCTACCACGTTGGACGAAATAAAGGATTCAGTTCAAATTCCAGTCATCTGAAGAAGGCTGGAACGTACAAAGGCCGAAACGTCATGAATATTGTAATGAAAATGAGGACAACAGTATGAACAATGTAAATAGTGTAAATAATTACAATACCTCATCTCAGAAATATAGACGAATGCCTGATTCAGATCAGCAAAAGCTATTTAAAATTGAAATCTGAATCTGAAATTTGCAGTCACAATTCAAAATATCGTAACAATTAGAGTCGTAATTAGGAATTCAGTAAATACATATAATTTCACTTGTTCATTATCGGAATATTACTACAAGTCTAAGTCCTATTGTTCAACTTTTCCGCTCTGGAACTCGTTCGGAGAATAGGTCCAAATCCCATATTTTGACCTCCAGGGTTTTTCCGTTAATCCTTACACAAAACTAATGTACATACTTTTAAACTACGGAATCCTAACTAGCATTAAAAACTAACGTTACATTTTATTTTTTTATCGACAGAAAATTTCATTTGTGTTGCTAATTTGTTTTCAAATTCTAACCGGAAAATCAAAACACTTCATGCTTTTATTTATTCGTTGAGCTTCAGATCAGTCAAGAGTTTCTGCATCTTTGTTTGAAGAAGTATTAGACAGTACTGTATTGTTTGAAGTTTGAAATAAGAAAATAAAATTAGTAATATAGAGCATTGTATTATGGACGTTTTACTTAGTCCGCCGTCAGATCGCTTGGAATTGATTTGCTAAATTTATTTTGTTTTTCTATACGAACTCTCGGTGTTTGGAGTTTTGTTTCTGGTTTTGATGATGGCTACTAACAAAATACACCCAACATACCCCCAGTATATTTATTTCAGTGAGGAAAAGAAAATGTAATGACGCATTATTTAAACATTCGTACTTTAAAATTATGGATATTAGCATTTGGTGGAGTCTAACGTAAAAATGATCGATTTTTCTCGAGTTTCGGGCCAGGTAGACAACAGGTCCAAATTCTATATTTTGACATTTACAACTTTAATACTAGGTCGAATAGCCGTCCAAGCAATAGTCTGACATTTGCAATTTCCAGAGCCAGGTAGGCCTCCAGGTCCAGACTATAGTTCGACCTTTGCAGCTCCAGAGTCAAATAAGAGTAACTGTTTTGTTAGTTTAACACGTTATATGTGTTATGGTGTTAGACGACACAGTAATGACTCAACAAAACAATTCTGATTCAATTATTAACACCTGCCTTATAGATTATACATCACTCTATTACGCACCGTACTTGGTTGGACTGAGCACGACTGTTTAGAAAAAAAAAAAGCTAAGCTTGTTACACGAATTAGAGCGATTCGCTAGCATGCCGGGGACGGCCACAGTCCCGCAGTCCCGCAGCACAGCAGGCAGGCACTTGGCCCAGGCAAGGCAGGCTGACAGGTAGGCAAGCTGGCAGGCAGGGTGGTGGCTCTCTGTGGTGCGCGGCGTTCGGCTAGGAGGAAGGCGAATCCGACGCGGCTCAGCCACCCAGCCACCAGCGGCGGCGGAAAGGAAGTTGTTCGTTATACGACCACACCGAAAAGAGCAACCCAAAATGCCAAATACAGGTGGTGGGTACTAGAATCAAGCACGTACAAAAATTTAAATACCCAGGAAGTGTTCTAACAGGAGATGGAAAGTGCAACACAGAGATCCGAAGGCGAATTGGCATGGCAAATGACGCGTTCCAGAAGCTGAGTAAAGTACTAAGACACCGGAAACTTTCACTCGAAACAAAGAGGAGAGTACTAGAATGATATGTGATTAGAGTTCTTCAATACGGCAGAGAATATTGAACAATATAATCGAAGATGAAGAAAAAACTTGAAGCAACGGAAATGTGTTCTACAGAAGGATGCTGCGGATATCATGGACCGAGCATGTTGTGATGTTGGAAAGAATGGCAACGAAAAGAAAATTAACAGTGAGCATCAGGAAGAGACAACTGAAGTTCCTGGGACATGCAACGAGGAAAGAGGGCTTGAAGAACCTGATACTGACAGGCTAGATAGGGGAAAAAAGACAGAGGCAGGCAGCGAATAACTTATTTGAAGGGCCTGAGCAGGTGGATGACAGAACAGGGGTTGCGTGGTGTAACAGGAGAAAGCGTGCTAAGATCTACAAAGAAGAAGAAGAAGAAGAAGAAGAAGAAGAAGAAGAAGAAGAAGAAGAAGAAGAAGCATAAAAAGTGAATTTTGGTCGGATGAAAAAGTCTTCGGATTACTGAAAGTCGGACAATAACTTATGCTGTTAGGTCATAAAACTAATTAAAGGTATGGTAATATTGCATTTATAAATTTAACCCTTTTAGTGGCTTTCCTATTAAGATATATAAAGCCTATAACTATGTGACAATATGACTTTGACACCCACATAGAGGGGTTAGAGTGTAATTTTCTTCGACATTTCAAGAGTTTCGTGTTTTATATCCAGTTTTTGACGAGTTGTCGTCTAAACGTCACCGACTTAACCGAAGGGGAACAAGCTAAAACAAATAAATAAAAGCTTTTGGGTTCACTTACAACAAAACCAGAGATTAAGAATTTTCGGTCTCAAGCTTATATTAACATATTTGGCATTGAGGAAGTCGGTTCTGGTCCACCCTTTCGAGGGACAGACTGTCGTTCGAATAGTTCCAATGCCGCCTGTGCGTGTTCCTAGCCACGTGCTGTGATGTTAATAGAAGGAAGAGTCAAAGGGAAGAGCTGACTTTCTTGTCCGAGATGACAGAAGTTGTCCCAAATTTTACATACCTTCCCTTCAACACCGAACAAAGCATCTAAAGATATTGTGTCATCATTCTTGGCGTTTGTTTTCATTTTTCATTTTGATATATTCTTACAGTCAAAAATACATTTTTCTTTGTTTACAGTTAAGCCTGCCTTTTATAATCTCATCAAAATTTACACTGTTTTATATTTTAACTCTTCCTTTGTTCTCGCCCCTACACCTATATCGTCCTGGTATATTATCATAATTTTTATTTTTCCCAATCTCCTGCCTCCCATAAGCATGGACCAAGCGATTCTCCCGGAGAGTAATACACTACGCCTCCTCGGACTTACCCTGTCCTCAAACCTCAAATGGAACCACTATATTGAATCCATAGCAAAATCTACTGCTAAGAAGGTTGGGTCACTATGTCGATCCAGGATGTTTTTTCCACCTGAATCCATCCTGCACATATACAAGTCAACCATCCGTCCGTGCATGGAGTACTGCTGCCATTTATCGTCAGGTGCCCCTGCTGTTCTCCTCAGTGTTCTTGACAGGCTCCAAAGGAGAGTCTGTAATGTGATAGGTACTGATCTGGCGGCTCGACTGCAGCCACTTCCCCATCGTCGAAATGTGGCCTCTCTTTGTCTGTTCTATAAATACTTTCATGGCTTCTGCTCAGACGAACTTAAGTCACTGATGCCTCCTCAACAGGTGTTTACTCGTGCAACCAGACTGGCAACTGGGTCCCACCCATTCACAGTCATGTTAGCCAAATGCAGACGACAATTCTACTCCTGCAGCTACTTCTCTCGCACTTCCCGCCTGTGGAACTCACTCCCGTATCCTTGCTTTCCTGACGGCTACAACCTCCAGAAATTTAAATGCAAAGTCAATACTCATTTACTAACCACTGAACTCTAGCTCTCTCCCCACCGCTGTATAACCTTCCCTTTCTCTCCACCTATGTATCTGTCATCGCACCTGCTTTCTCAGCTTTCTATTGTTCCTTTCTAACTAGTTTGTACTCGTCACTCTTTTCTAATTAATCTTTTTACATTTATGTAGCCCTCTGCACATCAGTTGCATTTCCGCCTTGCTCGGGGTGAAATGATTAAAAAAAAAAAAAAGAAGACTCTTTCAATTGATTTTTGAAAAATATGGCTGGAGGTTTTATCCCAAAACGGTAGACGTGTCCATCTTAATAAGCCAAATAGGGATGTTTATCGTGGTTACTTCCTTAAATTTCTCGTCAATTTCTATTTGATTGTATGCTGACTTATCAATTTTTGCAAAGTAGTCCATAGTGCTGATTGCAGACACGGAAAGGAAACTACAAGACCTCATACAGAAGGTAGCGGTGGAGAGTAACAACAAAGGACTACAAATAAACTTTAAGAAAACTAAATGCATGGTCATCAGCAAAAGGTGCAACCCAAAATGCCAAATACAGGCGGGGGATACCAGAATAAAGCAAGTACAAGAATTTAAATACCTAGGAAGTGTTCTAACAGGAGATGGAAAGGGCAACACAGAGATCCAAAAGCGAATTGGCATGGCAAATAATGCGTTCCAAAAGCTGAGTAAAGTACTAACACACAGGAAAATTTCACTAGAAACAAAGAAAACAGAGTGCTGGATTGCTATGTGATGTCAGTTCTTCAATACGGCAGTGAATGTTGGACAATATTATCGAAAATGAGGACAAAACTGGAAGCAGCGGAAATGTGGTTCTACAGAAGGATGCTGCGGATATCGTGGACTGAGCATGCAAGCAACGATGAGGTGTTGGAAAGAATGGCAACAAAAAGGAAATTAATACTGAGCATCAGGAAGAGACAACTGAAGTTCCTGGGACACGCAATGAGGAAGGAGAGCCTGGAGAACCTGATACTGACTGGCTAGATAGAAGGAAAGAGAGACAGAGGAAGGCAGCGGATAACATATTTGAAGGGCCTGATCAGGTGGATGACGGAACGGGGGTTGCCAGGAGTAACAAGAGCAAACATACTAAGCGCCACAAGGGATGTCGAGAACCATGTGGACGTGGAGACGTGGAGAACCATGATCGCCTACGTCCTGAAGGGACAGGGCACATAGAAGAAGAAGAAGTCCCTTTTTGATAACTCGAGGTTTGCAGTTTCAATATTTGGTAACGGAAACAAGTCTGAACATATCTAGTTATTCACCCCTATCTTATATTCACAACATATCCTTAAATCTCCAATCAGCTTTCTTTATCACTACTATCGGTGACACATAATTACTATCACCTTGAGTTACTCTTTCTAGTATGCCTTGTTGTATCATTTTGTTTAATTATTCTACTACTAAAGGTAGGATATGAATTAGAACTTTTCTTGACTCTACATACTTTGGGTGACAGTTATTCTTTAGTCAAATGCTTGCTTTATAGCTTTTCAATCATCCTACTGCCTTTCCTTCTGCTTTCATGGAATTGATTAGTCTCACTGTATTTACTTTTAATACATCAATCCCTAATAACCCATGATCTTTCTTGCGTGTTACAACTGTAATGGAATTTTTTTCAAAACGCTTGTTGGTTTCAAAATGACCTTGAAATGTGCCCATTGTTCTTTGTGGCCGTTCCATCAAATTGCTTTAGTTGTACACTGTTTTTCTTTTAAATTTCGGTCGTTCTAATTTTTGTCCAAAGTTTTTTTTGTATCAGCGTAATTTTTTTGCCCGTATCAACTTGCATGTCAAATGCTTGGCCATTTATCCTTATTTGTTCTCTATCACTTTTTTGTGTATTCATTGTAAATATTCCAGCTTCATCTTCATCTTCGGGGGTTTGAACAGTTTCTTATTTGCTTTTCGTATTTGCATACGTTCTAAAAATGATTTCTTCTTTTGCAATTTAATCATATTTTTCCGAAAGTTGGACATTTATACTTGTCTCTCATGTGACTTTTCCCACAATATTTACATTTAATTATGGATTTGGTAGTGCTCACCCTATATGTATCGAATTCTTCTTTTAGTTTATTAAATATTTTAATCATTTAATTGTTGCAAAAGCCGCAAACGTTCTCATCCATGTTTCTACGTGTTCTGGGTCGTTCTGTCAAATCATCGATTCTATCGGCGACGCCATTGTTATGTTTCGCAGTATACTGATCTTCTCATTTGTATACGATACTGCGGTATGGATGAGGGCCCTGTTATGTTATTACAACAGCCGTTGTTGCTTGCTTCAAGACCAACATGCGAAAAATATCTTTGAAAATACCATAATCACAGATTATAGTCTAAACTAAAGTAATAATTTGTGAGCAGTAATAGTCTACTATTCTCGTATTTAAGTAGATATTCTATTTATAATCAAACAGTAATATATATTTATTTCTACCGGCCTGATTATATTTACGATAAATTTTTGTTACGAAAATGTGTGTCATTCGGCAGGATTCGAACCTGCGATCCCTATCCATATAGGGGAAGCCACCATGTGATCTGGCGCGTCTTAGACCTCTTGACCATGAATTTCCGTAACATGCTTATATTTGTTGACATTGCGATACATTTCAGAGCAGAGATACATTTACATCCCAAAATATGACTAAATAACCAAGCAAATGTTTTTACTCCTTTGTTGACTTTTTCGAAAGATAAATCGTCGTCAGCGTTTTTATAGTCATTTATTTCTAGTAAATAGCAATTTCCTTTTTTTTTTTTCAAAATAAGCAAGTACATTTAGGATACTGTGCTATAAGCATTAAAAATGTTAAGAAAATGATGCGTCACTCTTCCGTTTTTATCTTTATAAGGGGCAATGATATACACAAATTAGAATCAGCGATAGAACAAACAATAAATCTATAAAACAAAATATTTAAATAATAAACCTGTTTTTGTGTTTCTCTTTCCCCTCTTCCTCAAGAGCTGAAAACTTCCTTATATACACCGAAATGTCCCACCTTTTTCTTTTTCAAGAAAACCATTTGTTTTTTTAAGAACGAAAAACATTTTTTTTTTACATAACATAACCCGACACCATAATGGTGGACATCGATTTGGGGTGGAACATTTCAATTCTTGTTGTTCACAACTGTTTGCTAATCCAGAAACGTAATTATTTCCCTCTAAGCTAACACTGTCATATTCGTCATTCAAATTAGTGTCAACCTTGAAATTTGTAATTTTTTTCATATCTTTTATATTGAAAGTACACACCAGGCTTATCCAGTTCCTGAATAGTTATGGCTGACCCTTTTCTGTCAATAACAGTGTAAGGTTGAATTAAAAATGGTGTTGAAAATTTATGTTTTTTTTTCTGGTTAGAACACATTGTTCTCTAGTAAAATATCACACTGTTTTGCTTTATTTATTTCTTTTTTTTTTAAATGAAGTATTGCCTTCATTTACACTTGCGTTTATCATCACCGTATTTTGCCTGTTTATGTTGATTTTTAACGAACGGTCTCGGTAGTAATATCAGGGATTTTGTATTGCAGAGAACAGCCAAAATGTAGTTTAGCTGGAGATACCAGAGTAGACATATGCAGCGTATTATGATATGCAAGTAAAAATTGGAAAATTTGTGTTCTCCAACCTTATTCTTCGATATGCGATAATTTAATGGTTTTACCGAGCGTTCTATAAGATCTTTCTATCTCAGAATTTCCTTGAGGGTGGTAGGGTATCGATCGGTGGTATCGAATGCTACTTCACTCACAAAATTTGTTTATGTCTATACTATGTCGGAAGCATTATCTGTAACAATGACTTCAGGGTATCCAAATCTAGAAAAGGTCTGATTTAGACAATTTAAAATAGTTTTTGAGTTGGTAGTTCTAATTATATAGCTTCTTAGTGCAGCCATCGATTATTCTACAAATACTTTCACCTGTCGGGAATAGCCCGCATATGACGATGTGAAGTCTTTTAGACGATAGTCCCATATTTTTCATTTCATATATTTTGGAGTGTTTGACCTAGAAACACTCAAGTATAGCAAGCAATCCTTATCATTTTTCTATATCATTGTCAATACCTACCCACCATACTTTTTCATGTAGTAAAGCTTTAGTTTTTGTGGTACCTTGGTAAATTTCATGAGTTAGTTTCAGTATTGTTGTTGCAAAGTTTTTGGAATGACAATGTGCGTTATAGTGCATTGGATATCGGCTCGGAAGGAGAAATCGGGGAGCCGAGTTCGAATTCCAGCTGAATTCATTGCATTCACTTTCGCGCAAATACCCTTGGGAAAGGTATTAATCCGTCTATTCCTCCCAGTTATGGGTTAAATAACAGGACAGATTGAGTTCTATAGCCTTGGTCGGCAACCAGTCTACCGCAGAAAGCAATGGCAACCTACTGCGGGATATTATTCTGCCCAGTCAGTCATGTCTCTTTCGAGACATGATCGCCCAAGCGTGTATCACGTATGTCACTTAACTGACTGAATGCGAGTTTCCCTAAAAAGTAGACAAATTCCTTATATTTGAATAAGATTTTATTGTGATGTTTTTGGCCACACATTGTTCTTTACGCATCTAGAAATTTATTAAATAGTGATATCTGTTAGAGAATGCTGAGTGACTTCTGATAGAGATATATTTTTTGGAATAATATATGTAATTATTTGGTGTAAATACATTTCTAAAGAATCATTGCTATTTGCATTTTCTTTATTAATTTAAACTGGTTTAATAGATAGTATATACGCAGGTTTTTGTAGAATTCTTAGATAGCAGTAATCAACTGTAGTTGAAGTAGAAACAGACAGTTCAAATCCACCCAGCAAATTGATAGGTGGTTTATATAACAGCCTGTGAGATTCCACTCTGCTATCTAGGCAAGTCTATTCTGTAGGTTCTGATTGGCTGATGATTCCGGTGTGGATATTGTGTTCAAAAATATCCGCACAATATTCACCCTATAGTGAGAGGAGAGAGGGACACCTATTGAGTTACAACCCTGTTTATTTTTGTCTGCCAACTAGACGCTAGTTGGAAACATCCTTGCGAAGGTGAGTCTCATACTCTTAATTGTTCAGTTTCAAGCGTCAAAGAATGGGATGGATCGTGAAGGAGTAACACTGTAATCGTAATCCTCATCAAACATACGGGGCGATGGCTGTTCTTAGTGATGGTACAAAATTTTCAAAAGTTTATGGTTTGACACGATTTTTAAATAACAACCAAACAGGTATAAATCAAATCATTCGCAGCCTCAAACAACAACTAAAGCTTCTTTCAGTTTGACTATAACAGCTTTTATGTTGAGTGAGAGTTCTACTAGTATAAACTACAGGTTGCACGCTATAATCTGTTTGTCAATGTGCTCGAATGGTCCGAAGTCCTATTGGTCCAGCATCCACGATTAAGATAGTCTTGAGGTTTGGGTTAAAATGAGTCATCACAGTATCATTCATGGCAATATTTTTTAATTTAATAAAAGCTTCCTTTACAGCGTTAGTCTATGCCCATTTAGCCACCCTTCTAAGTACGTCCATTTCAGATTATACATTTCTTCTGAATTGACCGAAGTAATTTATTAGTAAAAAAGAAAACTATACGGTCCTTTAGTTGAACTAGGTTCCTTGAATTCTATTTTTGCTCGAATTTTATATTCAGCAGGTTGAATAACCTTATTTGAAATACTATGGCCAAAATCGTGATCTTTTTAAAACTTTAAACTCACATTTCTCAAAGTTTGCTCGTGGGGTTATTTTCTGGCCAAATCCTCAAACAGGAATTCTGATTTCGATCATGATCTTCTTGATTTACACCACCAATTAAAATATCTAAAATATTCACATTTTGGAGATGTTTAAACAACTCGCTCATAATCATTTCATCCCAAGCAAGGTAGTACTGCCACTGGTGCGCAGGAGGTTATGTAAAAGGTGAGTGATGAGAAAGAGGAACAAGTTACAGGAGGTGTCAGAGAATAGGTAAGAAAAGGATAAGAACACTGGTGTGAAGAGAGTTGCATGAGAGTAGAGTGGAAAGAAAAAAGGATATGATACAAGGGTTGCCAGGGAAAGGATGCGAGTCAAGAAAATAAGAGATGCAATTGAAAGCGAAACCGTGATAATGTCAGTCACAAAACAGTTATGACTCTTATAATAATTATTTCAGGATATTTTTGAACGAATAAGCGGGTATAGTCGCCTCGCCTTAGTCCTTTTTTTTTAATAACACTTCGGCTGATACGTTCTTCGGCCTTCTTCCATTATAACAGGCATTATTCATCAGGTGGTATTTTTATGCTAAAGTTTGACTAATAAAGGTGTTCGAGAGCCACTTCAGGTATTCGGATATACCAAAAAGAAGCCGCTGTGTACTTTACGTGAAAAGGTACAACTTCTCTACTTAACGAGAAAAGAAAAAATATTGTACACTTAGGTTACTAAGATCTACGAGAACAAAGCATCTTCTATCTCTCACTACATTTTTTTAAGTATACCTCTATGACTGCTATACAATTACATTGGTTGTTTTTAATCATTTTCCTAATTTATAAATTAGCTCCGGTTAAAAGCTAGTATATTAAATACATATTTTCTTGGCGAGTCGTCCTTTTTCGCTCAGTAAATTCGTACAATACAGTCTTCCAACATTAATAATAATGTGCACAGTATGGAAAATGGTATCAAAGCACAAGACTAGGGCTACTGAAATTTCAGATATGTCAATGAGAAGTTGTAAAGTAAAAAGATGAACATTCTCGACATATTATTATATTATTGTATTGGCTGTTGTTAATCTTCTATTGTTCATAATTTATAAATTAGCTCTTGTAAAAGCTAGGATTTTAAGTGCTAAATTTTCTGAATAAGTAGTCACGCATCACTTGAAAATTTGGTGTAACACCGTCTTCCTACGATAATTTTACTAATATTTGGCCTTGTACTAATCTAAGACAACCTTGATCTGCTTTATTTATGAAAAAGTTCTGTATTTTGTACTGCTGCCAGTATTTTCTTGACCAATTTGGTTACTCATTTTACTCGTTATATTTTGATCATAGCTAGGGATATCTCGTCTAGTTCTCATTTACCATTGCTCGCCACTAAGCTGATGAATTACAGCGTTGGTTTGTGCATTTGGTTATATCGCAGCCTTAAGTTCAATCGACGAACCGGGCAGTAAAAACTTGGACTTAGTGTAAAAGGAGCGAGTAATAACTAAGCATTATTTAATAAAATTAAGCGTAATGTCTCTAGAGGGAACAAGAATAAATCTGATGCCTTAAGACAATGGGCTAAATTCTCTGATACTTTTCTTAATGCTCAGACTAAAATAGACACCATCTCTACTTTTAGCAATTCCATATTCTCTTGATTTCTTACTTTTAGTATATATAGTTCTCAATTCCCTGTTCCCCTTACTCGACTACTCCGGTATCTAAGTTAATAATGCAAGAAATTCGGTTTTATTATTCAGTCATATTTCATTATAATATTATTTCTGCTATGGTCGCACTACCTACCAAGTCTGCGGGAAGACCTAAGGCAAGGTCGTGGTGTGTTGTTATGGCCCAATTTCATGTTTTTTCTATCTCCTCTAACATCCCTAGCGTTAGACAAAGTTCTCCTGAGTATGTGGGCTGTACTTAACAAGACAATTTTTTGTATATCTCTTAAACTGGGGTTTCCAGGGATTCTTTGAATGTGTTGTTTTGTTCCATTTTTTATCATTCCAAATTAACTTACTATCACTATGATACCTGTTTTCAATTTCCACATTTTTTCTATTTCAATTCCCAGATCATTATATTTTGACAATTTTTCGAATTCTTTGGTTGCTATGTTACAATCTGCTGGACAAACCATATCAATTAATAAGTAAGGGTTTTCTTTTTGATTTTTAACAATAATGTCCGGCCTATTTGCTTTAATTTTTCTGTCTGTAGATGGTGTAATCCCATAGAATGGTGACATCTATTTCTGTAACCGGTGCTGGGTGATGTTCATACCAGTGTTTTTTACATATTTTCCATAGTGTTTGCACATTGTCCAATGTAAATATTGCCCCACTCTCTCGTGACGATTTTATTATTATTATTATGTTGTCATTTTTCATCTTATTACCATTTCTGCTATGGTCGCATTACCTACCAAGTCTGCGGGAAGACCTAATGCAGGTCATGGTGTGTTGTTATGGCCCAATTTCATGTTTTTTTCTATCTCCTCTAACATCCCTAGCGTTACATAGACAAAGTTCTCCTGAGTATGTGGGCTGTACTTAACAAGACAATTTTTTGTATATCTCTTAAACTGGGGTTTCCAGGGATTCTTTGAATGCGTTGTTTTGTTCCATTTTTTATCATTCCAAGTGCACCTACTATCACTGGCACGATTCTTGTTTTCAGTTTCCACATTTTTTCTATTTCAATTCCCAGGTCTTTATATTTTGACAGTTTTTCGAATTCCTTGGTTGCTATGTTACAATCCACTGGACAAGTCATATCAATTATTAGGCAAGTTTTTTCTTTCTGGTTTTTAACAATAATGTCCGGCCTATTTGCTTCAATTTTTTGTCTGTGTAGATGGTGTAATCCCATAGAATGGTGACATCTATTTCTGTAACCGGAGTTGGGTGGTGTTCATACCTGTGTTTGTTTACATATTTTCCATAGCGTTTGCACATTGTCCAATGTAAATATTGCCCGACTTTATCGTGTCGATTTTTATATTCATTTGGGGTAAGTACAAACAACCTGAGATTAGATGGTCTATTGTTTCTTGGTATTTATCACAGAACCTGCATTTTGGATCCACATTATTATGAATAATATTTGCCTGAAAGTTCCTAGTGAAAAGACTTATTGGCACGTTCTGGATATTGGCCATGCAGAGGTTTGTCTTGCCAGCGTTGTTTCATCTGTTCACGAGCTTTATCGTTGGCTTTCTTTTTCATATTTTTTGCTGCAATAGTTGGTTCTTGGCTTCTGTTTTGCTTTTCTACAGAATCTACTAAATGTAAATCTTGTTTGTATTTACTGCCTTCTTTCATTATTGAATATTTTTTCTTTCTGTTTCATGCTGTTTGACTAATTGTATCATCCAGTCCTTTGTTGTTTCTATGTATGTTAGTAAGCCAATAGTTGTTGTCTTGTATGATAATTCTAGCTGAATAAGACCTCTTCTACCTTCTTTATGGGGTATGTATAGACGGTCTACATAAGCCTTGGGATGATGCATCTTATGCTTAGAAAGAAGCTTTCTTATTTTAGAATTCATTCGTCTGATGTCGTTTAGAGTCCAGTTCAAGATGTTCAAATTATATTGGATCACTGGAATAGCAAGGCTATTAATGGCCATAATTCTCTTCTGAGAATTCAGTTCAGTCTTTGATATCAGTCGTAGCCTTCTATAGTACTCTTTACGCACTATTTCTTTCATTTTTTATAGTGAATCTTTTCACTCTCATTTGCACCTAGGTATTTATAAGCTGCTTCTGGCTCTAAATCTTTTATTCTTACAGCAGGGTCTAAGCTAATTGAGGATGTTTGTTGTAGCGATCCTCGTAAAACTGTAGCTTTAGCTTATTTATTCAAATTGAATTTCATTTCAATGTCTTCACTGCACGATTTTACAGTTTGCAGAAGATCTTCCAGCTCATTATCATTCTTAGCATACAACTTTAATTTATCCATGTAAAATAGATGGCTTATTATTATTATTATTATTATTATTATTATTATTATTATCTTGAGTCCCAAACAGAGTACTAAGCTCAGAAATGATAGCATAGCATTTTTCACTGAGCATTTATGCAAAAACTACAAATATGCATTTTCCTCAGATAAAACCATTTATGATATTATGAAGCAATTTGTTGTGTATTTCTTTAAGATATGCCGGAGAGCCAGTCAATATCTTCAGGGATCCCGTCAGAACCTTTCCAATCAAACCCAGGGCCGCAACCACAAATGGAATTATTGATATGTTTATGTGACACATTTTTTAAATTACCACTTCACTATCCATGTAGTTTGATAGTTTTTAAATATCTTAAACGCCAAATTACAATCTGCAGGAATTGACATGTCAATAAGAAATCACATTTTGTGATCTTTAATCACGGTGTCTGAGCGATTAGTTTTGATTGCTCTGTTTGTGTGAAAAGTCTCATAAAATGGTAACCGGTCCGATGTCTGTAACCGGGTCCGGGCGCTATTCATACTAATTAATTGTAGTTTTCTGCCCATAAAAGTTGCTGACTTTTCAGTGTAAATGTTGGCTTGCTCTGTAATCCCGAGTTTTATACTTGGTGGATGCTAATACCGTGAAACCTGATGCGAGATGGTTAATTGTTTCTGGATATTCATTACAGAATCTGCATTTGTGGTCAACGGAAATTTTCAGTGTGTTTGCTTGAAAATTTCTAGTTAGCAAGCATTGCTTATGTCTAGCAATAATAAAACCTTCAGCTTCAGCCTTTAATCCTGCATACGCAACCATTGATTGGGTATGAGGTTTGCAATTGTTATTATTATTCACAGTATAAGATGTTGTTGATAAAAACTGTATTTTCAGGTCACCTGTTTAAAAAAACAAACTGATCATTTCTTCCTTTTTTTCATTACTTCTTGCATTTATTATCATAAATCTTTTTTTCTATCAGAATGAAAGGATAGTATGACTTATCATGACAATAAAAATAATATGATTTGAGGAAGTGTATGGAAATGTGTGGAGTGGCGTAACGGTTATCGACGTGTAAAAATGAATCGGTGAACTGAGTTCGAGGTTTAATGCTTATTGGAAAAGTGTCAGTCCACTTCTACCTCAATATATAATTTAATATTTAGCGATTAGTCTCGGAGACGGACAATTGTGATTCTAAAATAGTAGTCGAATAACAAAGTCACATCGGTGGTAAATTCTATCATATTTCCGGTAAATCCTTGCTGACCAAAATGGCGGCGGTTGTGACGTCTCATTGTACTACTGGAAAGGCGATCTCGGAGGACAGGAAGTGGAATCGTTCCTCTATTATGGCTCTGCAACTAAAAGCATTCATACATAGGTTGTTGTGCATCTCTTCTATTCTGCAGACATCGGAAAGATCACCAAGCCAATCCATCTGGAATTCTAAAAATGCTGCATACGATGTCAGTACGCAAGTAAATAAGAACTACTAGACCCGTAGGTAATAAGTCACTTTATGTCAGGAAGTTTAAACACACCATAAGTAAGTACGAAAGGGCGAATGGCAGTTTGATATGTAATAATTGTTACTGTAATTACTTATCAGTGGATGTGTGGGTAGTGTAACGGGTATCGGTGTGGAAAGTGAAATGGGGAAACAGAATTAAAATTCTGGGTCATTCTGTTGTGTTCACTTTCGGAAAAAACCGTCGGGAAAAACATGAATCCATTTCTTTTCCACTCAGCTATATGTTAAATAGTAGCGTAGACTAGGCTACCTAGCCTTGCATTCAAAACAGGCTAAGAGAAGAACTACTTTGAATTCCACACCTTGGAGAAGGCAACGGGAAACAACTCCAGTGTATTTCCAAAACATTGCTTCTCAATTCACAGATAATAATAAAGAATTCATCGAAAGTCATGTTCGCTTATGATTTGAAAAAACATGGCAAAAAAAAAAAAAAGAAAAAAAAAGAGCATAGGCGTACAAGAGTAAATTTTACCTATGGGTTGAGGGTAAGAGGAATTTGCTGAAAAATTTTCTAAGAAAAAACAGATTGAACAACGTCACCGTGGTGGGAAAGTGACATGTCGAAAAGTCAGGTGAGGTCGATATCCTTCCTTTCGATTTTTTAAGAATCTCAAGATATAAGGACGGAGCATCAGACAAGATGGCAGCAATGTTCAATACACGGGCGAATGGTAGATTTATGAATGTGCAATGTGGATTATAATGGGAAAATAGTATGGCACGACCCAGCGAACCAACTTTCTTATCAACAGACTATTCTGGAAAGAAAATTTCTTTTCTCGCACTTCTCATCGGCTTCTTCCTTTTTAAAATCTTTAAAAATTTAAATAAAACGTTAATCGCAATCTTTTGTCATTTTGAACTCTGTCTTTGATTGTCCTTTCTCTTTACTAAGGTCTTCTCATTCTCTTCCAGTCCCAGGAACACCTTGTATCTTAGTGGCATTATCGTTTTGAGTTGAGTTAAATGATTAAAAGAACAGGTTACATTGAAGATAACCAACTTTTCCCGAAGTTTAGTAAGTTCGATCCTCATGGGTTGTCCCAATAATGTGATCTTGTCCAAGTCTAAACTTAGTAAATGATCATAGCTTATTCTTGGTAAAAGTTGGGATGAGCTTCAGGTATAATGGAATATTTATGAATCTTTATCTCTGTACGATAAGGAGATATAAATTATATGTGTCAAATCGAATTCTCGTTCAGTACACGGATGTGCGTTGTGGTGCAGCGGATATCGACTCTGAGCGACAAATCAGGGAGCCGAGTTCGAATTCCAGTTGAATTCCTTGCATTCACTTACGCGCAAATACTCTTGGGAAAAGTATTAATCCGTTACTTCCCTCCAGTTACGGGTTAAATAACAGGACAGATTGCGTTCTATAGCCTTGGCTGGCAACCAGTCTACCGCAGAAAGGAATAGCAACCTACTGCTGGATAATCTTCTGCCCAGTCAGTCATGTCTCTTTCGAGACATGATCGCCCAAGCGTGTATCACGTATGTCACTTAACTGACTGACACGAAAAAGAAAATATTAATTGTCAGCTGTACAGAAAGCGAAATTTTACACAAGGTTAGTTATCTAAACTTATTTATAAATGGAACTTTGTCTGTGTGTGTGTGTCTGTCTGTGTGTCCGTTACCTATTGACTCCGAAACGGCTGAACCGATTTTCTTGAAAATTTACACACTTGTACTATAAGCGTCTGCGAGTGTTCTTAGCTAGGTTTTGTGTCGAGGTACACCCGATAAATATCGAAAATCTATCATAAAAAATCGGGTTATAGAAGGAGTGGTTCGATTTTAATCAAATTTGATGCACTCATAGACAAAGACATAAGAAACGATATTCAGAAGTTTCAAGGTTGCAGTTCTTACAATAGTGCAGAAAATCGATTATATATATATATATATATATATATATATATATGAGACAAGATGTTTGTGTGTGTGTCTGTTTGTCTGTATGTCCTTTATACAAACTTCACACAAATATTCTTTAGGCTGAGTCTGAGCTTCAGGACCATGGATTAGTTTTAAAGCTTTCATTACACCCGAGCAACGCCTGGCTATACTGTTAGTTAAAGATAGACTTAAAAAATTTCGGTAAAACTGCAAGTACTAAGGAGCGCTCCAACTTTCTTTTATAGCGCAACGGGAAGTCACAGTCTCTGGTTGCAAAAGCAGTACAAGCAATTGTAATTAGGGCAGTAGAGAAAGCCGTGGTCGATATCACAATGCTTAATAGTATTTACTGTATGATTAGCTTATTGACTAATAGTATTTGAAATACCGGCAATGGTAGTAGCCCTACTAATAGCTTCTTCGGCAGCTCTAGAAATAGTAGTAGTAATAACGCTTACATTTCATTTGCATAAAGACATATATTACAAAATAATGCTGCTGCAACAATATATGCATATGCGCTAGGCTACACATATGCACATTCAGACGTTCGCATGTATTCACATTTATATTACACGTGGCATCGGAGTCGGGTTTTTATTGGACTAGATAAGTCCTCCTCCCCCTACTACCACAACTGACTCGACTTTTAGCATTTGTATTGAACATAGAAAGCAAGTCTTCTCCAATGTTTCTGTTTGAAGCTGATTATTCACCACCCAAAACCACATCGTCAAGTCAACAGCTCATTAGCATACAGCCCAGTATCTATGGCCGTATATAGACATTTTGGTAGGATTTAAGGTGGAGTCTGCATTTTAAGAGTGTATATCGGTCGGGCATCGTCACAATCAACAGACCACAATGCGTACCCTTCGTCAGTCTAAAGAAGAAGGAAAGAAAGTCATAAAGTAATAAAGAAAGTTATTTTTCGCTTCACAGTCATTTCGACCTAAAGTTGTAATTAGATTGTTCTATATTACAGGAATAAAAATAAATATTGTATGAATTCAGTGAAAAAAAGCAACAAAAGAAATTGAAAAGTTTCGTTTTTTTTAATGCGTGTTCTGAAACTGGAAGCGCCAGCAAAGTTGATTGTAGAATATGGGACAGTTGAATGTTCAAAAGTCAAAAAGAAGCAATCAAAAAATACGGACAAAAAAGCTGTATCAAAACTGAGGGAAGAACTTTTACACGCGTACACACAGCAGAAATGATTTCACAGGGAAACCACTAAGGGATTAACTATTGAATAACTTCTGTCAAAATTTACTATTTGGTAACAGTGACAAAAATTGGAGGTCCAATAACTATAGGATAATGATTTGTCTGAGTGTTCAGTCATTCCCTTTTTTCTTACGTCATTGCGGCATGCTAGTGACCTGATAGTTTCTCAAGATATTTGAGATGGAAGAGATAGCAAGAAGAAAACAGATTCATTTTTTTTTACAAGGAAATTGATGGGAAATGAAAATGAGTAGTTGGTTCTGTTTTTAAGAACTACATCCCATCATATTCGGTCTAGTATCACCTTATAATGGCTTAATAAAAGAAATATAAACATCTCAATGCAATATTGTTTAATGTTTCTAATTAAATATGTTCCCTGCAAATGAAAGATTAATTTTTATATTGTGTATTCTTTATTGAAAGCCGTGAATTACGCCATCTACAACGATCCATTGTTTGTGAACTGAAGAGGTCTAATCACTGCACAGTTTACTTCGTTCTCAGCTACCGTGAATATTTGAACACACACATAATGCTATCGTTATGTCACGGTGAGAGTGTTAAAAACTAGGAAAAGTGAGCAAAAAAAAAAAAAATGAGTCACAAATTTTACATTTTGGGACAAACATCAACCATAAAATGAAGAACACAAATAAATTTAAAGCTAAGCGAGCGTCCTTGTATCTTCGGAGTTTCTAGATATAAAATCAGCATTCGTTGTATCCCCACCCTATATATATATATATATATATATATATATATATATGTGTGTGTGTGTGTGTGTGTGTGTGTGTGTGTGTGTGGAGAGAGAGAGAGAGAGAGACAGACACAACGAACTGGCCATTGGAATCCTAAAAACATACCAATGACTCACATGATAAAGCTGAATATCAGTATAATTTAACACTCATTTACACTAAGGGGTTTATCCCAATGGATCGAACTCTATATATGTACTTTTCGATTGGAGTATGACGATTTCAGTTTACTTTGTTAAGTATCATACGTGATACACACTTGGGCGATCATGTCCCTTTAGAGACATGACTGACTGTGCAGAAGATTATCCAGCAGTAGGTTGTCATTACTTTTTGCCAACCAAGGCTACAGAACCCAACCAGTACTAAACCATAACTGGAGGGAAGATACGGATTAATACCTTTCCTAAGGGTATTTGCGTGCAAGTGAATACAACGAATATCAACTGGAATTCGAACCCGGCTCCCCGAATTCTCTTTCCGAGCCGATATCCACTGCACCACAATGCACATCCATGACGATTTACTCTTCGTAATTTGACACACTATCAAAACAATGGAACGATATGTTTTGTGAACTCTAAATGCAATCTATTCAACTGCAATACTGCGGTCTACTAAATATCGTTTGTGCAAAATATTAGGAAAAACAGTATTTTTTGAAGTTCATATATGTCCCATGGGTCGCAACATGGTCAGCAATAGTTTCACATGAAACCATCGTCACTGAAGTTAACACAGTTTACTAAGATTCATTAAATTAACAAATGCTTAGAATCTATGATTCGGATATTAAACATGCACTCTGTAATGCAAGATAAATCACTTTATTCAGTTTATCACGCGAACACAATTACAAGAAAATTCAAATGGTTGAACTCTATTGCATGAAATATTTTATTGCGAGATTAAGACATTTACTGACTTTATGACGTATGGAAACAACAATGCTACAAAGAGATTGGTTCAAGTTCTCCCTGATGATCTATATGTCGCTTAGCCTCATTGTATTTGATACATGACGTCAGCAGTGTATGGTTTCAGTTCAATAAATGTCTCAAAGGAATACAATAAAAGGCTGCTTATTATGCTTAGTTAAAGAAGCAACAATTATATTACATTTATAATGGTTAGAAATTTCTCACACCATCTATGGATAGTGAGTTAAAATGAATCCCAAGCCACACTTATTTTGACTACAATAACAGTTTCGTACAAACTCTGCTTACGAGTCATTGGGCTGTGAGATAAAGGCGTAGCATATTAAATAAACAGGACAGGGAGTTTAGTTTGAATTATGTACATAATGCAAGAACTGAGATGTATAACGTTTTATTCGGTTCATTTTGGTCATCAGAAACAGGAGTCCTATGCAGATGCAGACAAAGCTGTACAGATGGGCGTCTGACCAGTTTCCTCCGAATATCTGGGACATGCACAGAGTGTCTTGGTGCACCTCGAGGTGGTGTAATGGTTAGCAAGCTTGTCTCGGGAGAATCATTACAATTGAGTAGTGAGTTCGATCCTCACTGGGTGATTTCATTGGGGGATCCTCCGCCCTGAGTGTTCACTTCATTCTAGGAAGTCCTCTGTCCAATAATATCGTATCATCACCGCACTGGCTGTACACATAGGTATAGAGCCCCGTTAATTACACTGTATTAGATGATCGTTGAACTCACAAAAAGATTCATCCGCCATTCCACAGGTCACCGACGAAGTGACTATGCGGCATGTAGCAATGGCTTTCATGTTTCATGCACCAGTAAACTGAAATGTTTACAGCACCTGGAATTTCAAAGCGGTTATAGACACTGTTTAACATTGGTGAACAGATGAGAACCAGCGTTTTTAGCGTGATATGGTTGTATATGACCCAGGACTACAATCATGAAAAAGCAGCATGTTTCGAACTCTATACACGAGTCATAGATTCGTTTTTATGATTAGAAGTGTCGTCGGTTTTCGTTCCAATTGGTAAATTGTTTTTAATGCTAAAACTGTAAATTACTCATTAATATCCTTGTTAAAACTTGAATAAACTTGATTATCAAGTTCCTACTGGACCGACATTGTTCTTAATAGTTATTAACAACTTTCCTGGTGCCATCATATTTTAACTCGGTATCTTAGCTGATGGAACAACTATTTACTCCTGTCTTAATAGTAAGTCTGATGGTTTCGATAAACACAATTTGGGAGTTGATCTCAAAAATGACCTACACTCTGTTGTTAACTGGTACAAAGAATGACTTGTTAATTCTAAAGCCTCTAAAACGAAACTTATATATTTTAATCGTCTTAGAGAACCCTTTTTGTTTTTCATCAATATTCTCCGAGAGAGTAAATCATTGCGTATTTTCGGGCCAACATTTTCCGTTAACAGGAAGTGGAAAATTATATTAATCGCTAAGTCTGCTGCCAGGAAAGTTGGTTCACTGTGTTGTTTTCCTGTCAGAATCTATCTTGCATATTTATAGGTCTGCCATTCGTCCTCGTCTTGAATATTATATTTAAAGATTCTTGATAAAATTCAAAGAAGAATTTTCGGCGAACCTGTACGACATTACCACCACCTGTAAATATGTTGATTATCATTTTCTTTTTACTTTCTTCAGTGCATTCTTATTGATTAATGCATAAAGTTTCCAATTTTCAAAAAAAGTTTGAAAAAAATTCAATATTTAAAGATTTTAAAGGAGTCCTCAGTTTCGCATACAACGTTATAGTAAAGCAATCCTCCATTTTGGAGACACTCGCTTCGAGTTGTCGCCTTTTTTTTCTTCTTTTTTTTTTTAAACTTGTAGGAAATTAATGAAAAAAACCGTTCCGGAAATATGTTTTTATTCAAAATTTTTTTAGAATATGAATTATTTTAAAGATTGTCAAAAAAAATTTTTTAAATGTTTTTTATGTCATATTTTTCATTTCAAATATTTTTACAACAGGAATTATTTAAAAAAAACTCTGTCCAAATTTTTTTATGTTTTAAATAACGTATTTTTCATTGATATGAAGTGGGGATAATTAAAAATTTTCGATGGGTTTGTTGATCTTCAAATTGTAAGCTTCTCTATACATAATCTCAGCGACATCAAAGCGACCCCAACGCGAGTGTTTCCAAAATGGAGGATCGATTTACTATAAGGTTGTATGAAAAACTGAGCACCCATTAAAAATCGTAAATAATGGATTTTTTCCAAGTTTTTTATTTTTTATTTTTTTATAATCGGAAAGTTTAGGGTCTAAATCGATGATATTGCACTGAAAAAAGTAAAGAGAAATGATAATCAACACATATTTACAGGTGGTTGTAATGTCGTACATGTTCGACGAATTTTCAAATGTTATTGGTTTTGTTATTGTCGTCTCCGCTTCAGTCTCTTTACCACCGTCATAACCTAGCTTCCCTGTGCTTTTTCTTTAAATATTTTCATGGTAATTTTTACAGTTGAAATGCCTACATGTAACTATAAGTTTCTTCTAGCGTACTTCTCACTTGCAGGATTCTCTTCCAGCTTTTGCCTCTTTTGATCTTCAAAATTTTAAATGCAATATCAATCGTTATCTTCTATCTTCTTAATTCTTGTTCTTTTATAGTTCTCTCGGCTTAATAATGTTTTTCTCATATTCTCTAACATTTGTTACTTCCTTAATAGATTTATTGTCTTGCTTTGGTGTGAAATGATTAATAAAAGAAAAAATGTTATTTTTTTTAGATGAAACATTTTTACTATTAATACCATATTCTACAAATATTTTTACGGCTTCTGCTCCGATGAATTTAACTCACTGGTGCTCTTTATGTATAAATTTACTCGAGCTACTAGATGAGCAACTAGGTCCCACCCCTTTACAGTGAAACCAATAAAATGTAACCGCAACTTCTATTCCATCAGCTTCTATTCTTGCACTTCACGCCTGTAGAATTCCTTTTCGTTTACTTGCTTCCCCAACAGCTACAATCTCCAAGAATTTAAATGTAAGGTCAATAGTCATCTCCTATCCCACTGACTCGCATCCTTTCTCTCATGCTCTTTTCTCCGTTCACTCCACTCTCATCACACCAATATTCTCATCCTTCTGTTACCCAATTCGTGACATCCCTTATAACCTGTCCTTCTTTCTCATCACTTTCCTCCTATGTAACCCCCTGCGCACCAGTGACAGTAAAACTGCCTTGCTTGGTGTGAAATGATTAAAAAAAAAGTTCCGTATTTTTTTATTTACAGTTTGATACACGCCTTTACTAAGTCTTTACCTGAGATCTGAGGTCAAAGGGATGTTTCTCTAGGAAATTTATCGTACACATTAGATTGAGAAATCCGAGTGGGTGGGCAATTCTCGTGCAAAATCTTTTTTTATTTTATAAAGTGATATGTTTCTTCAGATTTTCTTTATGTACCAGTATTCTTTTAATCATTTCTAGTGCTCTTATTATTATTGGAATAATAGTGGGTTTTAAATAACACATTCTTTGAATTTCAATTTCCAATAGCTTGCATTTTAAAATTTTATAATCTTCATTTTTATTAGACGGTATGTCTATGTATATGAAATAATACTTTTGCTTTTTTTAATCTTTTATTACAAAAATTTTCTCAATTGATGGTCAGTATCAATGTGAAGTCCCAAAACACCGTAATATTTTCACCTAGGACTTGCGATATCTTGCATTCATACAATTTTTATGCATGAAAAAGTTTATAATATTGGCATAATCTTTCAATGCAAATATTTCCTTAGCCTATCATATCTATATTTAAATTAATTTGGGACGAGTTGTTTTTCTTCCCGTTTTTCAATTTTCGTTTTTGTGTCTCTTCTCACTCCATCCTCTAAACCTGATAAACTTTCCTTATTCTTGCACAACTTCCTTGATGTTAACTAGTCCCTTTCTTATTTGTTTTTCTTTTCATTTCTCTGGTGATGTCAGTTTTCTTCTTATGTGTTTCAACTAGGTTCCTCTCTTGTTTAGTTTATAATGGAAACTGTCCGGGTATTTATTATTTTGATCTAGTTTCAAAGTTTGGTTTCTAAATTTTATTTCCTTGTTCTTCTGCGGTTTTCTTTCTCTTCTTTTTGTTTCATCTATTTTTCTTCACCGGGTCTTCTTCCAAAATACATATCTGTAATTTCCTTTTTTGTTGAACGTTCTGAATGATTACTTAATTGGGTAATTCTACTGTTTCTGCCTATTTTTTTTTTTTTTTGTCATCACTGGCTTTGCATATTTCTTCATACTAAATTCTATTCCATTGTCTTGATTTCCAATTCGTTTTTTTTTTTTTAACATTTTTAATTCCTTCCGTATATATGAGGTGGTGCACAGTTTTCTGTCCTCTGTAATATTTTTTTACTACGTAGTTCAGCGGTGTGGTCACTATTATATATATTACTTGAGACAGTCCCTCTAGAAGATATCAGTTTTTATTTAACCTTGTCTTAGTCCTGTCTTTCTCTTGTGTCACCTCCCGATTTTTATTGCTTTCATTGTGAAGTTCGATAATGTTTTCTGTTATTATGATATCCATAGTTACATAGTTATATTGTAAGTCTTTTTGAAATATATCTACCCAAAAGCTACGTTCTTTCTTAGTTACCTTTTTTTTTAGTATATTTAATCGATTGATGAATAGCATGCAAATTACTCGTTCCTCTAGTTCAGTCAGTTATGTGCCATACGTGATACACGCTTGTGCGATCATGTCTCGAAAGAGACATGACTGACTGGGCAGATGATTATCCCGCAGTAGGCTGCCATTACTTTCTGTGGTAGACTGGTTGCCAACCAAGGCTATAGAACCCAATATGTCCTGTTAGTTAACCCATAAGTAGAGGGAAAACGGATTAATTCCTTTCCCAAAGGTATTTGCGCGTAAGTGAATGCAATGAATTCAATTGGAATTCGAACTCGGCTCCCCGATTTCTCCTTCCGAGCCGATATCCACTGCACCACAAATCTTTTATGCCCCGTAGTTTTCTGTTTATCATTAACAAGTAGGTTTCGTCGGTTTATTCCACCGGGTAATGAACAAAATGACAATCGTCCACCCTGAGGGAATTAACAAAATTACATAAAAGTACTTATGTAAATGACTAACGTCCCATCCGAGGGAAGGAACAAAATTTGCACTAAGCTGATTAATCGATCTTACTAATTAATCAAGTCACGGGAAATTCTAAGATAAGTACGTTCTCCATTATGTTAGCTGCATATCTCTCGGATTCCATGCTCGCTGGCTTACGGCCATATCACGTTGAATACACCGGTCCTCGCTCGATCACCGAAGTTAAGCAACGTTGAGCGTGGTCAGTATTTAGATGGGTGACCGCTTGGGCATACCAGGTGCTGTAAGTGTTTAGTGACGGATGTGCGTTGTGGTGCAGTGGACATCAGCTCGGAATTCGAACTCGGTAAGCCGAGTTCGAATTCCAGTTGAATACCCTGCATTCACTTAAGCACTGGTACCCTTCCCTACAGTTATGGGTTAAATAACAGGGTAGGACTTGGGGACCCTGCCCTTAAAAAAAAAATCTCAATGAATCTTGATACTCGAAAAGAAAAAAAGTATTACTAGACACAAAACTTATATAAAAAAAACCAACAATAAATTGTTGAAAGAAAAAGGTATTACCAGCAATAAATGATCCGCCGAGGTTGATATGCCATTAAAACAAAACAACCAACCAACCATACTCGCTGGCCGCTTTTCACTTTTTTTTAAGTTGTCGTGTCCACTAGAATATCTAATAATAATGCTAAACAGAAAACTACGGAGCATAAATTATATCTAATAAAATATGCAACATATTTCACACAATAAGAATAGTTATTACATTAATTGGATGTACGTTGTGGTGCAGTGGATATCCACTCGGAACGAGAAATCGGAAAGCCGAGTTCGAATTTCAGTTGAATTCCTTGCATTCACTTACGCACAAATACCCTTCGGAACGGTATTATTCCATCTGTTCCCTCCAGTTATGGGTTAAATAATGGGACAGATTGAATTCGATAGCCTTGGCTGTCAACCGGTCTACCGCAGAAATCAATGGCAACCTACTGCAGGATAATATTCTGCCAAGTTAGCCATGTCACGAAAGAGAGATGATCGCCCAAAGCGTGTATCACGTATGGCACTTAACTGACTGATTTTGTTAATTATAAACTTAATTGCAAAATTATTAATTTAAAATATGAGAAGCATTTTTCTTTCAAACACTACATGTAACTACATTTCAACGTTTTCACATACGTACGCAATACAGTTTATATTCTATCCAAGAACTCCGTTAACTACCAAAAAATGACATTACTCATTCAATACATTCAACTAACTTCTTGTATTCTTGTTGTTATATAAAATTAATGTTATTTGTTAATGCTATATTGTCTTTTCCTCCTGGATTTTATTCTTTCAATTAAAGTCGTGGGATTATTCTCAACGACCGAATTGTGATCAGTTCGGTGACCATATTTTATGTTATTGTATCGAATCCTGCGTTGTGATGCAGTGGATATCGACTCCAATCGAGGAGCCGAGTTCGAATTCCAGTCGAATTCATTGCATTTACTTACGCACAAATACCCTTGGGAAAGGTATCAATCCGTCTCTTCCCTCCAGTTATGGGTTAAATAATAGGACATATTGGGTTCTATAGCCTTGGCTCGCAACCAGTATACTGCAGAAAGCAATGGCAAACTACTGCGGGAAAAATCTTCTACCCAGTCAGTTATGTCTCTTTCGAGACATGATCGCCCAAATCATGTATCATGTATGGCACTTAACTGACTGATCGAATCCTGACACTCCAGATTTTGACGTTTGACAAAAACCTGGCTGGAAAGATTCCTACAAAGCGTTGATTATCAGGGTAACTTTGTTTTACAAGACAAGAGACGTTTCTACATAGACTTATTTGTATGCTTCTATTTATTTGTGTTTTATTTGTAATTTGGGCGGACTTGAAGCAGACTATCACCACGTTTAATTTCGTTGTTTTTCATTTTTATTTTTTTTACTTTTTTCAGCGCAGTCCTATCGATTACCCCCTTAGCTTTACTATTGACCAAAAAATTTTGCAAAATTTAAATATTTAAACATTTTCTGGTGGGGATCAGTTTCTCATATAACGTTACAGTAAATAGAGCCTTTATTTTGATAACAGTCGCCGGTACGACATTACCTCCACCTGCAAATTTATTCATCATCAAATATTTTGGACTTCTTTCAATGCAGTATTATCTTTTACACCTTAAACTTTACGAATGACAAAAAAAAAAAAAAAAAAAATTGCAAAAATTTCAATATTTAAACATTTTCTAGGAGAGGATCATTTTCTCATACAACGCTATAGTAAATCGATCCTCCATTTTGAAACCACTCGCCAGTACGACATGACCGTCACCTGTAAATTTGTTCATTATCAAATTTTTTGGACTTCTTTCAGTGCAGTATTATCTTTTACACCTTAAACTTTACGAATGACAAAAAAAAAAAAAAAAAAATTGCAAAAACTTCAATATTTAAACAATTTTAGGTGGGGGACCAGTTTCTCATACAACCTTATAGTGGATTGAAAATGGAGGATCGATTTACTTTAACGTTGTATGAGAAACCACAAATTTGTTTAAATATTGTAATTTTTCAATTTCTTTTTTTTTTTTTTTGATAATCGGAAAGTTTAAATAACAATCGATAGAACTGCGTTGAAAAAAGAAAAAAAAATCAACGAAATTAACATAAACAAAGCGACCCCAACGCGAGTGGATTGAAAATGGAGGATCGATTTACTTGAACGTTGTATGAGAAACTGGCTCCCCACAAATTTGTTTAAATATTGTAATTTTTCAATTTTTTTTTTCTGATAATCGGAAAGTTTAAGTAACAATAGGACTGCGCTGAAAAAGAAAAAGAAAAACAACAAAATTAAACGTGGTGGTAGTCTGCTTCAGGTCCGCCGTAATTTGAAAAAGACTGACATGTTGTTGAAATATTATTAGACATTGTTAAACAGTGTTTTCTTTTTCTGTTTTTTTTTTAAATTTTTATTTCTGAAATCGTTCAATTCTGGAAACATTATTATTATTCGACTAGAAAGCCCCTTGAAAATTCCAAGGTTTTCCTATTGAAATTTTCTGATGAATCTTAATTCTTAACTCACTTAAGTTAATAATAGAATAAGCTCATGGCGAGTTATAAGACAATAAAATATCTGTATAAATTTCCCTATCGCACCGTTAAATATTTAAGTGAAACGATTTTAACAAAATATTGCAACAACAATGATAAATATGAACAATGGTCGTTATTTTAAAAGGTGGGTACAAATTAAAAGATTTGAAATTGGGAATCTTTCCATTTCAATGAAACAGCTGTTAAACACATGTATCGTTCTTCTTTCCTTTCTTTCTTTTTCTCACTAAAATCAAGGAGTGTCTTTTCCTCACTTTCCATGCGATCAAAACCCTTTTATTGTCACTTATTTCTTTCTTTTCTGAAATTTTAACTGAATCAGCGAAACGCAAATAGCCACAAAAATGACGCTTATTTAAGAAGCAACATATTACAGATTAGAAAACAGAATCGTTCGACTCGAATGGCATTTGCCAAAATGAACTTAACGAAGCTTCAGAAATAGCTGACGTTAAATGAACTGTTAGCTGTTCTATAAAACTCTCAACTGTAAAATGTGAACTATTTTTATAATAGGAATAATTTCATGTAAAATTGTGTGAGATATGGTTGTAATTTTTTATTTTCCTGCAGGATAAAATTTATTGGATGACGTAAGAAATTCGTCCACTTTATTAAGATAAATTAATTTTATTCGGCATAAAGTGTGTTGAACAACTTATTTACTGCTTTGTGCCATTACCTTCTGCTACCTTTCAGGCAATTTCTTAATTTTAACTTCAAGAATATTTTATGTTTTCTGTGCAAATCACTGTTTTTGGCCCTTTTTGCCATCTTCCAGATTTTTTTGCATTAAGAGATTTATGTAAAGACCACAATAACCGGTTGGGTGCAAGATTTGCTGAATACAGCAAAGATGTGAATACATACTATCCGAACTGTCAGCAAAATTTGCTTGGTAGCCAAAACAGAAAATTGTATATATAAGATACAGTGAAACAGGCTTGTATGTGGATGACAAATATATTATGCTCTCATTACAACTGAGCTCTCTAGAGAAGAACATTTTTAAAAAGTTTCCACTTCTGCGATATATGCATTACTCTTCAGGAATGAATTGAGTTCTTTCGGTGACTGGCGTGTGTGTATACACTGCTTATATACAACACGTTAAAATTTCCTTTTACTTATTCCATGCGCCTATGGCTGAGGGGGTAGCGACTCCGACTGACACCAAATCGGTCCAGTTTCGATCCTGGCCAGAAGCAAGTGGATGTGTTTAATCACACTGATGAGCTGCGAAACAGGCTTGTATGTGGATGACTATATATATATATATATATATATATATATATATATTCGTTTCATCTTATGGTAAAGTGGATGTGCGAGTAATGTGTAATGGATGGAATGTAAAATCGAAGAGCCATGTTTGCATTCCATGCAGATTTGTTGCGTTTACTTACGCACAAAAACACTTAAGAAAACTATGAATCTATCTTCTCCATCCATGTTCTTTAGGCTTAGAAGAGGCGACAAAAAGACGACCGACGAAAGAAAACAGTAATGTACAAAATACATATTTACTAAGCTTAAAGTCGTTTCGATGTGTGGCCGGTACAACCTTTGAGCAGAAAGAAAATATCGGCGAACTGAGTTCGAATTCTGACCGATTTCGCTGTGTTTACTTTGCGCACTAATACACTTTGAAAACTTATGAATCTGTCTCCACAGCTATGGATTAAATAGCCGCGCAGACTGGGCTCATTTGTCTTGAGGTGAAAACCAGTCTAGAAGAAGGAAATCTCTAAATTTAAAAAAATGCTTGAAGAGGAATTGGCTCCGTTAAAATATCTTGTTCAAGAAAAACACACCACACCTTCTATGACCCCTACATCCATTTTCCCCTGTCTTTCTATTTGTTTTAATGTCTTTTTCACTTCTGTTTACTTATCTGCATCATTCTTTTTTAATATATTTTCCCGCTATTTATCTTTCCCATTATTTATCATGAAAAATCAAATATCGATGCAATCAATATTTCGTTTGCTTGGAAAGTGATGGAACGGTTTATTAATTTCAATTTTGCATTGACATCGTGAAGAAAACTAAAGACACAGCGAGTCGACATTAAACAAAAGTGTCAATCTATCTAAATTCGTTGTGGTGCAGTGGATATCGGCTCAGAACGAGAAATCGGGGAGCCGAGTTCGAAATCCAGTTGAATTCATTGCATTCACTTACGCGCAAATACCGTTAATAAAAGTATTTATTAATCCGTCTCTTCCCTCCAGTTGTGGGTTAGAGATCGGGTTCTATAGCCTTGGCTAGCAACCAGTCTACTGCAGAAAGCAATGGCAACCTACTGCAGGATAATCTTCTGTCCAGTCAATCATTGCGAGACATAATCGCCAAAGCGTGTATCCCGTATGGCATTTAACTGACTGAATGTGACAGGACAGATTATTTAATGTTTCATTTTATTTTTTCCACTCAGAATTTTACAGATTGAATGAATTATTTAAACAAGTATCGTTGTCTTTGTTGTTTCGATTATAATAGTACGATCGAGAAACTATCCAATCTTTCTTACACGTATACTGTATCTGGAAGTTTTCATTTATATAATTATATAAGTAGGAAGATTTTGCTGCATCCATTTGATAAATTACGAGAATTGCTTCGTCTTAGAAATAAATACTGGAAATCTTGATCTTCATCTATATCCGAGCAATGTTTACTGACGTCGGTACGAAGTACACAACTTCCTAAACAGCCGAATATACACCCTTGTGCAAATTAATTGAAACAACTACTTTAGTTTCCTTTCTTTTACTATACGGTTAGTTTTAGACCCACTGGAGTAACAATGTGTAATCGATTTCTAATTTTTCCTCAGATTAGGTCATTTGCAGTGATGTGCAGTAATATGAATCTATTTTTGGGGTGTATGATGAAATTTGTTTGGCCTTGAAAAATATTGCGTCATCCGTGATTGGATCAGATTTTTATCACGCCCAGACACTATTGTCTCGACTGTCGATTAGTTGTCCTGCTGCCATTGTCTGCGATGGACGTTACTCCAAGGAAGTGTGCGTAAATTTTAACGCTGCACGAACACACTGGCAAGCTTTATAGAGAGATCGCAGATATTATTGGTGTGAGCCACTCAACTGTGAGTCGTGTCATCAAGGCGAAGAAACAAACTATATCCATCAGTCCAAGACGTAAAAGAAAATGCGGTAGGAAGAGAAAAGCAACGCCAAGAGACGACGTACAGATGATCAGGAAAAGTGTGAAAGATCCTAGGAAGACATTATTCGTTTTGTTTCAATTTGCACAAGGGTATATATATATATAGTGACTGAAAAGTAAATCCCTATTTTAAAATAATTATAAATTATTTATTTATTGTAATTTTTTATGTTTGATTTTTAAACTATGATAATCTAATCTGTTTTTTCTGTGATTTCAGATTGATTATTAAGTTCGGAAGCCCTACAAACATGGCTGACCGTCGTAGGAGTGTACCCAACTAGCGGCATGATATGAAGTTTAGAAATCCGTTGTTCGAGAGCAAAGATGGTGGAGGAATTTCGAGTGTTTTTAATAGGAGTACATGCTCAAGTTGACAAAGAGACAATCATGAATTGTCATGCAAAACTCATGGGTACATGGTCTGTAGCCGATACTCGAAGAAGCGATCGCTTTTCCAAGTCCAGCAACTAGGAGACAGAGCAAGCAGTTCAAAATATGTTTACACGTAACCCAAGAAAGTAAATCCGACAAACAGCAAAGGAAAGTGAACTCTTCCTTCACACAATACGAAGGAGCTTAAATGGCATACTTGGGATTCGCAGTATGTGACATGCCAATCACTTTCCACTGAAGGCTGCGACATTCGCATGGAGTTTAATGAGAATATGCTGGATGGATATGAAGATGGGTCAGATCTCTTTAATAATATTCTCTGGAATAATGAAGCGGTATTACACAAGAGTTGTTTTGTGAACCGTCACAACTACGACTAATGGGCAGGTAAATATCCTCTTGTCATCTCTGAAAAAATGCAGTCAGTTAGTTAAGTGCCATACGTGATACACGCTTGGGCGATCATGTCTCGAAAGAGACATAACTGACTGGGCAGAAGATTATCCCGCAGTAGGTTGCCATTGCTTTCTGCGGTAGACTGGTTGCCAACCAAGGCTATAAAACTCAATCTGTCCTGTTATTTGACCCATAACTGGAGGGAATAGACGGATTAATACCTTTCCCAAGGGTATTTGCGCGTAAGTGAATGCAAGGAATTCAACTGAAATTCGAACTCGGCTCTCCGATTTCTCGTTCCGAGTCGATATCCACTGCGCCACAACGCACATCTGAAAAAATGCAGAATCGGCCTAAAGTGATGGTGGTGTGTCGGATGACTTCTGACTTGATTGTGGGCTAATTAATTCTTCACGATATTATGAATGCCGAAAGGTGCCTTATGCTGCAAGATGAAATTTGGCCAGTTATCACTGCCTACGAAAATGTTGAAAATTTGATTTTTATACAAGATTGCGCTGTTTATGTTTTGCTATTGTTGTTCGCAAATGGCTGAATGACCACTTCTCCGGAAGATGTATAGGTCGTCGTAGTCCACATTAGTGGCTAGCCAGGAGCTCTGACTTAACAGTCTTTGACTTTTTCTTTTTTTTAACTTTAGTTAGGGGGGAAAATCTACTGTATCAAACCAAAGACTTTGGAAAAACATGAAGATCGAATACAAGAAGTTATGACTTCCGTCCCACAAGAGTTCCTGGTGAAGCGAGTTGACGCAATTCCTGGACGGATCGAAAAGCTGATAACGAAATCTGGTGTTCATATCGAATGTTAAATAAAACCTCTTGCTAAACGCTTTCATCTCATATCTATTTCTTGTAAAAATTATAGTTAATAAATAAATGTTAAGTATTTTAAAATGGGGAATTACTTTTACAATCAACCTATATATATATATATATATATATATATATATATATATGTAAATATACTCTATACAGAAGTTTTTAGGAAAATGCTAGTGACATAAAATCTTTGGCTGAATTTAATAAGATATACTAAGTATAATAAAAAATGTCTGTCTGCACGGACATTTAGTGATAAATACAACAGAAACAAACAAGTAAAAATTTTCGGCCCATATCAATAAACAGTGTTCAATATTTAATGGCTTGTCCATTATTTGATATGACGCATGTCAGACGTTTGGAATAATTTGAGGTAAGCTTCTTGCAGAAATTAACAGCCAATTTATTCTACTTCTTCTGACAAATGGCTTTAAGATCACTCGAGTTTTGCGCCTTTTTTTCTTGATGAATTCAAAATTTTAAACTCCTTCCAAAGATTTTCTGTAGGATTGAGTTGGCAATTGTAAAATCTTTAAATTCTTTTGTTTTCACAGCAATTTGCATGGGATCGTTATCTTTCTGAAAAATCCCATTGGTAATTTGAGAAATTTTCTCCTGTATTCTTCGATACAAAGTACTATTCAATATATGTCGATCATATATAGTGCACCCTTACCAATAAAGGAAAAACAATCTTAATTCATAATACATTTACTACTATCTTTAAGAGTCGGGGTAATATTTTCAGAGTCAAACATATCCCAAACTGTTTACTTTAAAACATTCGCGTCAGTTCACAATATTTTGTTCCAGGATAAAGCAAGATTTTTGGCAGGTAGTGTTTTAGTATATATACGCGAAGTAGTAGTTTATTAAACATTTTCCTGAACCAATTTCAATGAGTATAAGAAGACAAAACATGTAGTAACGTGCATCCATGCATGAAATATACTTTAATCTGAACGCCCATATATATATATATATATATATATATATTGTGTGTGTATTTTGGCAGCATTTTTTCATTAATACAGGTTTCATTGAATAATATAGACAAGTTCTGTCTATTTATTTTGTGTAAGATCCGTTCGTATGATCTGATTGGCTTGATAGTGTTGTCATGGAAAGACGACAAGAAATCGCAATAATTGTTGATTTTTTTATCAGGTCTGAGCTTTCGGCTTACATAAGCCATTATCAAAGGATGAACATTTAATGTTCAGTGAACATAGCACATTTAAATTATTAACAGAGTGGAGTTATACAGAGAAAATTAGACAGGTTCATTTTTTGTGTCGCACATGGCTGTATGCCGAGAAGGAATGGTGGTAGTGGGCTTTTTGTTCAATTGTGTATTGGTCTGGGAACTGCTGCTACTATGGTGTAGGGGATAAGTATAATAACTATGACCTCTCCCGTCGATTATAGGCATTGAAGTATGTTAGTAGAGGTGTCGAAATTTATTTTATTTATTTTATTTAGACTAAGTTTCAGACCAATCCCTCATGCCACTATACACTCAACTGAACAAAAAACCCACTACCACCATTCCTTCTCGGCATACAGCCATGTGCGACACAAAAAATGAACCTGTCTAATTTTCTCTGTATAACTCCATTCTGTTAATAATAATTTAAATGTTCTATGTTCACTGAACATTAAATGTTCATCCTTTGATAATGGCTTATGTAAGACGAAAGCTCAGACCTGATAAAAAAATCAACAATTATTGCGATTTCTTGTCGTCTTTCCATGACAACACTATCAAGCTAATCAGATCATACGAACGGATCTTACACAAAATAAATAGACAGAACTTGTCTATATTATTCAATGAAACCTGTATTAATATATATATATATATATATATATATATATATATATATATATATATAAATATTGTTATCCGCAGACAGATCTGTTTCGCTGTATCACAGCTCATCAGTACGGTTAGACTCCGAGTGCTCCCTAACCCAGACTCGAAACCAGACCGCATTGGCGTCAGTCGGCAATTCTACCCCTGGGCCACGATTGTCTTAATGTATGCTATATTTATGGGTTAAAGTGCTCAGTTTCAGGCATAGATTGTATGTAAATATAAAACTAGACATTGAAGTCAGCATCCAACGGTGACAGTCTGTTTAATGCTTAAACGTAATCGTAAGGAAATGATTGTGTTAGATTTTAAATTTTTGTCAGTTTATTTTTTACTTTGACATTTTTTTATTTTGTTGTTATTTTATTTATTTTTTTTACTGTTAATTTTTTTTCAAAATGTTCTGAATACAGTTTAGATGATCTCAAGAGTTTTGCATATTAAAGTTTTATTTTTCAACATCGTCTTCTTCCTTGCTAATATCACCATGAATGCTAATCACATTGACACGACATAGTGCTTAATTCAGATTAAAATTTACTTTAGTGGTTTGTTAATCCGACATTATTTCTTATTACTATAAATGTTATATTTAATAGAACACATGTCTCAGTAGACATTTTTGTTTTGTTTTTTAACAGTGAAATTAATGTCTACTGGTATGGAGGTCAAGAAGTGCTATTATTGTCACGAGGCGCATTTTATTTTTTACACTAAACGAAATGAATTTTGTTTAACGTATTGAAAATCATACTGAAATTTTAGTCGAAAGATATATTGGTATACTGGATAAACGCTGATATACATTAATTTAGACTAGCCTTCAAACGCACACATTTTGATATTCAGTCGTTTATTTTTCTCTAAAATTTTCATTGTACGAGTATGTTTGATCATTGTGCCCTGTAGAGAAGTATTGCGTAAAAAAGCATTGACTGGGAAGGAAATTATATAGAAAAATAAATGTCTTTCATCATTAGACTACAGTTTATTAACACACACACACACACACACACACACACACACACACATATATATATATATATTTATAAAGAGAGAATGAGCGAGATGTAAAGGCAAAAAACTGTTACTAAATCCTAGAAATATATTATCCCCAGGAGTATTTTAGTATGCTGTTTCAACATACTAAAATACTCCTGGGGATGTCTGAACTTTTCTTTCAAGAGAATCATTTTCCTATGTTGAGTGCTTCACCTTTAAAGCAGTCTTTCATGTTTCGCCATTGGCAGAATCTCTGTATTTTTTTTTATTTATGTAAGTTTCTTATGTATGTATTGTACAGACGTTAGCGTATTGTCCTACTGTCCCTAAAATGCTGCTCGGAGTATGATTTAAAGATTCGATGTGCATTCAACTTTAACTATAATTGTTCTTAACTTTGCTTTATTAGCAAATGGTTTAAATAACTTTTGAAAAGATTTTCCACGCAGACAGAAAAAAGAAATACACACACAAAAACACACGAACAGACACTAGTACATACAATAGAATACGATATAAGCATTCACACACACACGCGCGTGTACAAACGTAGACGTAAAAAACACCTGCACACATCTGTTTACTAATATAAATGTATTAAAACGCACACATACTTAAAATTACAAACATGCACAAACACATATGAACATATACAAATATACACGCATGCATACGCAGATACACGGAAACATAAAGACAAAGTCACACACAGATCTATCCACTACTAGTTTGGAAAAATAAAATCATAAGTTTCAAGGTATCTGATGTTTGAAAGGTTACAAAGTTATCGTACTTGATGAAGGTACAATTTTATTTTCTTTGATCCTAACTGATCGATCGTAATCCGACAGTTATTCAATATTAGATAGAGCCTTTAGATGTTGACATCTGCCTGCTTGAAGCATGACATCAACGCACTATTGATGATGACGACACGAGAAACAGCTCTACGAATGACAGACACTATACATTCTCTCTCTCTCTCTCTCTCTGTCTCCCGCTCCTTCAGACTCTCTAATCTCTCTCTCTATATATATATTTATTATAAATTATAGTTTATAACTTGTACAAATGCTCTAAACTATAATTTATAATAAATATTCATAGCTCTATTTTATATTGAGCACTGTTTTAAATTAAGTTTTGAGCATTGTTAATTTTTTCTTCTTTCCTTATTCACTTGAATATATATATATATATATATATATATATATATATATATATATATATATATTATAGTTTAGAACATGTACAAATTATAATTTACTACAAAAGTGTACATTTTGTTTCGACATCGAAAAATATATATATATATTGGTGTTCCAGATAGATAGATAGATATTTCATATTTCGGCGGGGTTTTGGAAACAAGAATTTTATTTTCATATGCACATTTTTCTTCCTCTTCTTCATGTGCCGTGTCTCTTCAGGTCGTAGGCGATCATGGACTTCCACTTGGCTCTGTCTCTTGTCGCTTTCAATATTTTTCCTCTTGGTATCTCTCCTAAACCCCGCTCTACCATCCATTTGCACAGGCTTATCAAGTATGCCTCGCACTGCTTTCCCCTGTCTCTCTTTCCCTCTTTCCGTCCAGTGAGAATTAACTTCTCCAGGCCCTCCTTCCTCATTACATGTCCCAGAAAACTCATCTATTTCCTTCTAATATTAAGTTTTCTCCTCGTTTCCATCCCCTCCAACAACTCGTCGTTAGTCAGGTGCTCAGTCCATGGTATCCTCAGTATCCTTCTGTAAAACCACATTTCTGCTGCCTCAAGCCTCTCCTTCATCCTTGAGGGGATTGTCCAACATCCACTGCCATATAGAAGGACAGATATCACATAGCAATCCAGCACTCTCTTCTTTGTTTCTTGTCTTTCAGTACTCTGGTTAGCTTTTGAAACGCGTCCTTAACCATGCCATCGCGGCTTTGGATTTCAACACCGCACCTTACATCTTAGCACGCTTCCCAGGTATTTAAATTTCTTTACTTGTTCTATTTTAGTCGGCATTTTGGGGTCTTCCTTTGGCTATTGACCACGCATTCAGTTTTCTTGAAGTTTATGTTTAGTCTTTTCTTCTCGCTTTCTGTTACTACCTTCTGTAGGAGGTCCTGCATTCTCATTTCTGTGTCTGTTATCAGCACTGTGTCATCTGCCTATCATACATTGTTGAGATTGTGGCCGTCAATGACGAATCCTGACAAGGGTTTTATTTCTCTCAGAATTGTTGAATAGATCCTTGTCATATGCCTCTTTCTATTTTTTTATATCTGCTGAATTCACTTCCTATCCGTAAGCAAGTGGTTTGCTGCGGAGTAAATATTCTTATTTATGTTAACGTCTTTTCCGAAAATGTCGAGATTGTCAAGCATCTCTATCAATTTTACCAACCCTAAACTAAAATTTCAGACAGCTCATTCTCAAAAATTATGGGAAATGAAGGAAGAAGGCCTAAATCCACAGATAGATTGGAAAATAATAGGCGTATTCCAATAGATTGAGTGATAAATGTAATCTGTGCTTAGTAGAAAAAATTAAAATATCATAATCAAAATTTACTTCTTAACCAACGTAACGAGTTATTAGCAAGTGTCGTCATAAGAGTAGATTTAAACTCCCTTAAAAAGAGTTTAACTATTCTCTTCCTTCCAATTCATTCGATATATTTTTAGCCTAAATTTTTTCATACCGGTTATAATTTAAATTTAGACACATGATACCCTAAAGTTTATTCCTACCGGATACCTTTGACATCTCGGGCAAACTGCTTCCCTCCACTTCTAAAAAATGTGTGCTAATATTTTCCCTTTCTCCCGTTCTGGATCTTTTTCTAACCAAATTTTCTTACCTCTTACTTTTTTTAATAACCTTTATTTCCGGTAGACTAGAATTTCTTCATTTTACGTGCGATTGGGTTTGAACAATACGGGTTCTAGTAACCAGTTAAAATAGCTATTCCCCAAATGTAAAATTTTAATTTACATATGATATATATAGTAATCCGAATGTAATGGGTTAGCAGTGTGCAAAACAATGATAGGTGGGATCACGATACCTTATTATTGAAATGCCCCAAAATATATCATGAATGCTCTAACATCTGGATAGTGACTGAGCATGGCAAAACAACGTGAATTATCGCATTTCAAATCAGTCATAGTTGGGGCAAAACGAATAGTGTATCTAATTTCTGAAATTATGGGAAAATTTGGAATCTCTCAATCTATGATCTTACATGTATACCGGGAATACCTGATGCAAGGTATTACGAATCACAGTAAATAACACGGATCTTTAATTATCCTGACAAGAAGCATTTGACGAGAAATGACAAGTGACACTGACTCAAATCACATCCACATTAAATGCAGAGGTACTAGATGCATATCTAGCAGGCCGGCTCAACGTCTTTTAGCTTCTATAGGATATGGAAGCAAACGATCCACTTCGGATATAGTGCCCCGCCTGACCTTGTGACGTCGCTAATGGACCCTTGAGAACAGTCAACTTGTGGTGTGGTGGGGTGCGAATAGTTACTGTTACAGATGTTTAGAGCTGATGGTAGCCACTGAGTGTGTCGCAGACCCCATGAAGCCATATACCTCAGTTGCTAAAAATACATCGTGTTGACTGGTAGTAGTTCCATATTTGTGTCTGCTCTTTATAATTTTAAACGTGTTGTTAAAGAGGCTAAGTTTTTGTTTGCTGATAGAATGAGGTACATTATAACCTCTAACAAGTTTGGCTCTCGAGACTACTGGCGGATCTGTAATAATGTGTTTAATAAGATTAATTTTTCTATTCTACTCTCTTCACTCAGATGTTAACACCTTCTAAATAAGCAGAATGTTTTGCTCGTAAATGCGTTATGTGGAGTGCCTGACTTTCCACTTAGAACCGAGTTTCTATTGAGTGATATACATATCCATAATTTTGCTGTGATCTTTAAACTGGGTCACGACAAAGTAAAGGACTTGATGCTTTGAGAAATGTATCCTGATCTGGCTGTTGTTCTCTCTAAAATCTACAATAAATATCTTGCTTTTCTGCTTACTGGAAATCGTATTTGTAGTTCAAGTCTGCAAGAATTCAGACGAACTTCTAACTATAGATTTATTGGCAAAGTGTGCGTTGTGGTACAGTGGATATCGGCTCGGAACGAGAAACCGGGGAGCCGAATTCGAATTCCAGTTCAATCCATTGTATTCATTTACGCGCAATTACCCTTGGGAAAGGTATTAATCCGTCTTTTCCTTCCAGTTATGGGTTAAATAGCAGGACAGATTGGGTTCTATAGCCTTGGTCGGCAACCAGTCTACCGCAGAAAGCAATGGCAACCTACTGCGGGATAATCTTCTGCCCAGTCAGTCATGTCTCTTTCGAGACATGATCGCCCAAGCGTGTATCACGTATGGCACTTAACTGACTAACTGACTGACTATTAGGATGTGCGTTGTGGTGCAGTGGATATCAGCTCGGAAAGAGAAATTGGAGAGCCGAGTTCGAATTCCAGTTGAATTCATTGCATTCACTTACGCGCAAATACCATTAGGAAAGGTATTAATCCGTCTCTTCCTTCCAGTTATGGGTTAAATAACAGGACAGATTGGGTTCTATAGCCTTGGCTAGCAACCAGTCTACCGCAGAAAGCAATGGCAACCTACTGCGGGATAATCTCCTGCCCAGTCAGTCATGTCTCTTTCGGGACATGATCGCCCAAGCGTGTTTCACGTATGGGACTTAACTGACTAGAGGCTCTAAAGAACTCGGAATTAGTTAAGCATTTCAACTCCAAGTTCTTGTTTCAGATAAACAATATGGCGTTGGCTTCTCTAGGTCTACTGCTGAGGTATTAACGATTATTGCTGAAAGAGTCTGTTCAGTCTTAGATATGAATGGTGAATCTCAGGCTGTTGCGTTGGATATATCGAAGGCATTTTACAGAGTTTAGCATAATGGTCTTCTTCACAACTTGAAAGGTTATACTATGGACACATTTTTAAACTGGTTCAATTTTTTTTATCGGATCGTTAAATTCAATTTGTCTTGAATGACTGGTCTTCTAGATCTTTTTTGTGTTAATTCAGATCTTCTCCGGGGAAGGGGTCTATCCTTGGACCTACGCTGTTTCTAATTTTCTATTAGGATCACCATAAAAAAGGGTCAAAAGTTACCTCCCCTGGACCATTCAAGGTTATCCGTTTCCCAGCTAATAGTTGCATGCTGGGAGACAAGGAGAAGGGACTTCCGGGAGAGGCTAGCAAACATGGCAGGCAGAACTCTTCCAGGCTCTCTATAACACACGGTTAATCCACATCCACGACTGTTCGCTGTACTCATGTTTCCACAATAATAAATTCCCTAGTTATTTCCAATACTCGGCGAGTGTGTCATTTTTCCATTACCGTTTTATTTTGTCATGTTAAAACATAACATTTTCATTAACCACTTTCCTGATGTCATCATTTTTTAACTCGGTATCTTCGCTGATAAACACAGCCATTTACTCCTGTTTTAATAGTAAGTCTGATTTGTTCGATAATGTCAAATTGGCAGATGATCTAAAATATAACTTACAAACTGTTATTAACTGTAGAAAAGGATGGCTTATCAATTTCAACACATCCAAATCAAGCTACTTTCTTTTAATCTTTTGAGAGAACCCTTTATTTTTTCCATTAGTATATCTGATGCTAACCTTCAGGTGAGTGAATCATTGCGCATTCTCGGGATAACGTTTTCTACTGACATAAAGAGGAACCTTTATATTGAATCAATTGCTAGGTCTGCTGCTAGGGAAGTTGATTCACTGTTGTGCTAGATAATTTTCTCGTCAGAATGTATCCTACAGTCTATGCATTTAATATTGCTGCCACAGATGTGTATTTAGATATTCTTGATAAAATAGAAAAAAAATCTTCAAAATTGTTGGTCCTGAGCTGGCATTTTGCCTTCAGTCACTTTCCCCACTGCCGACATTTAGCTCCCTTGTTCTTCTATGAATATATTTATGGGAATATTTTTCTGTTGACCTTTCCTCTACGGTACCTAAATAATACGAATTTAAGCACAGTGCTAAATTGGCGGCATGGTCTCATCATTCTACAGTTGAATTGGCTAGATGTAACCGTAGGTTATATGCTGACACTTTCTTCTCCCATACTTGTGGAATTTTATTCCGGCTTCTTTCTTTCCGGTCAACTTTGTTCTTCCAAAACTGAAATGTAATGTAAATCGTTATCTTCTGTATTCTTAATTCCTGTTCTTTTACTTTCTCCTTTATAATGTTTTTCTCATATTCTATAGCACTCTTGCATCTTTATCGTTTTGCTTGGCGTGAAATGATTAAAAAATGTTAATTACCTAGTAAATACAGCGTTAATTCCACCAGCGAATTTCTTGAAACATTGTATCTTAATATAACTGCCCTTGTCAAAGAAACTACAGACATAGTAATACCACATATATATATATATATATATATATATATATATATATATATATATATATAATCTTTTCACCTTCCAGTCTCTTAATATTAGACCAACAATTATATATAAATTATCTTGCACGAAACAAGTAAACTTTATGACCATTGTGGCAACATTTTCGCACAGACTCACGGCGTAGCTATGAGCTCGTTTCTCAGTCACACTTTTCTACATGATTCTTGTAGAAAAAAAAAAGGTTGAGGTAATTTTACTAAGGTCTTCATACATGTTGCGATGGATAAATTGTCGTCATTTTATATTGTTAATTTCACACTTGAGCGTTGTTCGTATTTTTATTTAGTTCGCTGCACAGTATGGTAGGCTGAGTTGGGCACCGTCTGTAAGAAGAAGAGCATCATGACGCAATAAAACTCCGCCTGAAATTTTGAAACGGCATGCTGGTCTGCTAAAATATTCACACCGAAAACTCTAATACGAACATTTCAGAGTGTCTGTATGTCAATCTGAAGACAGTGCAGAGGATTCGGAAAGAGTTGGATGAGTCTGATGGAGATTACGGAAGTAAGAACTCATCTATAGCTCTTATTGTAAGTTCTAGCACTTTCGGCTATTCTCTGGGCATCCTCATGAACAAAACATAATTGTTATTTCTTAGGAGATGATGAAGTGATGAACTCAAACTAAGGCCGTACTGTTGTGTCTGTAAGCGAATATTTTAAATAATGAACTATAATTTAAAAATGTTACATAATTTAAAAATGTTACATAATCAGACATTATAAAGGATAAAGGACACTGGAAGCATATCCCAATGGGTGGCACTGTAGGATGAATTTTAAAATATTCTTCTTGCAGGTTTTTTTTATTAGTTATTGAAAATATTAAAAAATTCGTTTCCTAGACTAACGGATATTTTATTTTGTGGGTCATATATTGGTAGAAATATGTTTATTTTTTTAAGATGTGAACTTATGAAACACTTGTCACCTAAGTTGTATATGAGCAGAGATAATTGATTATAAATATTTTAGGTACCACCACTCATTCTCGATAACGAATCTTTAAATTTAATTTTTAAAAATAAAAAAGATTTCTTGAAACTTTTATTTAGATTTTAATTGAAAGCTGAATGATTTAATTTACTATTTCCAGTAAGCAAAATACTCTGGTATATTTCAAACAGAAATTATGTCAATTGGAATCTACAATTAAGTCTTCACTTAATAACTTAATAGCCTAACGCCTACAAGTCTTTGGAGTATTTTTAAAATATTTTTTAAACTTTACAAGTTATTATAATTAAAAAAATGAAAACAATTCTTTTAAAATTTCATTATTAATCGAATTTTTTTTCTTCAAATTATAATGTCCTTAATATATGTTATTTATTAAAGCAATTAATATCTTATCTAATTAAATAATGTCATAGTTTTATAGCATCTTTTATATTAGTATTGGGAGCAGATGTTCAGAAAAAGGCCAAATGTTTGAAAAATAATGAATGATTCTCATTCCCTAATGAGCCCTGCATTTAACTAATAAAATCAATTTCCCCTACAAAATATGTTTTCTTGAAATTTCATGAATTTACGTGGTGGTGGGTAACAGATTTAAAAAATATTTTACTAAGATTTTTTCAAAATAATAATTTCAAAAATAATTTAATTCATTTCCGACTAAGTCCAGAAATCTTCATTAAAATCCGACAATTATTTGATTTTTGCAAGAATTTCCAAATTAATCTGTTTTTCACTGAAAAAAAAAAACTGAGTTACGCAATATTACATTATCCATTCTAAACTCTCGTAACGACTTGGTTACCCGCTAACCAAAATCAAAACGAGGTTTTTTTCGAACATGTTAGATAGGATTGAAAATTGTAAAAAAATAATTAAAAAATACTTTGATCTTTTCTCTTTATAATAGCATAAACATTTTGAGGAAAAACTTAATTTTTATTAAGTTTGGGGGCCTTTTGTATTCATACTATGCTGTGTTTTCAGCGAATTTCTGGAGGTACCTATATCTCCCATCTGAACTACGCACAATTATTTAGGTTGTCGTTTCCTCATCAAAGTAAATATCAATTTTATACTACCTATGTTCGGGCACCGATATTTCCTAATTTTATTGTAGGAAGCAACGGTTATGCTGATCTTCCATATTCGCAAAAGTCAACTAACTTCAGCTTGAGTTGAACTAAGTTCATCATATCGGTTTGTTTCAATTGGGTTCTTCTCAATAGATGTCACCTTTGCGATTTATAACTGAACCCTTAGAAATGTTATGATGTTATGCGTGTTAACGATTATCCATACCATACTGAGAGACCTTGCGTACACTTGGTATTAATACACATGGGAGAGGTATGAAGCCACTTTTTTTCTGGTACCAGCGATGGGTTAAAATGAATACTGGGGTTTCTAAATTTGGTTGCCACACAGTCAAGATGGACATTTTCATTTACTAAATGCAAAGAATGCAACACGAAACTCACGAAAGAGAAAGAAAGAGAGAGAGAGAGAGAGAAAGAGAAAGAGGGGGCGAGAGATTATGTATTATAAATATAAGTTCATAGCCCATCGACACTTATATGAAGGTTGCTAAAAATTTCTCGATCGACCCAAGAAGCCCTAAAAAAAGAGATTTAGTAATTTTCTCAGATCAAAGTTGCTCAAGCTGAGAACTTTTCAGCAACCTACGTGTAAAAACAAGGATTAGCATTCAATTAATCATTTGGCATTTTTTATCTAAAGTTTATGAATTGTAAGGATTCCGCTAATAACAATGTTTAACAAGTATTAAAAAAAGTTTTTTCAGTGAAAACAGTTCAATGCTTAGATTGTTTTTGTTTTTTGTTTTGGTTTCGCGTGATCGAAAACCTGACAGTTCTAAAAATACATCTTACAAAACTGTATAGTCAATGTTTGTCCACGTGATAAGCAGTTTAGATCAGTGGTGAAAAAGGTGTTTGAACGAGTAATGACTGCGGGTCTTGGTAAAGATAATTTTTCTTTGAATATTTTGGGCTGTTGCTACAGAATCACAAACAAAGATCTGCACCAAATAATAGAAACCACATCACTTGAGGACTACCAGCAGCAGCAACAACTAAAATGAATATCCCATGTAACTGGAACAGAATATAATGACATAACCAGAATTCTACATCACTTCAAATAAAATGTTAGGAAGGAAACCCCCATCTATACTGGGAAAATCTACAACTACTGAAGAAAACTGTTTTCTTAAAAAAGTGTTTTAAGAGAAAGATTTTATAAATTTCACCAGAAGCAGTATATGGTTGCTCAGTCAATGAAAGCCAAGTATTTCCTTGTAGGGAATCGACAAATATTACCGTTACCATTGTAATTTTAAACTTCGAGATTTCATATAAATAAGTAAATAAAATAATTCTGTGACACGGACAAGTAAATCTGACATAAGCCTTGGAGTTTAGTGAGAGGTATTGTCAGGCGTATGTCCGTTGTGGTGCAGTGGATATCGGGTCGGAACGAGAAATCGAGGAGCCGAGTTCGAATTCCAGTTGAATTTCTTGCATTCACTTACGCACAAATACCCTTGGAAAAGTTACTAATCTGTCTCTTCCCTCCAGTTATGGGTCAAATAATAGGACAGATTGGGTTCTATAACCTTGGCTGGCAACCAGTCTACCGCAGAAAGCAATGGTAACCTACTGCGGGATGATCTTCTGCCTAGTCAGTCATGTCTCTTTCGATACATGATCACCCAAAGCGTGTATCACGTATGGCACTTAACTGACATTGTCAGGCGGTCAAATCCTTGATAGCTAGGCGAAGAGAATGAGAGCGAATCTGTGAAGATATGTATCAATAAAATGAAAGTGTAATAAACCTCCACAGTGAACGTCAGTCTATATGCAAGTCTTCACCTAAATGCACATTGTTTATAAGAGGAAAATTCGTTATTAACCTATTCATATTTTATGGATATATAAAATAAATATTTGTGGAAATCTAAAGGATTATTTGCTGAATGATTACAACCTCTATTTGAGCATTTAGAATGGAAACCATTATTTCTGTTTAAGTGTAAGTCATTTGGATGAAATGTGCTGAATTTCAAACTCTCAAATTAATAGCCACAATGAGAGTTTGAAGCTTTAAAATGATCCGGAAGGCTGAATTAAAGAAAGATGTTTACGAGCTTCAGAACCTGAAAAATGAAGGTATTTACCAGACCATCCACATCGCTATCGAGTGTGACACAAGGTCGAGTCTTAAAATGGGTTTAACGGCAATACTGTGGAAGAATTGTCCAACGCATTCGACACTTTCACTTTTGGTGACACCTCAGGAGACGAGTAATGAACCCTGCTCTCTGCCAAAGGAGAGAATTATTACCTGGGAGAAGGAAAGCTTCGGCTGCTTAGGCATAATATTTTTTAAACTTATCCGCATAGGCCTTCACCTACAACAAAAGGCAAAGCAGCACTGAATATTGCAAAAAGTAACCGACAGAGACCACCGAACTGTAAATGATTTCGTTGCACTGGTGACAACAGGTTGAGGACAAGATCTTGCCGATTTTTTCCGTATTTATTATTACGTAACCCTCTGCCACTGGTGCACAGAAGGTTACATAAGAGGTGAATGATGAGAAAGAGTAACAAGTTACATGGGAGTCAGAGAATGAGGAAGAAAAGAATGAGAATACAGGTGTGAAGAGGGCTGCATGAGAGTGGAGTGGACAGGAAGAAAAACATAATACAAGGGTTGTCAGGGAAAGGATGTGAGTCAAAATAAGAGATGGCAATTGACTTTGCATTTAAATTATTGGAGAGTGTAGCTTTCAGGGAAGCAAGTATACGGAAGGGAATTCCACAGGCGGGAAGTGCTCGCAAAGAAGCTGTAGAGTAGAAGTTGCGTTTACATTTGATTGGTTTCACTGTAAAAAGGTGGAACCTAGCCGCTAGTCTAGTAGCTCGAGTAAATTCATGGAGTGGGGTCACCAGGGAGATAAGCTCATCAAAGCAGAAGCCGTGAAAGTATTTGTAGAAGAGACAGAGGGAAGCCACAATACGTCGGTGAGAAAGTTATAAAATAGTCATCTTTGTCAATTTATGAAATATTTAATCACTGCGGCAATATCGAAAAACCTAAGTAAATCATACAATAAAAGATGTTAAACTGACCACTCGGTCTCTTTTAAAACCCACCCTTTAGGAAATTCGAATGAGATGGGCTGCAGGACACATTCTTTTCATCGATGAATGTTCTGTTACCTTCAATTGACCAGATGGATAGAGCGAAGTTTGGGTGGATACTGATGGAAGCTACTCACATGGTTGTTTTGATGTTTGGGTAAGGGAAATCTATGTGGTGAAGTGGCGTGCCCATAGAGAGTTCATACATTCGTTGATTTTTTTTTAAGGCACACTTGTAGTCATAGTTCAAGAATAAGCTAAACGCATTCAGAAAGAAATAATTTTACGTACAGCAATTATCACTTATATTTGGCGATAAACGCCAATCCATATCTAAATAAAATGTGCTTCAAAAACAGAATCTCAAGAATATATAGCAGGAGCATCAAGCCAGATATAGACTGCAATATTCAATGGACAGATAAACGGTAGATTAATAAATGCATTAGATTAATTCCAACAAGAAAATATTTGGAATAACACAGAGAACCAACTTTGCTAGCAACAGCCCTAGCAAGCAACTGATTTAATATAATCACCTAAATTCATGTTAGCTGAAAGCGTGAAGCTAAGAAAATGCCCTCCTGGAAGTGAGCATCAGCCATGCTGACAGAATGCAACAATGTTTCTCTATGATGACTAAACAATAGCAGTTATTTGTTTCGGATAAATCTATAAAGAAACTGTTGATAATAACACCATGTAACAATTTTTTTGCTTTTTTGTCTTTGATTAGTATATACTATTTCCTAATTGCTTTTGTCTAGAAAGCAAAGAAAATGACTTATTTTTTAAAAATTTGTTTTTGTGATCGAAACATTGATGTTTTAGCTAATCTATTTTCTATTATATTTCAGACAGATTCAGCGCTGAGTTGCTGGATAGTAATTTTCTAGAACTTTCTGGAAGTTTCAAGAACTTTCGAGAAGTTTCTAAATTTTCAAGAATTTTTAGAAAATTTTGGCAACATAGATGACATCATAATTACAGGGAACGTAAGTTCAACAGTTCAGTTTGCTTCTAGCTGTCTAACTAAAGACAAGTCGCTGATAGATGCATTCGTCATAGATGGTATCATTTTTATTTTTCTCTTTTGTGGAATGATACAGAGGAAAAATAGAAATTTGGAATCCACGAAAAGCTGTAATATTCGCAGGATCTGGATGACGACCTTCTTTGTCAAATATAAAGCCCATTTATTTTATTGATGAGGAGTAAAACTAGCACTTCATTTCGAAGGTGGAAACCAAATCCTTGAATGCGTGTCAGGACATTACTGACCCTTTTCTTTTAATTCATTATTTAATCGACCAACATCTATAATATCGTCAATGTACGCAGCTACACCATCTTCCCCTGTTCACATTGTATCCATGACTTGCTGGAATATGGCTGGGGCTGTTTTAACTAAATAAAAATGAGCCTCGTATATTGGAATAATCCATGATGCGTGATAATGGTAAGCAGTTCTCTGGCAGCTTTAGAAATTTCCACCTGCAAATAAGCCTCCGTCAGATCTAGTTTCGCAAAGCAGGTTCTGCCATTGTGTTTGGTGAAGAGATCATCTGGGACCATTAATGGATATTGATGGCCCTCAAGTGGTGTGTTGAGCCCAGTTAAAATATCAGCACATAAACGTATTGAGCCATCGGCTTTTTAAAACACTACAATGGGTGTTGCCCATTGTGAATATGCTACAGGTGTGATAACTCCCATTTATTCCAGACGTTTTAATTCCTTGTCTATCAGTGGCAAAGCAGCATATGATACTGGTAGTTTGGGTCAGAAGATAGGTTTAATGGATGGTTTGAGTGGGAATATAGCTTCTGCAACATCCCAGGTCATTGGTGAAAACTGCAGAAAATTTACCGATTATCTGTTTGGTTCGCTCAGCAATGGTGCCCTGAGATGAAGGCTTGGATACCATATTGCACGCAGAATTGGGTGGAGTGCCCAAAAGTCGCAGAGACCCAATAAAATCAAGTTCCAATAGATTGTGACTGGAGTCTAAAATGTAAATAATTCCAGATAATTGTGTGATTGTTGATAGTAATTTGCCGGTATTATAGATACAATCTCCGAACACACTTTGCACTACCCGAATGGTTGATGTTAGCGAAGGCTAGCTTATGATTTTCCATAGTTTTTTAGATATGAGTGTTATATCGGAGACTGTCAATTTGTAGATGAACAGGACAGCCAATCAGCTCTACTGCCACATATTTGCGGTTCGACTTAGAGTTTAAGAGAAAATTAGCAAAAAGGCTGTTGGTGCGAGTTTTCCTACACTGACTGTATTTATGTGGCCGCTGTGTGTTGGTTTGCGCCATAGTGGGGTACAGAATCCCTCTTTGTGTTCCATTCGGTTACGCTCCCGACATTGATGTAACTTGAATGGACAATACCGAACCAAATGTCAGCTGCCACAATTCCAGCAAGCAGAAGGCGGTTTCTTGTCAGTCGAAGCCGGTGTTGTAGTAAGCGTTGAGTTGTCTTCGAACAGTGTTTACTGCGGCCCTTGTTGAATGTACCGATTGTTATATCATAGCCAAATCGTGTTTAAGATTCACCAGTCGCTGATACTTCACTGCAACTTGCTGCAAAGTAATATCAGGGTTGATACACTTCCATTTTCTTTGAACAATAGCAGAGGTTCATCCCTTGTTTCCTGTTTAGGAAGAGGTTCCTGGTTGTTTTCCTCTTCTCGGGCATTGATAGTGATGCTCACGCGAATTTTCTCTGATGTGTGGTGACGGTGGCAACATCTCTTCATACTGAGGGTACCGGGTTGACAGTTTTCTGGTTGCTGCTTCCAACTGGTAGTTAGGAGCCCTAAATCTTGTGTACTGTCGACAGTGGATGCCCTGATAAACAGTTGCACAATATAGGGGTTCTTGTAGTGTCGTGACGCAAATGGATGCAGGTGTCTGCAAGTGTTTCTAGTGGGCAACCTTGAGGCCACACTATGCTGCAGTCAGTGCCGGTTCCCTTGGTACACATGTCGCATTCGATGCCCGTCTGCTACCACTACTTGAAGCCTCTCTTTACCAAAATAACCTAAAATGAATATTCACAACCAAAGATACAAGACTAAACCACCCATACAAATATCATCTAAGCCACTCAACATTTCTTTCTCTAACATTCGTGGTATGCTTAACAACTTTTGCAGTGTGGAATTTTTTCCGCAAAAGGACCCTGGACATCCTAGCTATCTGCGAAACCAACCTTAAACCCACAATTCCCTTCTCTGATTTCTCGATTCCTGGTTACCTTCACCTCTTTAGAAAGGAATTCAATGTCCACATGCATGGTCTGGGAGTTTATATTAGCAAACATCTCCCTTTGGCTTGGGTGATTTCTCGTGAACCATTTTTACATGTTTACGCTTTACTTAACTCAGCTATCTTTTCTTTCTCTACTGCTCTTGACTGTTACTTTCCTCTCCTGACTGTTCCTTGCTAGACAATATTTCTGATAATATAGACAAGGCCATTTCCTCTTACTCATTTGCTAATATATTTGTGTTTGGTGACTTCAATGTCTATCATGTCAAATGACTGGAAAGCTCTGTCACTGATCTTGCTGGCATCCATACCCTGAACTTTTTAATCACTCAGTCTCTCACGCAAGTGCTGAATTTCCCCACGCACTTACCTGCTAGATCTCTGCTTCACTTCTACCCCTGACTCATGTCATGCCATTCAGCTCTGCCCTCTTGGTAACTCTGATCATGCTGTGGTTTTCGTTAATATATCTCTCCACTTCCTCCAGGAACCTCCTACCAGCAGAATATCTTACTGCGGACTGGGAGACGTTCCGCGACTTCCTTTATGATATCCCTTCAAAAAATGTGTTTAGTCTTTCTGTTGAAGACTGAGCCTCTGAGGTCTCAACCTGGGTGAAAGCTGGCATCGATGCTTTCATTCCAGCCAAGAAGTTCCGACTTAAGCTTCATTCATCCCGTTAATACTCTCCTGGAATCACTTCTTCCAGCTTTACTGGAGCAACACGTCTGAATATACTAGGTGTTTTTGTCTCTGCTCGCAATAAATGTAAGCGGATACTAAATGATGCGAAGCTGTTGTTTGCTGACAGAATGGAGCAACGTAGGGCATCCCGAAAGTTTGTCTCTAAAAACAACTCTCAATCCCTCCTTTATTCGATAAATTATTGCTTTCACAGCCACATCGGACAAGGTTCAGTGCTTCTGTTCGCAAATTCTCCTCTAACTCTCCATTTGACTCACCTGGAGTACCCACGCCCGACTTCCCACCTAAAATTGAGGCTCAACTGAGGACATACACATAATTTTCTTTCTTGTCTCTAACAATTTCTAAGCTTAACCCCATTAAGGCAAGCGGTGGTGACGGAATTCCAGTCGTCGTTGTAAAGAAATGTGCCCCTGAAATATCCCCTGTTTTCTTCAAACTCTACCAATATTGCCTCGCTGCTTGTTGGAAATTATCCTCTGTAGATTCAGTTTTAAAAATTCTGGAAAAACATCGGACCCCTCTAATTATCGCCCTATCAGTCTCATACCGGGTTTTGACAGAGTATTCGAGCCTATTATCAATTCTGATGTGGTTCATCATCTCACATCCTACTACCTATCCGACAAATAGTATGCGTTCCGCTTCACCATGTCAACCGCTGATATGCTAACGACCATCCTCTAATACATATACTAAGTTCTCGGTAAGAACGGCGAAGTTCGAGCTGTTGCCTTAGATATATCGAAAGTATTTGACAGGGTTTGGCATGCTGGCCTTCTGCGTGAGCTACAAGGCTATGGTATAACTGGACGTTAGTTCACTTTAATCCAATCGTCCCTATCAAATTGCATAATGAAGGTTGTATTTAGCGCGAATGCTTCCAGATGCTATCATAAGAACGCGGGTGTCTCACAAGGCTCTGTTCTAGGTCCTACGCTTTTCCTGATTTTCATCAATGATCTTCCTGATGTAATCAGTTCCCAAGTAGCATCTACGCTGACGACACTACCATTTACTTCTGCCTGAATAAGAAGTTTACCAAGGTTGACAAAGTAAACATCGCTAGTACTCTTGAAAAGGACGTTCGATCTGTAGTGGACTGAGTTAAGAAATGGCTCGTAAATTGTAATGCTTCCAAAATGAAGCTAAATAACCACCATAGACAACCTCTCTTACCTCCCATCAGTATGGATCACACTAGTCTTGCATGAAGCAATGAACTGCTCCTCCTCGGACTCACTCTCTCAACCGACCTCAAGTGAAACGACTATCTTGAATCAATAGCTATATCTACTGTTAGGAAGGTCGGGTCATTGTGTTGAGCCAGGAAGTTTTTTTCGTCCGAATATATCTTGCACATATACAAATCTACCATTCGTCTGTGCATAGAATACTGCTTTCACATCTGGTCGAGTATCCTGCTCTTCATCTAGGGCTTTCTCGACAAAATCCAAAGGAGTATCTGCACTGTAGTCAATCACGATTTGGCAGCTCTACTTCATTCACTTTCCCACTCTCCACGAATTTACTTGAACTACTAGACTGGTAACTAGGTTCCACTCTTTCACAGTCCAAACGGCAAAATGTAAGCGTCACTTCTACTCAAGTAGATTTTTTCTCGCACTTCCCGCCTGTGGAACTCCCTTCCCTGATAGCTACAATCTCCAAGAGTTTAAGTGCAATGTCAGTTGCCATCTTTTATCTCCATGACTTCTATTTTCTCTTATTCTTTCTCCGACATTCCTTATATCTTGTTCTTCTTTCTTTTTACTTTTCTCTTATGTAACCCCCTGCGCACCAGTGGCGGTACTACTTTGCTTAAGGGAAACGGTCATAAAAAAAATAAATAAAAAGTAATTTGCAGTATAAACACAAATAGCGGAAAGGCTACTCACTTTAAAAAAATCTTTGTAATCTCTCTTTTGTAATACTAGAATTAAAAAAATGCTACTTTTGAATCACATTTCGTTTTGTTCCTATTTTGCTAGAATGAGAATATTTACATTCACCAGTTTTCCCAATGGGAACAGCTAAATTTCAGAAATATCATTATCCTAGTCACAAAACCAAAGTTTAAAAGAAATATTTACCACTTTTCATACTTTCTAGGCATAAGCAAATATAACAGTAACAGTTACTACTCAAAAACAAACATCGAGTTACACAGTGAATCAGAAAGAGACGACTGAATACCAAACTAATCACTCGGGCGTTCTGTCCTTGGTCAAGTCCATTATGATACTTCCGCGCATGCACGTTACAAAAGGATTACAAATAATGGTATATTGAACCAAAGAATTGCTCTTCCCTAAATTCATTTATTGGATAAGATGTTAGTGATCACTTAAAATATTAAAGACATGGGACTTTGATGCAAAATTATTTTGTAAAGTTTGCGAACCGGCCAGATCGAATGTGAACCCAGACACGAAATCACCTTCTATTAGTTTGTCATCCGATACATCGTCGTCATCAGAATCGTTCATGGCCATGGACTCACAGTCTTCATCATCGTTGTCGTCATCCGAGGTGACATTGGCTGTTGTCTTTTGGGATGTTTGCCTAAACAGTTTCTTTTTTAGGCTTTTGGGGGGTTTAACCGTTGCCTTTTCTGCTGTCAATTCATCTCGGACTGGTGTGTCAGTCAGCATTTTGGTTGCCCTTTTCTTTCTTCCCCGAGTTGTGATGTCTTTATTTGCTTTATCCCTTGACTTCACAATGAAGCGAATGAGTCCCTGGCATCCCCTAAAGAGGGGTGAGGGGAAGAAGAGAAAATAATGTGGCACACATATTGGTATACAATGAACCATCGGTTCATCTTACCCTCTGCTCAAAGGATCATTTTACCCCACAGCAGCCATCTTGAAAAAAAAAATCATTTGACAGCAAGGCAATCCACTTCATAACCATTAACAACGTGCACAGAAGAACAGTCAACTCAACCTCCAGTAATTAACAATGAAAAGAAAACAATTATACTTACCAGAGTATTTGATGATGTTCCCACTTTTCAACTTTTCACTTGATGATCGTCAAAACACTTTTTTTCGCACCCAAACTCTCAAATTGGTTATAAATCGGCGCCAATCGCTCAGAGACCTGTGGTGATATTTGCTTAATGTGTGTGACGTCAGAGGTTTATGGGGTCTTTGTTAACTCGTATACAAGCGTTGGTTCATCTTAGCCCACTGTTCATCTTACCCCATCCTCCCCTATATATATATATATATATATATATATATATATATATATATAGATGAAACGAATAAAAAGAATCCCTTTAACAGAAAAAAATCCTGCTAGCAATTACGTGTGCTTGATTGTCATTATGTCTCTAAATCCTTCTTAGAAGAGAAGACTGAACAAGCCTTCTACCTATGATATTCTAGAACAAAAAGTGAAAGATAATGAGCTACAACTGTTCCTTTATAGCCCTGAAACAGCGCCACCAGGCGAGCGTCTTAGCTCACCAGGTGGTATTAATACCTATAAATACCTCCAATAATTTTTGTGTGGTGTGACAGATTAAACGATAAAAATTACACATATTTTTATTCATTTGTTTATTTTATAATCGTGTCGCTCCAAGCAAGGCATTTTACTGTCACTGTTGTGCAGGAGTTTATATAGGAAGAAAGTTATGAGAAAGAGTGACAGATTACAGGAAGTGTCAGAAAGAGGGTAAAAGAAGGATGAGAATACTGATGAGAGATGAGTGGACGGAGAAAGGAGTATGAGAGAGAGGTTGCAAGTTAATGAGATAGATGACTTTTCTTGAAGATTGTAGCTGCCGGGAAAGCAAGTAAATAGATGGAAATTCCATAGGCGAGAAGTGCGAGAAAAGAAGCTATTAGAGTAGAAATTGCGTTTACAATTTTTGGGTTTCACGGTAAAAAAAAAAGTAGGACCTAGTTGCCAATCTTGTGGCGCGAGTAAATTCATATATAGGGGGTACCAGTGAGCTAAGTTCATCGGAGCAGAAGCCGTGAAAGTATTTGTAGAAGAGACACAGGAAAGCTACATTGCGCCGGTGAGAAAGTGACTGTATCCTAGCTGCTAAGTCGGGATTGATCACATTACAGATTCTCCGTTGGATTTTGTCAAGGACTTCCAGGTGGATAGCATGAGCACCCGACCAGATATGTCAGCAGTATTCGATGCACGGGTGGATGGTAGATTTATATATGTGCAGGATTCAATTGGCAATTTCTTAACTTTTCAAGAAAACATTTAAAAATTATATGAGTGGACAATGTCTTTTTTTAAACTTTATTCGCTTTTACTATGCTCAATGCTATATTGTTTCCTATTTATATGATCATAAATTAATTCAATAAGTTAATAATTTAATTATGAGTAAGTCTTATTATAGTTATGAATTATTATTATTATTATTATTATTATTATTATTATTATTATTATTATTATTAAGATATCATGATTGATATGCCAGTGTAACAGATAGAGGTAAGTTATAGACAGATCAAGCATACAGTCTTGTTTTTCTTTATGAAAAAAAAAAGACCAAATAATCTTACTTCTGTCCAAAATAGCTTTCTTTTATTGGGGTAAGAAAAAAGCGATTAGTCGAGACTGGTGAGCAAGCAAAAAATACTATATTTCGAGGCCTACTAAAGTAGACCCCATTTTGATTTTGATTTTTTTCGACAAACAGCACTAAAAACATTATTTCTTTTCGAGGTTAGTCTTTGTTTTCTGCTACGTTGCCATAGAAACAACTTCGTAATTCGTCGTTAACAAACCTCAATCTTCTTCTTCTGTGCACCCTGTCCTTTCAGGACGTAGGCGATCATGGCTTTCCATGTCTTCCTATGCCTGGTGGCTCTTAGCACGCTTTCTCCTGTTACACTACACAACCTTCGTTCTGTCATCCACCCTTTAAATATGTTATCCGCTGCTTTCCCCTGTCTCTTTTACCCTCTATCTGGACTGTTAGTATCAGGTTCTCCTAGCCCTTCTTCCTCATTGCATGTCCCAGTAACTTCAGCTGCCTCTTCCTGATGCTCAGTATTAATTTCCTTTTCGTTTCCATCCTTTCCAAAACCTCATCATTGCTCACATGCTCAATCCATGATATCCGCAGATCCTTCTGTAGAACCAAATTTCAATCGCTTCAAGTTTTTCCTACATCTTTGATGATATTGTCCAGCATTCACTGCTATATTAAAGAACTAATATCACATAACAATCCAGTACTCTTTTCTTTGTTTCTAGCGAAATTTTTCTGTCTCTTAATACTGTACTCAACTTCACGAGTCCCATAACCCATTGGTGCCGTGAATGTACCACATATACTCCAGCCGTAACGATAATGGGTGTGCCTATATAGTCACTATATAGTCAATTTCTTCTGACAGAGCCCATCCCTCTTCAAACTTAGTTTGAATTCTGAGTTGTTCTTATAAACTGGTTACTCTGCCAAGTTTACAAAGCCCTGCTATTTAACCCATAACTGAAGCGAGAAGAGATGTATTTATTCCTTTTCTAAGAGGATTTTTACGAAAGTGAACACAATAGACTAGTCCATAATTTGAACACAGATGTGTCAGTAGTTAATAGACCTAGATTATCCCCATGAACAGATATTTGTTAAATTACACTTAATTAACAATCTATCATAACTTAACAATTTCCCTTGTCTCTACCCACACATACACGTGTGAGTTTTCTCATTAAACCAACTGCATGTCGTGTTTTGTTTAACGAGAGACAAATAAATAAAATCAAAATCTGTTCGCTGATAAAGAGTTAAATTTTGTCGACATTTGAAGGCGCCGTGTCTTTTTAAGATGTGAGCGATGATATCTGTGGTGAATACGGAATTAAAAGTAACTGTTTTCTCTTCACTGTTTACAAATTTTGAAGTTCAATGTGAAATCAAATTTGGATCAATAGGAAAAAGGAATGATACTGAAGGAAAAAGACGAAGCCAAATTTCACGATCCGGTCTGAATTATTTTCTAACCAATGAAAGGGAGCGATTTATAATGCTGAGAGAATATAGCAAGCCTGTGTAAAAAAAATTATTGTATATATATCTAAAGAGAAAGAAAATGGAACCAGACAGAAGGGAGCAGAGATCAGAGAAGACACCGAAATAATGTAAGGAAAAAATCTCAAACCGCTGAACCGGACATGTCCCGTCAACATTCGTTCTCCCGTTTCTTCTTGCGTGACATTTTCTCTTATCTCTTCTTCTTCGTCCTCACCATTCTAGCCGTCAACAAGAAAGAAGACAACAACAGCAACAACAATAAGACACTTCAACTGACTCTTAAACATTAACGTCGATAAGTACAATTTTCCTTTATTGCTTTTCCTTCTTTTTCACTTTCTCGCCGTCCGCAAAAAGAAAGAAAGGAACACAGACTTTACTACTACCCTGTTAATCCTCGCCTGCATACAAACATATCGCTACAACTACGAACTCTCGGTTCATTTAACTCCGTACTACACTTTCTCTTTAAACATTTACACAGTTAATAATTTCACTTCCTATTAATTGATGTTATTCTGTTCTGTAAATAAATTTCTATTTAAACATACAAACAAAATACTTTTATTCTTTCCAACCTTCTGATAACTTAAAACTGTAGGGAGTTCGGTTCTGTTTGGCATAAGGCCAATTTGATAAACATAATCGAGCTCCTCCTATATATCTATTTAAGCTTACCGTTCTTATTGTTTTTCATTCTGATATTTAACAATGATTTCATTCTACATCATATTCTTTGCACATTTGTTACACACTCTCTCCATTGTATTCGCAACATTTGGTAATAAAATATATGATAATCGTTTCAGGTCTTGTTTTCATTTATGACGAAATTGTTTTGTATTTTCTAGCATGTCAGTTAGTAGACATAGCATTGCAATCGAGCATCTTTTTTTCTTTTCATTTCTTGCGTTATTCTTCGATCTGTTAATACATGATTCAATTTTTGAAAGTATCTTATGCCATTACTACGTGCTTCTTATATTTTGGTATCACACTTTCCGTAGTTGGTTACCGTATATTTCCGCGTATAAGACGATCTTTAGATAAGACAGAGTAAAAGAAATATTGCAAATTTTCATGAATTTATTCTCTATTTGTAGTATAAGACGACTGCTTATTGATTATATAAAGATGATGTTATTGGGAATGTTACTTACTGTAACTTTAGGAATTCAAAATAAACGAAATAAAAAAGCCGATTCTATATCATGTTTTCCTCCACACGTCTCCTAAAAGGGAAACCATTTTGTTTGCGTTTTATCACGTTATCTCTTGTGAATACTGATTCTTCTTCTTTCATTTACTTATACTTTATCGACAATTTAATGATAAATTAATATTATCCTAAATGTTATTACTCTCTGATGTAATGAATATGTGATGTAATGAATATGTATACAACTTGCCCCCCCCCCCTCACAGTAATATGGTTGGTTGGTGTCACCCATAAATACAGACTAAGGGGAGGACGTCCGTTAGCCTACCTCTCAGCATACTGCATACGACGAGTGCCGGTCCCTTACGTCTATTTACTAGATTATCATACCCGGTTACATTTGCCAAAACCGCTTAGCTACTTCGAATAATATATATATATCCCTTTCCGGGACATATCACTCTCATAATTAACATTACCATGATTTTTAGCAAAAGATAAAGATTGCTGTGAACGCAATCATAACTCGATGTTTACATTTTTTCAGCTGAGCTTACATGGTTACAAGTTGATTTCATTCATATGGAATTATTTTTCTTATAGGCAATTTATTATAAAGTTGTGCCAGTAATATATAAGGTAGAAATGGTTTAATTATTATTTTTATTGTGAATTTATTCATTAATGTGAATCTTTTTATGTACATTATTGGTTATAGAATCGAGGCCGAAGTTAGCCTACCAACAAACATCCCTCAGAATTTAAGGTTTCTTTTTTTTAATTTTAGTTTTTAAGGGTGAATTTTGGGACCTAAAGATCGGCTTATACGCGAAAATATACGGTAATTAATTTCCCGGATACCTAAATCTTTGCATCTGCTTGATTTCAAAGTACACGGTGTGTAACCTACACCTGGGAAGAATGTCCTTTTTATCTATTACTATTCATTGGATTTTCTTGCAATTAAATGTTTAGTCCTTTCTTCTTGTTTGTATCAATTGCCGTTTAGTTTTTTTTTCTGAATCTGTCATAAACACAGTGTCAGTTGCGTAGAGTAAAACCTTGTCTTAGTACGAAATAAAAAAATCCAGTGTCTTTCGTTTGTTATCATTTTTTAAATAATAATTTTTTTCTAACAAGCTGAAGAAGTATGTTAAACGTTTTAAATACTGTGGCCCGGACAAACTGTATATAAGCTGACCTCTCTGAGTTAAAAACCAGTGATGGTATAGGGGGTTATACCGACGTGATCCGAACTCGCAACCTTCTGAACGTCGGGATTGCCAGTTTATAGAGTCCTGTGGAAATAGTTGGGAGCTAACGACGTTGAATAGTAGTTCTTGTTGATAGACGAAGAAATGCTGAGTCCCATTTCCAACGATTGCTGGACTGAAGTGCGCCTGAATCGACCCACGTCGGCGGTCACCAGTTTATATAGTGGGGACGTTGTTTTTAAGGATGAGCGTTGGCCGGGAGGAATGTTCATTTTGGCAATAGAAGGCTGACAAGAAGAATTAAGACTTAGGTATGTGGGAGCGTTGTAAGTAAGGAATGTCTTTGATGTATCCGCTCCTTAGGTCAGTAAGTAGTTTTGAGACAGTGAATAAGGAAAAGAGAGGTAAGTAGCCGCATAGTAGCCGCTTGACGTCGATCAAGGGAGTGACTAATTACTCTCGTCTCTCTTGAGTCTGTCTGGGTCCGTCTGTGTCGGTCTGTCTGGCGATGCTTTCTGTATCGGCTTTTTATTTCGACTTTTTGGATCGCAGCAGATCATTTGGAAATTCACACTTGTATTTGATTCTGGGCTTCCCATTGGCCAATAAATAAAATTCGCGTAGGCTCGCGAACTGAAATTTAATATTTAATTAATTTTTAGTTTTCAACCGGAACATCTGCGCGAAGCCGGTTGCGCACCGACGAGTTTTGGTCATTTTCTTTTTGGTCGGGAGAGTGCAAACATCCGGTCCATCACTTTTTCTCAGTCGGTATCACCACAATGGTGAGAGGGCTAATGGAGACGTTACTAGATAGAAACCAGTTATGTGTTAAAAGGCAATCTGCTAATGATATTTCTGCTCTGCTTAAGTCCGAGAAAAACACAGTAGATTGACACTGACCAACTTCTAAGATTACTACTATCCCTACTATGGTTTGATTTCAAACTATTACAAACGGACATTTCTCCAGGCTACTACCAATATCCGCCTTAACGAACATTTTGCTACATATTCTAAAGAAAATAAATAAAAATATATTATTTATTTGAAAAAACAAATGGGTCAGTTCGTTTTATTCCAAAGTTTCTGATAAAATAATTATCTTATCATTTACCATACTGGTGACCTCCTGACGTTAACATATGTACCACACTGGATACCAACAATGGCTCGTCATCTGATTTTGACCAAGTAAACTGTAAATAAATTATGAAATGACTGTTCAGTCAAGACTTTGCAAGCCTCGTATCGCCTTCGTGGGTACACACACACACACACACACACACACGCACATACACGCACATATGCATGAATGACATACATGAACACATGCAATTGTGCCCACATCATTGATACACACATGAACAAAGACATGTACATAAACATGTAAGCACACACACACACACACACACACACACACACATACATACATACATATATATATATGTGTGTGTGTGTGTGTGTGTGTGTGTGTGTGTGTGTCCGTTACGTATAGACTCCGTAACGGCTGAACCGATTTTCTTGAAAATTTACACAGTTGTACTATAAGCGTCTGCGAGTGTTTTTAGCTAGGTTTTGTGTCGAGGTACCCCCGATAAATATCGAAAATCGATAATCGAAAAAATCGGCTTATAGAAGGAGTAGTCCGATTTTAATCAAATTTGATACACTCATAGACAAAGTCATAAGAAACGATATTCAGAAGTTTCAAGGTTGCAGTTCTTACAATAGTGCAGAAAATCGATAATATATATATATATATATATATATATATATAAAAAGGCAAGATGTTTGTGTGTGTGTCTATTTATCTGTCTGTATGTCCTTTATACAAATCCACAATATTTATCCGCTTCTCACCAAACTTTACACAAATATTCTTTAGGCTGAGTCTCAGTTCCAGGACCATGAATTAGTTTTAAAGTTTTCATTACACCCGAGCAACGCCGGTCTATACTGCTAGTATAACATACATAGATATATGATGTATACACGGATATGCAAGTATGTGAATATACATAAATATATTGAGTTATCCGGAAAGTTCATGCCGATTTATAGTCGTTTATATTCCAAAATATTAGAACACATCAAATACATCGACACATGTAATCAGATCCGAAGTAGGCATCCACGCTGACGACATCACCGTTTACTACTCCTAGTTAAGAAATCTAGCCACGCTGACAAAGCTAACCTCGCTGTCGATCTTGAAAAGGACCTCTAATCTGTGGTGAACTGGGATAAGAAATGGCTCGTAAATTTTAATGCTTCCAAAACGAAGCTGCTTTCCCTTAACCACCATACAGAATCACTCCTACCCTCTTATTAGCATGGGTCAGACTAGTCTCCCTGAAAGCAAAACACTGCGCCTCCTCGGCCTAACTCTACCAGCCGACCTCAAATGGAATGGCTACATTGAATCCATAACTAAATCTGCTGCTAGAAAGGTTGGTTCACTGTGTAAGGCCAGGAAATTTTTCTTGTCTGAATCGATCTTCCATATGTATAAATCTACCATCTTCCCGTGTATTGAATACTGCTGTCACATCTGATCGGGTGCCCCTGCTATTCATCTGAAATTTCTTGACAAAATCCAACGGAGAATCTGTAATGTAATTGACCCCGACCTGGTAGCTCAGCTTCAGTCACTTTCGCAGCGGCGTAATGTGGCTTCCCTCTGTTTCTTCTATAAATACTTTCACGGCTTCTGCTCCGATGAGCTTATCTCTCTGGTGCCCTCTCTGCATGAATTTACCTGAACTACTAGACTAGCGAGTAGGTCCCACCCTAAAGCCTATCAAATGTAACCGGAACTTCTACTTTAGTAGCTTATTTTCTCGTACTTCCTGTCTGTGGAATTCTCTTCCGTATACTTGTCTACCCCTGACAGCTACGATCTCCAAGAATTTAAATACAAGGTCAGTTGACATCTATTTTCTCATTGACTAGCATCTTTTTCCTGACAACTCCTGTATCATGTTCTCTCTTTCCATTCTACTCTCATACAGCTATCTTCACATCAGTGTTCTCATCCTTTTCTTATCCATTCTCTGACACCCCCTATAACTTGTTCCTCTTTCTCACCATTCTCCTCTTATGTACTCCCCTGAGCACCATTGACAGTAAGGCCTTGCTTGGGGTGAAATGATTATAAAAAATATTCCGATTAGAGCGCATTTCAAGCTATCTCTTGAGAAAGAAAGTTTAATATTACCTAATTCCTGTCAATTTTTCATCCTCTATGAATACTGAAGATTATACTTTTTTTATTATCGTAAAGGCAAAAATAGCAAGCATGAAACAAAAAAGATATATGTCGTGTACGGTGGAGTTGAATTAGCTGACAGGATTGCACGTAAGTGGTTCACTAAGTTTAGAGTTGGTGAGCGTGGCTTTATGAGTGAAAAACGGTCAGGCAGACCCCCTACTACAGATGACGACCAAATTGATTGAGAATAACCCGTATCACACAACGCTGGAACTGGTAGAATGACTAAATTTATAAAAAAAAATCCACCATCCATGACCACTTAGTGAAGCTTGGATACTCAAATCCCTTCTATATTTGAATGCCACATGAACTGAGTGAAAAGAATCTTTTGCATCGCATTTCTATCCGTGATTTGCTGTGTAAACACCATGAAGATGAACCATTTTTTAAGCAAATTGTGATGGGTGATGAGAAATAGATCCTTTTACAACAATGTTCATCGAAAAAAATCCTTTAGTAAGTGACATAAGCCAATTTTAACCACCCTAAAAGCATTTCTTCATCTTAAGAAAGTCATGGATTGGTTGGATTAGAAAGGAATCCTGTACGATGAGCTTCTACCAAGTAAATAGTCGATTCTGAAAAGTACTGCTCGCAACTGGACTTTTTAAAGACAGGGATTCAAGAAAAGTACCCAAAATTGTCGAACAGGAAAAATGTTGTTTTCCATCGGGATAATGTCAAACCTCTTTGGCGACCCGGCAAAAATTGTTGCAACTTGGTTGGGTTGTGTTACCCCCCATTCATATTTACCATTAAACAATGTCTTATATCGGTTGCACAACGACTACTCTTCCTACAGCCTTACAAGTCACTAATCTGAAGAAAGTTAGAACTACAAGAACATCAATAACATCAGGCAGCTTTTTTCTAATGTCAAAATATTCTGTAAATCTAATTGCAAAAAAATACTAAATAAATATATGTGGAGGAGATAGGGAGAAAAAGAGAAAGAGTAATGAATACACATAGGTTTTTCAATAAGACCGTAGCCTATTAGTAATATTTATTTTATATGAAAAATATTATTTTGCAACATAATCCTGTCAATTCACTTAATTCATTAGTAAATATTAATAGTATAGATCGAATATTATACTGTGAAAATCTTAAAACGAAAATTCAGCTAAAACCACGTGTCAAGCTACGGACTTATTGATCCACTTTCGTACATGCGCCAAACAGACTCACATCTTTGGAAATACATCAAGATTGTGAAATCTTAACGCAGATTCAGCAGAAAGTAAAGTGCAAATCAACTCGACCCGAATGTAAACCTTGTGCGAGACAAGAGATCGATTCTACTGACAACAGTTCGGTTGCAGTTGCTAATGGTTACCGTAGGATACTCCTCCTCCCGACTTAGGCTTTGCCGGTGTCATTACCGAATGACAAACAGCCGTTACAAAAAAAAAAAAAAATGATTTTATCACAGGTTACGATTCGTTTGACTCTTTGCCAAAATGCAATATGTGGCTAGCGTTTTGTATGTGCGTTTTCACGAAGACAGAGGGGAAAAAACGAACCTACTTTCGTATATTAAATTTGCACCAACGTGTTTTGCGCATCGGTAGAGAGATAAATCAAAGGTTGGAACATCTGAAGTATCGTCAATGATACTAACTCTAACCCTAACCCTAACCCAAGAAGTTGAGATTTAATATTTTGTCAAATGATAACGAAAAAAATGAACGTCATCATCGACATTTTAAATATCTACAAAGATGCACGATGCATCTTGTGGTACGTTGCGTATTACTTCTGAAACACATGTACGTCCATTTCACGGTTTTCTTCGACGAAGTTGGGTGAGAAACTATTTTTTTTTTTTTTTGCCGATCATCCAACAAAAGGGACAGAATGAGTTGAAATTTCCAGCTCACATAATCAAGAAAAATGTTTAGAAAATTTTTATGTCCGCAAGTTATATTGAAGGTAAGAGGGAAAGAAGGAAAGAGCGACTAACTTACCTCAAATGCTTGTGTAATGAATGGCAAGCCGTGATAGAAGAGACAGTTAAAAAAACTAACATTATTAAGAGCTACAAAGGATAAAAAGTTGCGTGGAGCTGTAACTGCGCATATCCCGGAGAGGCGCGGTACAGAGAAGATCTATTTACATAATATATTTCTATTTCTATGTGCCGTTTCTCTTAAGAATATGAATTTCTATCACGCTCTATCATTTTTTACTCTTAGTAATTTTACCGAGTTGATATGCGTGTGATGTAATGGATAACGTCTTAGAGTGAAGAAATCGGAGAGCCGAGTTCAAATTCTAGCCGGATTCGTTACTCTCACTGACGAGCAAATATCCTTGGGAAAGGTATTAATCCATCTCTTCTCTCCCCACCCAAGCGAGAAGTTGAATTATAGGATAGACTGAGCCCTATAACCTTGATTGGCTACCAGTCTACTGCAGAAAGAAACGAAGTACTTTTTCTTTATGGACCTTTTTTTGTGGGACTTGTTCCTCTATCCATTTGTACAAACTTAGACAGTTTTTTTTATTCATTATGGATAGGTCTTTCTGGATTTCCAATTTTTGATAATGGTAATATTAGCAGCTGTGAAAAACTATATCATCATCATTACATTGACCTAAAGAGAAGCAGGATTGTGTTTTTCTATTAGTAGATTCATTTATACAGTATTCATTGTATGTTAAATAAAGAAGTTTTCTAAGTTAAAATATTTACTAGAAAATTTCAGACATCAAATCTAAACTTATTTATAAATGGAAGTTTGTGTGTGTGTGTGTGTGTGTGTGTGTGTGTGTGTGTGTGTGTGTGTGTGTGTGTGTGTGTGTGCATCCGTTACCTATAGACTCCGAAACGGCTGAACCGATTTTCTTGAAAATTTACACAGTTGTACTATAGGCGTCTGCGAGTGTTCTTAGCTAGGTTTTGTGTCGAGATACTCCCGATAAATATCGAAAATCGCTAATCGAAAAAATCGGCTTATAGAAGGAGTGGTCTGATTTTAATCAAATTTGATACACTCATCGACAAAGACATAAGAAACAATATTCAGAAGTTTCAAAGTTGCAGTTCTTACAATAGTGCAGAAAATCGATAATATTTATATATAAAAGGCAAGATGTTTGTGTGTGTATCTGTTTATCTACCTGTATGTCTGTATTTTTTTCAGCCGTTTTATTTTAGTTTTTGCTTCGGGTTTGGCTCTAAGTAGGTATAATTGTAGTTCTTAGTCTCAGCGATGATACGATTTACTCAGAGGACCTATTTAGCCTTCAAAATTCAGTTTACGACGAAAAAAACTCATTTGATATCGATATCAGGATATCAAAATTTGACTTACATCCATTCATTTTTGTCTTTCAGTCTACGGTTTCGCTTTAACTGGAAACAACTATTGCTTTTTAGTCTTTCGTGCCAACGTCCAAAGAGTCTGAGCTTCAGGACCATGGATTAGTTTTAAAGCTTTCATTACACCCGAGCAACGCCGGGCAATACTGCTAGTTAAAAATAAACAAAAAAGATTTTTTTTAAAGAAAGACCAATACACAGAAATAGAAGAAAATATTGATGAGAACACTATTAGAAATGTAATGAGACCTATTAAATTCTAACCACGGTACAAAAATTGATTTATTGGATATACATTGATGTCAAATAAATATGCAACAGCCTGAATTTGTGTTTCAATGTACTCAAGATAATACGTACAAGTACTATTGCTAAGTTATACTAAATTATTACATATGCAGATCAATACGGGAATCTATTTTAAAATGAAATAATATTCTTACCCCTTAACAATAGCCTGTATATCCTCTCGCCCTTCTACGATTGGACATATGGCAAAAATCATCCTGTGATACATTATCCAACACTTATTTTACCTGATGACGCAATAGAGCAAAAGTTGTATGTGTTATCCTATTATGCCATGTACATATTCAATTGGGAACAGGCCTAGTAATTATGACGGTCTGGAAAGTTGCCAAATATCCTGCAAAGCATGTTGCGTGACACGCAGTAGTGTGCAGAAGGTAGGGCAGAGGGTGCAACGACTCCGGGTATCCAACCTGAAGGGAATTCAATCTGAAGGGAATCCAATCAAAGAATGAAAGAAAAACTTAGTTTATATTTAATTTGAATAAAGTTCATATTTCATGTTTCATTTGTTTTTACATATTTAAAATGGCTTCCTTTCTAACATTTCTTGGTACTAGTCTCTATAGCTTCCCCTACCCTACTTGAATATTAGGGGCATATAAGCAAAGCGTTAACCCCGAGTATCACCAAACTGCTGCACGTCACTTTTACATGGATTCACTGGGATAGGCTGGAACAGTATACCACCTTTCTCTTGTTGGGTGGCAACAGTAGAACAATATCCTGGACCGTTCAACGTTCCTTCCACAAAAACCAAATGTGAGCGAACGTTGAAACTTAAAGTACCCTGCACTATGTTAGTGATTTGGTTGTTTTTCAGTGTGGGGATATGCTCTCACTAACGAGGTATATATCACAAAAGTAAATATCCATTATTTTCATGAACTTGCTCTAGTCACTGAACACCACAGAGGGACATTCGGCGTAAAGTGGTAGTCTGACTAGAAGCACACTTGCTCGTAGTACTACTGCAATTAAGTGTTTCGCAATTTATGTTGACACTCTTGAAACCACATTTGCTCTGATTTCTACATTGGAAATAGTGTAGTATATGTTGTCTTTAAGATTCATCGATACTGGAAGGCGTCATTACATAGTCATCTACAAACTGACCTATGGTGTAGGAATTTTCATTTAATTGCTGTTGCCAACATGGAAGAATCACTGACGTACCACGTCCAACATTGCTTGAAAGCCCACAATCTGAATGCTCTCAAACAGCTCTAATTGAAGAGAAGATGTATATATACACTATCGGCCATAATTATTAGGCCACCCCAGTGTTTTTTTTTAAAAGAAATGATGTATTTCATACTATTTTTAAGTGGATAATTCTAAATGAAAATAGAATGGTTCTTTTGTTATTATTACTTTGCAAAATTTTACAAGGCAAGGAAGCAAAGATGAACTTGTTCGAATCACCCTAAATTTTCTTCATTCTTTCATTGATAAAACGGCAATATAGGTAATTATTAAATACTAAACATTCATTTGATGCACATTTTATTGTGCAATATTAGCAAAAGAACCATTCTATTTTCATTTACAATTATTCACTTGGCAATAAATACTAAAAAACAGTATGAAATACATCATTTTTTAAAACACTGGGAAGGCCTAATAATTATGGCCAGTAGTGTACATTTCCATGGGATGACACCTAGTTGCAGATAAATCTTTTAGAGCACTGAGCCTTCTCACGGCATGCGGCATTGTCTAAAGATTAGACAGAGACGATACACTGGTACAAGTGTTATTATGTCACAAGATAGCTAACGTCTTTCAAAATGTTATCAGGATATTTCCTACCATCCAGCATAAACATAGTGTACCCATGTCAAAATCTGTATCGTCCCGAAGAGTGTTGTAATTTTATCTTCTATTACTATATAACAGTTATAAGTAAAAATAAATTGAGATTTATATCATGAAGTAGCGTAATGTTTAAGTAGCGCATCTCCTAAACTTGTTCTATGGTGTAGTGATTCTGATATTCATTGGACGCCCAACCACTATTATCTTTGAGCAAAATCAGAATGAGATTCGGCTATTTTGGCTTGCACGTGTCATCAAACAGGAACACCTTCAGAAAATTCTTCATCTAATGGAGGAAAACAAAATTTTCTTGTCTAGGTTTTAATAAACATTGCACTCAGTTTTCTTTAAACTAATCTTCTCATTTTTGTTATTTTGTATTATTTTTACAATGTTTTCACTGTGCACACTTTTGTCTTCATTAAATGCCTGTTGTGTTCTGAATAATTGTGAAATTCTATTTTAGATGGGTGTATGTATATCTTTACAATTACTATTACGCACGTCACTCACGATTTTTGGAGTCCCTATTTTATTGGGATCATATTTCGTGACCCCAAACATTGCGCTTATAATCTTCCTTTGAGCTTTGTAAACGTTATCATATCAGTAGGATTGTTTGAGGAAAAGCTTTCGAATGGTTTATTTCAAGGCCGGTTATATCACTATTATGTACGTCTGATTTCCCAGAACACCCGATTTATAGAGTTAAACATTTATGAGCAGTACTGAAAAGTTCACAAGAGAAGAGAGTTCCACAATATAGTTCAGTGCAAGAGAAGCAACTAATGACATAGAACTTACGGTTAGATCTAGCAATTTCAACATTAAAATTATGAAACCTTGCTGGCAGTCTAATATTGCAATTAAATTTGTGAAGTCGAAGTATTAAAGAGGGAAGCTCGTTAGAACAATTACCAAGAAAAGATTTACAGAATATGTACTGAGAAACTACGTTACAGCGGTGAAAAATGACAAAGTACGGTAAAATACATTCTTGTAAGGAAAAATAGATCCTTTATTAATACTATTATTATTAGATAGGCTCTAGCTTATTATTATTATTATTATTATTATTATTATTATTATTATTATGTTGTCATTTTTCATCATATTTCGATTTCTGCTACGGTCGCACTACCTACCAAGTCTGCGGGAAGACCTAAGGCAGGTCGTGGTGTGTCGTTATGGATTCATTTCATGTTTTTTTCTATCTCCCCTATCATCCCTAGTGTTACATAGACAAAGTTTTCCTTAGTGTGTGGGCTGTACTTAAGACAATTTTTTGTATATCTCTTAAGCTGGGGTTTTCAGGGATTCTGTCAATGTGTTGTTTTGTTTCTTTTTTTATCATTCTAAGTGCACCTACTATCACTGGCATATTATTATTATTATTATTATCTTTTTATCACAATAATCTGGATCGATACACTATTCCTTATTAATATTATTTCATAACAAATTTTATCCTATTATGATATTGTTACATTTTAGTCGGTTGATACAATCTTCGATTGCTAGAACAAACATCGTAAAATCGAAAATAAAGAAGAAACTCCAAATGTGACGTCAGCTCATACTCTGCTGAATCTCAGCAGTCTGTCTTTCACGGACATCGCTTTAACGATTTCGGTGACAGAAGCATAAATCTGCAGACAATCTGAAACCACTTCCTCTTAAATTCTCTATTCATTCTTTGTTTTACAACCAAATAATTGTAATTTAAAGTAATTTTGAAAGCATTAGATAAGCGTTTTCACTATTATTATTAGCAAGTTTTACACCAGATCTTTATTGTTGTTTTTATCATAATGTTCTGTGTGGACACTTTCCCTTATTAAAATTATTCTATTCCTGTTTAGTGTTCATTTTATTATTGTTTTTTTTTATTTCAAAACTCTGGATCGATACACACTTCATTACTATTATTATTTTTTACTAGCTTTAATCCATTCTATAAAGAATATTATGACAAATAGCAATTATAGTTAAATGTAGTAAAACTAATAATAAAATACTAATACTAATATTCTTAATTCTAATGAGTCCGTTTATGTTTTTACGTGTTTATGTATGCATTTGTTCTTTTAACTTAAGCCCCAAACCCTTACAAGTATTGGACACTATCGGTCTTGGTCATACGACGGTTAACATACCACTTGCTAATGTTACTAGTTCGATCCGCTATTACGACCCTGAGATAGACTAGATTAATCTTAATATTTCATATGCTTGCCACCGAGTGGTTAATAAAGCTAATTTTACAGTCCATGGCTAATGAGTTCGAACCTCACTGGGCAGCCTATTATCACCTTTATGCTAATTTCTTAAATCATAAGTACACAGTTACCTCTACAACAGCGACTTACGAAGAAACATCTCTATACATTCGTAGAAACACACGCGATCACAAACGATACACATAGACGCGTATTTTCAAAATTACAAGACGAATGGAACAGATCTCACGACGACAACCACGACGTCTACTACGACTGCACAATAACCGGTATCGGAAGACACCGGGAGAAGAGTGGCTGATCACGTGGTCTGTGTAGCAGGGAAATATGGTGGCGGATTAAATGTGTAACAACTCCAAATTTGGACAAAACGGATCGAGCAGTCTGCATCTATGGGTAGTGTCAGAGGTAAATTTTAACACTCCTTCCACCTGTGGAGAGCCAAGGGCGGGAATATGCGTTTGACTACGCAAACGCGTGCGTAAGACGTTGACGTTCAAGGTATTATTTATGTAATTTCTATTTTTTATTTTTTTGCTTTTATCTTTGTCTCGCTAAAAACTATGTTACAAGCAACAATAATAAAAATGGTTAAAAAAAAATACTGCTTAACAAACTGCGCAATATTCTGTGTTTAGAATACGTGTAAGATATAGTAATTACCTCGATATAGTCACTAGTGAGATTTCCAATCAATAGTAAACTAATTTAATAAGGTATAAGAAATTTTAAACAAGAGGCCTCCATCATCAACAAGCAATATGTTCTATGACCCCCTAGCGAATATCTGAAATGTTTGAAACTGTGGATAGTGCCGAAATATCTTATGTATTCCGTTTTAATAATAAAACAATGAACAATGAATTCGCTCATCAATGAATTATGTGCATTGACAAAGAAGAAGATAATGTTTAAAAATAAACACATTAGTAAAATATAAGTTTTATTCTTCGTTAGGCTACGGACGTACAAATGTACGTACAGAATAGTCCCGGATTAAGATGAAACTAGAAGCGTAACGCATCATTTTCTGGCATGAATTTCAATTTGGCAACGGAACCTCACAGACTGCCATTAACATTGACCTTCGTAGAACATAGGATGGAGCTACTATTTCAGAACGTATTTTGTTGGCTTCTGAAGTTCTGAAATAGACATGTTAATCTTAACGTTGAAAAAGGTAGCGAGTGTCCTGCAACAGTTTCACATGAACTGTTGGAAGATATAAGGAAAGAAAATTCTCGCCAAACCGTTCTAGAAATTACATCAAAATTAAAGATATCAGTTTCGATAATTTTATGTAATTTAAAGTTCAGGAACTTGAAAAATAAGTGATATTCACTGGTAATTAGAAAAAGAAAATGACGTTTAGAGATTTTCTCGAATATTAATTTTTGACAAGTATTTCTTTTCCTTTTTTTACTTGAATTTTGCCACAGCTTCTTGGTTTGTCAGTCAGTCTACTCCCATCAGTAAATCAGTTGTAATATTATCTTCAGTTTTTTTTATTATTAGCTGAAGCATTGTCAACCATTATTAATTATGGATGGGTGTTTCGTTCATTTTAATTTTAAATTGTTTTTCATCGCAACTACTTAAATAATCAGTATCAGGTTGTTAGTAAACAAATAGTAATATTATCTTGAATTTTATTATTTTTAGATGAAATATTGCCAACTATTATTAATTCTGATGTGCTTTTTATAAACATTTTGGCAGCTTTAATAGAATTATTAACTAGAAAAGGGTTTTAAAAATATCTTCGCGAATTTAGAGAAGGAGGTTCATCATCATCATCATCATCATTTATCCATCACACCCAGATGGTGCATAGGGCAGCAACTTTTTGTTACTGTTTCTGTAACAAACTGTTTTTTACGGGGCAGGGTTGTTAGCCCTGCACCCAACCCCCAAGCCTGGAGGACCAGAGAAGAAGGTTAGTTAGTCCCAAATATCGTTAAGACATAAATTATCTTACTTCCCATTAAACAAAGATGCATAATCATAAATAGTTCACATTGTCATTGTTTTTTTTTTTGTTTTTTTTTTGTTTTTTTTTTTTGCTTATTTCTTAAATTTCGTGTCACTTCAGGATATGCTGACACTTCTGTTCGGGTGCCTCTGTTATTCACCTCTGGGTTCTTGACAAAATCCAACGGAGAATCTGTAATGTGATCGATCCCAACTTGGCAGCTCGGCTGCAGTCGCTCTCTCACCCGCGTGAGGTGGCTTCCCTGTGCCTCTTCTACAAATACTTTCATGGCTTCTGCTTCAATGAACTTAGCTCACTGGTACCCCCATGTATGAATTTACACTCGCTACTAGACTAGCAACTAGGTCCCACCCTTTTAAAGTGAAACCGATAAAATGTAACCGCAATTTCTACTCTAACAGCTTCTTTTCTCGTACTTCCCGCCTTTGGAATTCCCTTCCATATACTTGCTTCCCCGATAGCTACATTCTCCAGGAGTTTAAATGTAAGGCCAATAGACATCACCTATCTCACTAACTGCATCCATTCTCTCAAACTCTTTTCTCCATCCACTCCACCCGCATTACACCGGTATTCTCATCCGTCTATTACCCTCTTCCTGACATTTCCTATAACTAACCCCTCTTTCTCATCACTTTCCCCTATGTAACCCCCTGCACAACAGTGGCAGTTAAATGCCTTGCTTGGGGTGAAATGATTAAAAAAATAAAATGCAATCATGCCTCTCTATATATCTTTTTTTATTATCTGTAACTTTCCATGATTTGTTGGGAAAGATACTAGAGTAGTTTGTTACTATATTATCCCTAGTTTTGAATTCAGAGTTGCTTATGATAGTGACAAAAATAAATTTGACGCTAATAATCATTTTGCCAAGTAGTTGAAATAGTTACACATTTTCCACCAGTGTTAGAGATCAGCAATGTGAACAATGATTGATTGTTTAGGCAGACAGGTTGTATACACTTAGATGGCCGGTGCAACGAAATATTCAAACCCTCATTCCTTCTCCCCAATGTGGCCTGGTTTTATAGTAAACTATACATAGTAAATGATAGTATTAATATTAGCCCTTTCCTTATAAGGAAACATTCAGTATTCATTGACTGAGCAGCCAGTACTACATTTGATTAAATTTATATAATCTTTGCATTCAAAGAATTATTTTTCAGGAAAATAAGTTTCAAAATTCCACTAACTGTTATCGCTTTCTTTCAGTATTGATAGGAGTTTGTTTGAAGTAGTATGGACATGAGCGTCTTCATTACGTGATTGGTCTCTCTCCAAGCAACATGTAATATCTATTTTAGCTGTTGCCGCTTTTAAAAACATTCAAGTTAAGTTGTTTCTGGTATATTTTTTGTGATTCTGTAGCAATTCTTTTTAACAATTGATTGAAGAAAGCGGTTGTATACAGCTGACAGTTTAGATATTTCTGAACGACTTTGCTGCAAATGCATGATATTCTTATGAAAGTTTTGATCTGATGAGGCTATTTAAGAAAATATTAGGTCGTCCCAAAAGTTCGTAAACACTTGCGAAATGGGTCTATCTGATCCAGTACAATCGAGACAAGCGATGGGTTCAGAAAGGGCAAAAGACACCGTCGGTTCCAAAACAAGATCGATTTGGCAAGAAAGTCATGTTGTGCGTTTGGTGGAACTTTGAAGGAATCGTGCATTTTGAGTTGGTTCCGAATGGTCGTGCCATCAGTGCCGAACTTTACTGTCAGTAACTTGAGCGGGTCTACGAAAAGTTGAAGCAAAAGTACCGATCAACCGAAAGCGCGCTTTGATGCAGCAGGACAATGCCAAGCCACACACCGCCAGGAAGACCAAAGACAAGTTTGAAGAGCTGGACGGCGTTGAGGTTCTGCTGCATGCAGCCTACAGTCCTGACTGTGCTCCATCAGATTACAGCCTTTTCAGCTCAATGCAGCACTTTCTGAAGGGCCGCTGATTCAACTCGTTTGATGAAGTCGAGGAAGCATGTCAAGAATTCTTTGATTCGAAGCCGGCTGAATGGTAGTTTGACCAGATCCGAAAGCTTGCAGATCAATGGCAGAAAGTCTTGGAAAATGATGGTCTTTATTTTTAGCAATAATTTTTGTTGTTTTTGCGAGTAAAATTTCAATTTTTTGCAAGTGCTTTCTGGTAACCTTAGATTACTTGGCGAGTAAAGTTTCAATTTTTTTGCAATTGTTTACGAACTTTTGGGACAACCTAATAACTCAATTTTTTTTTTTTTTGTTAATATTTTAGTTTTGTGGTGTTGGGCGAAACCACCCCCGGCCCAGCCTACTCTATTCCCTTATCCTCTATTTTAAATTTAGCATAACTGATCAATACTCCGAGGTATTTGTAGTGTTTCGTATTTACTAATTTTACATCCTGAATTTTTAAGATGGGTTCGTGGTACGTGCCATTGTTGTTTTTATTCCAATTCCAAATCTTAGTCTCTGTTTTGGAAAGATTTATCTTTACTCTTATTTCTTGGAATACTTGGTAGAGGAAACTGATTTTTGTTCAAAATCATGCATACCCCAACTGTGAATACATATATCAGAGGTAAAACCCACCTCATAATCAGTAGATTGACCTCCAGAGAAGTAGAAACACCATTTTTTATTCGTAGATTCGTTTGGGATGTGCTATGGAAAGATTCGTTAGGGAAATAAACATAATTCATTGTAGCTCTCAGTTGTTAAGCACACAGTGGAGGCTTCTCCAAGCTAGGCACTTCATTCCCCGAGTAAAAGAATGTGTTTGTAACAGCACAAGAAAGAGAATAAAAAAGAGAAAAGAAAGAAGTAACAACAAATGAGAAAGAGATGAGGCAAAGAAAGAAGCTGTAATGCGGATGAAGAGATAAGAAAGAGGTGTAAGATATAAAAAAAAGTAATATGGCTTCCAATGACTAATGTTTGCCATTAAGTAATATTTAACCTTTATGTTTTGCAATCATTGAAAAAGTGTCAAAAGAAACATTTGTAGGATTTTTATTTTATCTTTTTGTCTTATTTTTCTTTTAAACAAGAAGTGGTTGTCACTTCCTGATATTCTTTTGGAAAAAAGCATTCAAATTGAAATGTTATAACCTTTCAAAATATAAAGTTGTGTGAATTAGGATAATAAAAAAGTGGATCTTTGTAGTTTGACATTTGTAAAGAGTGCTCTTTGTTTTTAGTCATTTTTATTTTTGGTCAAATAAAAATGAAGACGTAAATAAATTATAGAAAATTAATAAGATATTTTTTATGGTACCAGAAAGAAACAGGGATGAAATAGGTTTCTTTTCCTGATTTCATTATAGAATTATAATTAATTTCATACCTGAAAGACTGTGTTAATGTGTTTTGTATAATGCGTTATTATAATGTGCTATAGAATTTGAAGTAATGGGTTAATAAACTGTTATAATATGCTGAAGAATGTGTTAATATAATGCCTTCAAAGAATGTGTTAATGTCCTGAAAAAAATGTATTAATATGCTAATAAAATGTATTTTAGTGTGTTTAAAACATTTAATAGGTTGCGTTCATAGAGTGTGTCAATCTAAAATATGTGCTTTGAGAATATTTTATCAAGAGTGGAAGAATCCGTTAATAGAATGTTTTCGTAGGATACAATACGTTCAAATAATATTATAGACGTTTAAAGAATAGAGCATCGAGTGTATAATCGTCCATTGAAGAAAAAATACTAGTTTAGGTTTTTAAAATAATGAAATTTGCAAGCTTGTATTTTACCCAGTGAGCTGTTAGGGGTAGTTCAGAGGAGATATCAATTGTAAAGCTCCAAGCATCTTCCATAAGCTGTGGTATTATCTGCAAATATGTTTAATGATCTAGACAAAGTATTAATAAAAAGCAGAAAGGGTGTAGGATCGTAGCGAGAACATTAAAGGACGTATGATTTGATCTCATAGGTTTAACAACAGTGGCTATTCAAAACGATCTTCATGAAACTGTAGGTAGTATCCGTCTATGCCGCACCTTATCAAAAGCTTTTGAAATATCTAATGCAATCGCTCTAGTGACGAAGTTACCACCAAGCACTTTATTGATTTTGTAGGTAATGGCAAAATATCAGCATTAGATCTTGAGGAGCGAAATTCATACTGTTTGTCGCCTAGGTTTTTTTTTCTGGTGAAGTGATCAACTATCTCCTTCTTGCTAATAGACTTAATGTGTTTGCTAATGACACTGAAGAGGCTGATTGGGTGATATTGCGACGTGAATTAACAACCATTCTTGAAAACTTGACAAACAGCAGACAACTTCCACAGACTTGGGAAACATTTCTATTTCATACAGTAGTTAACCAACTTTGACAAGATTAAAGATAACCCAGAACTAATGTTCTTAGGTCGGATAATACATTGTATAAAGAGTAATTATTATAAAAGTTCGTTAATGAAAAATCAATTAAAATTTAATTTATATATTAGAACAGTTCAAATACTAAGAACTTCCATTTGAAAATAAAAGTGTTTATTTACTTTTGTGAAATCTTTGTGAATTTGTATCAATATTAGTATAGAGGTTGGAGTAGATAGACTAAACTATCGCCCGGTTCACACTCCACCCACGTCTATTGAACAGGTGAAGAGGCTCATCCCTTGTTCCTTGTTTAGAATGTGGTTTCCGGCTTTCTCTTTTCCAATCTTTTCACTCTTTTCTTTTTTTTTCAATTGGAGTAGATAGACTAAACTATCACCCGGTTCACACTCCACCCACGTCTATTGAACAGGTGAAGAGGCTCATCCCTTGTTCCTTGTTTAGGATGTGGTCTCCGGCTTTCTCTTTTCCAATCTTTTCACTCCTACGTAGCCCCCTGCGCTTCAGTGGCGTTACCGCCTTGCTCGGGGTGATATGATTAAAAAACAAAACAAAAAAAAAGATGCTTTACTTCGCTATCCAATTGCTTGTAATGTTTTCTTGGAATATGAGAGTAGTCGCAGTGGTGTGTGAATGTCAGTTCTGCTCACACACAATTTATATGCATACTAGCTTCCTGGTGATAGATGTCGGCTGCCATTAAAATCTTAGAAAACTGAATTCTAGTTCTTGCAAATAATCTCTTGACACTGTAAATTGCTATAATTACTGAAAAAATACTAAATATCAATGTGAAATTGAAAATTGGGACTTAATTGCTTTCATGCTTACTCGCTATACATAATAATACAATTTATTTCATTGGATCACACATATCTATGAATTTTACATAAAATATTTGGCAATACCTCTTTTGCATATAATCTCTAGACGCAGTTTATCATTTTCCCGATTCTTTGGATAATAGTACTGACTTCCCAATATATCATATTCACCCGATACATGCAGTAAAAAACTTTCTGATCAATATTATAAAAGTCCTTCTAAGTTTTTTTCTTTTTCGTATGCTTATATTTTTTCCTATTGGGAATCAATTTATTAAACACTGATCGTATCTTACGCGCAAACATTATCTCTGCTAGAGACATGGTTGAAGACGAGTTTTTAGACGATGTAACTCTATACACCTGCAGAAATTGCTGAATTGCTGTGGATCCACCGTTGGCTTTTTTAAAGCTCCCTAGAGGTATCCACGAAACACTTTGCCTGTCCGTTGTTTCTTGGATGGTAAAATGTAATTGTAATGTTATTTAATACTACTGTAGCTTGTTATTGAACTCACAACTCTTTGGGTCAAGTCAATCGAACTAACTAGTTAGTGAATATAGACGTTGGTTTGTTATAGTGACTTGACCCAAAGAGTTGTGAGTTCATTACCAAGCTACAGCAGTGATGAACAAATAACTTAGAAGAGCTAAGTTAAAAGAGAGATAACTCTTGGCTACTAGAAGTGGTTTCGCACATGGAATAAGAATGATATATCCCAGTGATCGTAATAAAGGGTTTGGTTCGAAATTTCTTGCACCTGAAGAAACCCGAGTTTACAACGGCCGAAACGTCGTAAACATAGCAGCAAAGATGAGGACAATAGTCCAAATAATGTAAATAGTGTAAATACTATCTCATCTCAGGATTATAGACAAATACGACCCAAAACCTTCGACCCAAAACATTGAGTTGATGATTTTTTTTCTTAAGGTCGGCCAAAATTTTCCCCACCAAAATCTTGTCACCAAAATATTGTATTGGTGAACGCCACCATCTTCATAACCAAACTGCTGAATTTTACCACAAAGCTGTAATTATTGACGCCAAAATGTTGTATTTTTGCCATAATTTTCAACGGCACTGTTGTATTTTGGTCCACTGCACGATATTTGTTGCTAATGTTGTACTTTAGTCACTGCCAAATCTTCACGATTTTCGTTGCCAATGTTGTAACCCTAAAAGGTTACTGCGTGAGTAATTACCAAAACGGAGGTTGGGATAATAGTTCGTCACAAATGCAAGACATGCACACTGCGTGAAGTAGATACACTGCTAGTCAGTATAATTGCTCAACTCAACTCTCCAATAGTGTTCACGTATATAAGAGAATAGGAACATCTCATTCCTGTATACATGTAGGGATACAACAAAACCTTAATCCATTTCACTAACATGCGTGCCTTCTAGCTTCTTAAAAGTGGGTAGTTTATGAAGGCCGATGACCGATTAATCAGCTAAAAATTAAAAGTGGTTTGAGGTCCGGTATGATCATTTTCTTTCTATTATAGGTGCACGCACTTAGTAACTCCTAATGCTATCTTTTGATTGAATGATTTTGCTGTAATCCGCTTTTCAGGTTCCTTTCTTTTCTGAAGTGTGTCCCTTGGCAGTTTTTCCTTGGCTACTTTATTTGCCACACCACGCCGGAGTTATTTACAGATTTTCATTTCGGGAATGAAGGAGAAGAGAAAATGTATTTTGTGGCCATCTTTGAATATGTGCTGTGTGTGTATGTCTAAATTTTTCTGATTTTGTTTTGTATTCACTGGAACAAACTTCGCCTAGACGCAGAACAGTGAAATACAGTGTTATTAAAAATAAACAAATACAATTTCTTTCTTTTAAGTACTTTTCCTACTTAGTGTGGATTTACTTATTCTGTGTACAGTATTATTTTCACCATTTTTGTCACTATTAGAACTATTGTCACACTGTCATCATCCTTTGGCATCGTATTTTTCAGTTAGTTTTTAATTTGTTTATCGTGTCTGCGTGGATCCAATTCAATCAGTTAAGTGCCATACGTCATACACGCTTTGGGTGATCATGTCTCGAAAGAGACATGGCTGAGTGAGCAGAAAATTATCCCGCAGTAGGTTACCATTGCTTTCTGCGGTAGACTGGTTGGTAGCAGTCAAGGCTATAGAACCCAATCTGTCCTCTTATTTAACCAATAACTAGAGGGAAGAGACGGATTAATACACTTGCCAAGGGCATTTGTGCATAAGTGAATGCAAGGAATTCAACTGGAATTCGAACTCGGCACCCCGATCTCTCGTTCCGAGTCGATACCCACTGCAACACAACGCACATTAGTCAACCTATATTATGTGGACTGCGCAAGCGCGCTGTGGTTGGACTTACATAAACCTAGTTTTGTTATTTAATAGCCAAGACTTTAATTTCACAACTTTATTGTACCTTCTCACTACACACAAATTACATAAGAGTACAGGAGTATTGTCTGAGGAATGTAGGAATTTTCGAATTAAAAATGTCCCGTATTACGTTTTGTTTCTGTGAGACAGCAAAAGAAACAGTCCAAACATGAAAATTACAAATTGTAGATACCAAAATCGAAGTACTACAATTTAAATATTTGGGAAATGTTTTAACAGGGAACGAAAAGCGGGACACTTAAATCCAACTGCGCATTAGGATAGCGAGAAATGACTTACAAAATATATGCAAAATATTAACAAACATAAAAATTTCGTTAGAAACAAAGAAAGAATAGTGACAGAGAGATAACCTATAATGCTTATTAAATGCCTTAAGAAGACCACAATATTATCAACTTGTAATAGATAGTATCTGTAAAATTTACAAAGTTTATAACAAATTTGTCATTTTACTAATTCATCCATGCTATCAAATGCTGCAGTATATTTTATTAAGTCATTAACACTTTAAGAAGGTTTTTTACATCCAAGTACTTAAATATATTTCCTAATTATTATTCGTGTGCTCTACTCTTTTACGGAGTCGGTCTTTTCATATTCCGACTTCGCAAATATTTTAGAACATCCGAATATTTTCATAATAAAGGCACTGTAGTGAGTACGGAATAAAAAATAACTCTCTTTCCTTCACTATTTTCGTATTCACAAGCCAGTGCGAAAATCTATTTTTGGACCAGTAGGAAAAAGGATTGCCTTCGTTCAGGGAAAAAGACCAAGGTAAATTTCACGAGCTAGTGTGAAATATTTAATAACCAATGAAAAGAGAGTGATTTACATAAAACAGCAAATTGAAATTTCAATAATCTGTATCATATTTCTTCCCGCCCAAAAATGAGCTTGCGTTCGGAGCGAACCACGTGACCGAACCGGCTTATATATTTCACATTTTTCGGTCGGTCAGTTAAAGAATTCAGAACAATCAACACAGCTACGATATAACAAGAGATTTTTCACACCGCTGATCGGCTACAATTGTCCCAGCGACACACATTCGCACCCCTTCAGTTTCTCACGTGCTGTTTCCTTTATCTTTCCTTTTTCTTCAGCTACTTACCGTCCACATAAAAGAAAGATAGAAACAAAGACTTTACTACTATTTGTGGATACGCACAGCGAAACATAAACTTATCTATTACAATTTTCTTTTCTTCAGTTAGTCAGTTAAGTGCCATACGTGAAACACGCTTGGGCGATCATGTCTCGAAAGAGACATGACTGACTGGGCAGAAGATTATCCCGCAGTAGGTTGCCATTGCTTTCTGCGGTAGACTGGTTGCCAGCCAAGGCTATAGAACCCAATCTGTCCTGTTATTTAACCCATAACTGGAGGGAAGAGACGGATTAATACCTTTCCCAAGGGTATTTGCGCGTAAGTGAATGCAAGGAATTCAACTGGAATTCGAACTCGGCTCCCCGATTTCTCGTTCCGAGCCGATATCCACTGCACCACAACGCACATCAAACTGGCGCAGATTGGTAGACGACATTTACATTAAAAAAAACAATGGCTACTCAAACACGGGTATCCACCAAAATAACGTTTACATTAATGCACACATACACGCATATATATCTCTATATATGCTTAGATATAACTATGTGTACATTACCATAAAAATACCTCTGTGTGTGCATGTGTGTGTGTACGTGTGTGTGAAATTTAAAGAAAATGTCATTTATGCTAAAAACTCGTCTTCTGATATTTATGCCCTAGTGTAATACTATTTCGGGCTAAAGGGTTAAAGAACAGAAGAAAAGACATACAGATAAACTAAAGGAAGTTTTTTTCTGCTTTTTTTAGAAAAGGGCGAAATCTCAAAAGCCTAAAGACACGGAGAGCCAGAGTGCAGAAGAGGCCATGTGGCGAATATAGACAATTGATTAATGACTTTGTCTTGTGGTACAAGTTATCAAAACACAGGGCCGGATAAAGAGATTTTATACAAGCGAAAAGTTCAAATAAAAATGTTCTTAGTGACCATCCGAAGCTGACGGTGAACAAGACTGCACTATAAACTGGGTCAGAAATAAGGATTTATTAGTGTGTTGAGTAAATTAATGGCCCTGTAAGAAATTGGGAGAGACATCCGGTAAGTTTCTGACCGACGATAAGAGTTTTCCTTGCGTAGGAGAAATTTTTAAATAATAAGAATTTAATTAATGAGCGCAAGTAAATGCGATCTTAGAGCGACGAATGAAATCAGTTGAAGCAGAACTGATTGGCATTGAACAGAGGTGAAAGCCTAAGTAAGGCGGAGTTGTACACACCTTTGAAGAGTGTTTGTGCGAGATACGTATGAAGAAAGGAAGGAGTCAATTTGGGCGAATCGATGCCTGTAACTTCTGCTCACGGAAAGGAAAAACCCCGAATTGGAAAAGATAATTAATCTTCGAAAGCCAGAGAACAAAGAGACCTTTATTGCAATTAAGTAATTCACCGATTTCCTCGGACCAGCCATACCCAACCCCGGTTTTGAGTGGAAATCTATATAATCGGCGAAAGAGAGTTGCAGAGAAATGTTGGCCAAAGAGATTTGCGGTTGAGACGAGAGATCTCGCTGTCTGATATCACGTGACAGCCTGCCTAAGAAGAACTCGAACCCTGTGTCAAACTTAACAGAACCAGTCGAAGTTTTACATTTCAACCTTAGACGTGGTTTAGGAAAATAGCTGTCTGCATAAAGTAGATAGAATTCGACTTCTGGAACGAATAAGCCTGTATCAAGGTCTGAAGATATAAAGTATTTTTTATGAAGATATTTTTTCTTCTTGTGACTTCTCTAACCGGAATGAATTAAGTTGCGGCGGTTTCTGAAGGTTATTCGGCTTCACCCGTCTTAGGGTCAAATCAAACACAATGTAGGATACGATTGGGTGTAGTCCGAGGTTATTGATATATAGATCTAGCCCCGAGAATTCGGCAGTTTGAAGACCGAAGGTGAGGTAGGCCATACCATACGTTTGTGACCGGAGATCATTTATAAGCATAACCTTGATTCTTGTTGATCCGTTTATCAAGTAGTACCTTCCCATTACGCAAGAAGAAGTAAGATCGTCTACGACGCTTGGGATAATAAATCTGAAACAATTTTTTGTACTTAAATTTATTCAGAGGAACCCGCAGTTAAAATGAAGCCATTTCTTACATTTCGTTTAAATAAAACGCTGTCTAAATACTCATAAGTACTTAAAAATAAAATCGTATTTGCTAAATTTAGGACAAACAAAAATACTTTTGGAAGGTCATTGAAAAAATTCGATATTTTTAGCTGCAAAACACAATTCTTCTTTGCTGACTCATTCAAAAGAAGATTTATGTTTCAAAGTGTTGAATAAAGGCTACGAATGAAACTGATACAAGTCTTGTCTTGCATTCTCAATTACCTTGATAACATTGTCTTGACTTGGTTACTGAAAATGTACGATTTTTTTTTTTACCTGAGCAATAATATCTTCATGGTTTCTGTATTTTTCTCGCTGTAAAGCAATTGTAAAATTGTATTACATTAGTAATATGTTTCCTGATCGATTGTATATAATTTCTGTACTATTTTTGGGTGACGATCAATTAACTAAAATAGTATGGAAATTGACAACCATATCAATGGTTTTAACACTTCCCTAGATGTTGAACTCAAAATGGTAAATGTAAACGATCACTCGTTTTTAACAAATAAAGTTCACACTTCATATTGATGTCATCCTTCCATCTATGAAATAAGGAAACAGAAACAACAATTTGGAACAAACTCAAAACTATGAGAAACATGGTATCTTAAAGGAGAATTTCAGTCTTAATAGGGAGCAGATATTTACCGTGTTGCGTCATAGATCAGCAGTAGGTAAAAAAAAAGAAACATGTGTAGCATACTTAACCCTATAGGGTCACGTGGTAACAAACACGCAAAAAATTACAACTGAACACATTTATATACATTAAGTAATAAATGCCTATTTTTATATGTTTACGGACATTAAAAATTATTTTAATAATTTTACCGCTATTAAAAGGAATTTGGGGAGAAAAGAAGAGAGAACGTCAAATCTCTCATTCCGAGTATTTAGAATGGCACAATCGAAAATGCTACAAGCTTCGTACACTGATGTGAAATTTGCAAAGAAAACAAACATTTATTACAATATACAAATAGTACAAATTATAATGTAGGTCCCGCACAAAACTTTCCGCGTGCATCTCAAATTGTCAAGGCTCGACAACAGTTCTTTCAAATACAAATCAATATCCTCTTATAAAACTATAGTTCAGGTAAAGCAAATGTTTTCCTTCAAAATGTCGCTAATTTACATGTTGAAATTCAAAGTGGGGAGTAAAAGATTTATTTACCTCAGTGAAACTACTATTCTAAAGTCATTTTAACGAATATTCACATTTTTGGAAAAAGGCATCTTCAAGTCTCACGGGTTTATTAAAGTCCTACTTATAAGAATTTAGAAGATTCTTCTTCGTCGTCAACGACAATGGAAATAGTCATTTATCATCCTCATTCATTTCGTTGTCTGTTTCTTTTCTTAGCAGCAGACTTTACACACCGAGACGGTCAGACCATTCTGCCTGATGGAGTTCTTTCTCTCGAGTGAACTAATCCCTTCTTAACAGCAGCATTTACATGCTTGAGTATGGTCTACTCCATAACAGTCATCATTTCCCTTCCTATATAGCAAACACGTGAACCAGAACCAACTCGTAAATCAAGTACTTAGGGGACCATACTTTTTATCCCCAATGACTAAAAATAAAGTGTCACTATCCAGTTAAATCCTGTCCGTTTTCAATTCAAATTTGTTGGTATTTTAAAACATCAACACCAGACCCATCTTGTAAGATTTTGCCACAAAAATTTGAAACAGCTGGCGATCTCCATAACATCAATTTAGAGCCTATTTTCAAATTTTCATACTTCAATTTTTATTAATGTATTTAAAAAAATATATAAACCTGTAGTGAACAAAACAAGTTCTAGATTTAAAAATTCAAATGCTAAGCACTGACTCATTGATTTTGTTAAAAATAAACGAATTTTCTCGAATTTACAAACTTTGCTTAGCACACACAAAACTCGCGAAATTTCACAACTCGATGTGAAATGGTTTTTTGGCCAATAAAAAAATAGGAAACATCTAAGAACAAAATAGAAAGGCCAGAATCACATTCAGGAGTGAATTCCCAAATGACCCTTTGGAGCTCCTACAAACGAAATACAAGACGGAGTAAAATCCGCTGTCGCCAGAGAGAAATGAGACGAGCGTAATTAATACGTCCCTTGACAAACGTCAATCGATCGCTATTATTGTCTTTATCTTTCTCTCTCACTTTTCACTTCTTTCTTTCTCACCTCCTTCCTTTTCACCATTCCCCTGACCATCCTACCCAACAATAAACGCACATACATACATACGTTCCTTCCTACGTACACATAAACTCACTCTTGCAAGTAAATACTACGAATTCTTGATACCCTCAACTTCTTAATACTGTTTCTTACTGAACATTTAACTTCTACCAATTCATGTTAGTTCTGTCCATTAATAAATTTTTATTTAAACATACAAAAGGTATAGTTTTATTTTCCCACAAATCCACACATTCCAGTATCCAACCTTTTGATAACAAATAATTCTAAATTGTATAAAGTTCGGTTATGTTTCGCACAAGGCCAATTCAATAAACATTAACCATCTCCCTACTTCTACAAAACGTTTGGCTTCATTCGATAAGGCGTTTGTTTTTTTTTGTTTTTTGTTTTTTGTTTTTTGCAAAAACCATGTTAGTAAATTTCTAATTTTTTCAATCAGTTTTAATACAATTTAATATTATCTTTTTTACTAAAAATAGTTTCTATATTAATTTTTACACAGTATTATAATTTTGATTATTTTTCTCATGCAATTTTAATATCGTATAAGTATTTTTATGTTATTATTATTACTATGCAACGAGGTCTCAAAGCCTGGTAACGCATATACCGGGATCTGCAGTGACTGTTACAGTGAAAGGTATTAAAGAATGGTTTTTGAATGATTACAAATAAGACGATGTTTATGCTTAATTCTTCGTTTGCTGCAAAGAAAACTATTAAATATATCTTTAAAAAAAATTATATTTTAGAACTCCAAAAGGTTACATCTTAAAAAGATTAAGGACTTTACAAACCTGTGTTCAAGTTTGTATTACGTTCAATATGACCTACTTTCCTATCTCCATATCTGTTTTATTGTTCATTATTTTGTGCGCTTCCTCACCCAAAATCCACAACATTTATTATTTTATATTTTGTGTTATTTTATTTATTTAATTTCTTTTTGGGGATTGGTTATCTTATTTGTTTACGTTAAAGTTTTGATCGTATAATTAGCGATTTATGTAGGTCCTGGCAGGTGATTATAGCTATTTTCTCCTCCAGGCAAAGTGTATAGTTTTTAGATTATTGTAGTAGGCTAATGATGATAACTTATTTTCGATTATATTTTTATCTATATTGGTGTTATTTATAACTTCCTTTTTTACTGTTTGGAAAAGGTTGTGCTGTTCGCGTATTTACTATTTGTAAAGAATTTTGTGTGCGTAGTTTCTCTGTTTCCAGGGTCTTTTGGTTACTCCTATGTATATTTTATCTTTGTTATCGGTGGTTTTACAATGGCTTCATATCTTATGCTGCGTTGCAGCCGATTTCTGTTTAAGGGATATTCATAGATTGCTCTACAGTTACAGGTTAGTTTGGTTTTTGTGAGTGATTTGTTATTTTTCTGTTGTGCATTTTCTAAAAATGATTTGTGTCATACTCTAAGTACAACTGTAGTTGAATTTTAATGCATTTCTCTTAGATAACTTGTGGAGAGTTCTTGATGCGGGGTATGTTTGTGAATGAGTTTAATGAATATTTCTCCTGCGTTTGTTTTTGTTTTTTTGTTGTGCGTGGGTGAAACCATACAATGTTTCTTTTTCTGTTGGATTTTTTATACTATGTTGTGTATGTGAGTGCTGCCGAACTATTTCAAAGCAGTTTCATGATCATTTTAGGATTCGTTCACTATGATTTCATTAGAAAAATTGTCAGATAACCTACGGTTAATTAATTGTGGGATCCGCTTGATTATTGTTGATGGGGAAGTTGGACGATTTCTGTACATAAATTGATTTGTCTTTTTTTTTCTATATGGCTGATATGTACCTTTTCTTATTTTGAGAGTGACGTTTAGGAAATCTACTTCTTTTAGATTTGGTTTTATGTCTATGTCAAATGCTATATTTTTTTAATTTTTGTGATTATTTTACTGTTTTTTTTCTATTTTCTGTCTGTTAGGATTATGATGATGTCCTTATTTTAGTTACGTGACCATCACATAATAAATCACTCAGTATCCACTCTTAAAGAGTGGATACTGAGTGATTTATTATGTGATGGTCAAGTAACTAAAATAAGGACGACTTGATTATAATTAAACAATATATATATTGCTTAATTACTTAGTTTTTTGTCATAATAAAATTAGAAGAGTCCTATTAATTATGGCAAGTAGTGTATACATATACAGAGTGCGTCAGGTACATGTGAACACATCTTTAGAATAAGGGACCAACTTTAACTAAAAATCTCGTTTCTTTTTTCAGCAACGCCATAGAAACTTCGACGCTCACTCGGAAGATGAAAAAGTACGTCGTTCTCGTTTCTTTAGCCACCAACCACACAGATTAAAAATTTGCAGTCTTCTTGAATATCGCAAGGTATCTGGCAAGAATGTGTGTTCGGTGGCCAACAGAAAAAAAAATTCTCGATGTAGGAATTGCATGGAATGTCGAGATCGTCCAGTAAGTTTTAGGGTATCATCGAGAAAAATCCGGGAAATCAATGAGAGCCATTGCCAGTCAGCTTCATGTATCGGAGTCAACAATCGGATGTTTGGTACACGGACATATTAGATACAAAATCTTACCTTTTGAGGAGTGGTGCTCTCTCTTCACAACTATGAATGGAATTTGAACTAGGACTACCGATTCCGTTATGTTACCCGCACCACGGCCATTTAGAAAGTGAAACACACTCTTATCAGTGCATTTTAAAACCCATCAAAACATAAGCAAATATCAGTATTTGCGTAAAAGACTGATTACAAAGAAAAATACTCTTTCTTTTTACTTTATTTTTTATTACGCATATTTCATTTTCTGTTGGCTTTTCAAAAATATTTTGTTCATGTATTTAATTCTAAATTGCATAATTATTGTTAGTGGATAAATAGCTACAATTTTGGTGATTGTTCGAGATTTCAGTCTGTATGTTTATAATCAGAGTCTGTCATAAAATCATGGTTTATTTAAAAGACTTTTGCTCAAAGAGTTTATCAAATTGATAGTCACAATTTAAGAAATATTTTTCTTCTTTTTCTCGATAAAACCAGAGTAAACTTGATGAACAGTCGAATGGGCGCTAGTCTCACAACTATTGTGATATAACCTCGTGTCACTTCTGCTTAACCGAGGCCCAGGGAATATAAATGATCGGTTTGGAGAGTAATAAAATCGAAGTAGGTTGTGAGAAAAATCATGGAAGACCAGTATTACAGTTCAAATAAATCGATTTTTTTTCAGGATCAGTTAGATAAAAGTTCGTTCATAAGAAACAAACTGTGTCCATGTTGCAGAGTCGTTAGAGGAAGTCATCTCTGCAAACTTGAATTTTTAATTAGTGTGAAATAGCCAAGACAATGAGGAGACAAAGGCAGAGGTAAAAACAATAACAACTTTGGTTTTTATTTATGTAAGTTGATACAAGTTGTAAATCGGGTTCGCTCCAGGTCCGAAGGGTAGTAGCTTCTATAGAGTTGGTGCGGCGAGGGTTGAGGTTACGTCCAGTGCCGAGTCCAGGTGGGGCGTTCTTAGCAGTAGCTGGTCGACTGGAAAAAATGCCTGGCTGGTTGGGACGTGTCCGTCTTCGGGTCCAGGTTGAAGTGACGAGTGTGGAAGCGAGCTCGTGCCAGTGGAAGGTACTTGATGAGAGGCGGAGTACCTAAACAGGGCCGAGTCGAGTTAAGGTCTGCGCAGAAAGCGAGACCGTACCGAGAGGTTACGTTACAGTGGCGGAATCCCTCAACAGGGCCGAGGCGAGCTAAGGTCGTCGCGGATGCGAGACCGTACCGAGAGGCTACGTTTTAGATCTTTCTAACCTAAGAGCTTTTATCCAACAGAAGAACAATATTGTGCAGCATCATTCAGATAAATGTTCGTTCATAAGAAACAAAATGTGTGCAGTTCACATCGAGAAATAGCTATTTAAATCTTTCCAACCATCCGATATAAGAACAATATTTTGCAGCATCATTCAGATAAAAATTTGTTCATAATAAACAAACTGCTATGTCGCCAAGTATAAATGAATAACTCAACAACAGAATCAGAATATAAGTTGTATTCCGCGGAAAGACGGTTAGTATGTACAGAAGTGATTAGTAGTATTTACAATAGAAAGATACAAGAGTCCAATCCGTCGTAAGAGGTGTGTATACGTGATTACTTCCGGTCCGCCAACGGAAGTGTGACTAACTCTTCACTGACTCACACTGACTCTTCAGTAACTCATTAGAGACTCAAGTGACACTCTACGACTCATTATTTAGCTGTCCCTCCCAGTAAGGGCAACATATGACACATGGTCAGTTTATATCTGGGCTTTCCGGGCTATATGGCCCGGCCAAAAAATGTCTATTTTTGCCCAGTCGAGCGATTTGGGTCTGGCTTTTTCCCATCTTTATTGATAATATGACCCAGATATTTAATTTCTTCCAGCAACAAATCACATTTGCTTTCCTTTATCTTCAAGCCATAATTCCGTATTCTTTTGAAAACTTCCCGTAGGTGACCCTTATGTTCTTCGACAGTTTCGCTTTTTATTAGGATGTCATCAAGATATGCGATCGCGAAATCTAATCCTGCCAGCATAGTGTCCATTGTCTGCTGGAACACCGCCGGTGCTGTTTTTATTCCGAACGCCAACCGTTCGTATTTGTAAAGCCCTTTGTGAGTATTTATGCACAATAGCTTTGAACTTTCATTCTCCACTAGAATTTGGAGATATGCGTCGCTAAGGTCTATTTTTGAAAAAACCTTCCCGCCATTCAGCTTAGAAAATACCTCCTCCGGGCTTGGTAGAGGGTAGTGATAATCCTCAATGGCGTTGTTTAGTCCGGTCGAAAAATCAGCGCATATTCTAATCTCTCCCGTCTTTTTTACGTAAACAGCAGGTGCGGCCCAATCGCTATAGTCGACTTTTGTTAGTACGCCTATTTTTTCTAGTCTTTCAAGCTCAGCGTCAATTTTATCAATAGCCGCATAAGGCGCGTTTCTCTTTTTGAACACCGGAGTCACGTTTTCTTTTAATTTGATTATCGCCGACGTTTTGGTACATCTGCCCAAACCTTCAGAGAATACTTCCGGGAAATCTTTTTTATCTCCTCCTTTAGTATTGTTGTGACGTCAGACGAGTCTTCTCTTATATTTTTACAATAAGAATTTATGGGAAGATCCCAAAAATTAAATTCACTCATCCAGTCAGTGCCAAACAGATTATTCGTTCCTTTCATAACGAACGTTTTCAGTCTTTTTGTTTGGTTGTGAAAATTTACGTTGAGAATTAGCTCACCTTCAAATTTGATCCTCTTTCCAGTCACCGTTTTAGCCACTTTACTAGTCTTCATCAACCTTGGTTTATTTAACTTGTACCAGGTTTTCATATTTATGATACTTATATCCGATCCACTATCTAGTTGCATTCTCACCGGTTTTTTAAATATTTTCACTTCTAAATATTTTCTAATGCCGTGGTTTTGCTCAAATGATCTGGTTAATTTTACCTGCGATTTACGTCTAAATCTACACTTAGACATTTTGTGACCTAGCTTATTACAGTGTCTGCATATTTTAAATTTGAACGGACAGTCACTGCGCCAGTGCCATTCTTCACAAGCATAGCAAGCTTTTGGTGGGGGGGGGGGGGTCTTTTTCCAAAAAAAATTTTTTTTCCCCCCAAGGGCGAATGATTTCTTCGTCTTGGAGACGGCAACCGAAAGTGTGACTTGCGATTTATCATTTTTATATTGGCTACAGCGGGTTCCTGTATTTTTTTTGAGTCTTCTTTAATACTTATACATTTCTGGCAATAATCCGCCAGATTTTGCAGAGATATGTTTTGTTCGTTCTCCAACTTTGTCAAAATTTTTCTCCTCATCTCGCTGTCTTTCCCTGACACCAGACCTTATACGAAAACTAAACATTTAAAATTGTTTGCAGTTAGTTCCGCAAGTCTGAAATCGTCGCAGTTTTTGTTAACTACCGAGGCGAACGTGGTGTAATCTTCAGCCTCGTTCTTTTGCAGATTTAGGCATCTCCACCTTTTATGGAACAAGGATAACCTAGGGCTGAATAATTCTTTTAATAGTTTTACAGCCTCATTGAATTCTAGATCCCTTGTTTTTTTCAGAAGGATGAAGTCCGTGAATTTCTTATGTTCATGCGTGCCTAATTTCCTGAGGAGTAACCTGATTTTTTTCTCCGAAGACCATGACTTACAGTCGATTTCAAAAAAGTCCTGGTATCTATGGTAATACCTTCCAAAAGTTTTGTCTTCGTCTGGATTATAATTGAAAGTTTCAATAGTCGACCAGATGGTGTTCTGGGAGAACGTACTCTCATCTGAGTTTTTATTCTTCTCTAGAATTAACCCTACGAGTTCTTCGTGCCATTTTTGTTGTTTTTTGTCACTTTCTAGACGTAACTGCATCATCTTCTCCTGTAGTTCCAATTGCTGTTTTTGGAATTTTTCCTCCATTCTTTCTTGTATCTGTAATTGCTGCTGCATTTGACATTTCAACAGTTCTAACATGGACGCTTGAAATTGTTCCATTATTACAATTTCTTTATACCGAGGGGAAAAATCCGAAATTTCAACCTCTTCAATAGAAAAAAATTTCACCACAGACAAAAATAGAAAGATATAACTTACGCTTTCTTTGCCGTGTAGTAATTCTCGTCAACGCAGTTAATGCTGTAGTACGTATATTTTTCAGAAGTACTTTCGCGTATGACCTGCGAAACTTTTTTCTACGTCCAATTGAAATCTTTGTGTAAATTTGAAATTCTTCGTCCGCTATTGTATTGTGGGACGCGTTTTGGTTTCTTCTTTGAGATCTCTTCGTCACCACCGTTATGTTTGGGACGAATTTTGTTTCCACTTCTGCGTAAATTCGAAGCAATTCGAAGTAACTTTGTTGCCACTATTATGTTGTGTGACGAATTTTGGTTTTCACCTCCGCGTAAATTCGAAGTAATTTAAAGTATCTTCGTCGCCACTGATAATGTCGTGGGACGATTTTTTCTTCCAACATCTTCGTCGCCACTGTTAATGTCGTGGGACGATTTTTTCTTCCAACATCTTCGTCGCCACTGTTATGTCGCCAAGTATAAATGAATAACTCAACAACAGAATCAGAATATAAGTTGTATTCCGCAGAAAGACGGTTAGTATGTACAGAAGTGATTAGTAATATTTACAATAGAAAGATACAAGAGTCCAATCCGTCGTAAGAGGTGTGTATACGTGATTACTTCCGGTCCGCCACCGGAAGTGTGACTGACTCTTCAGTAACTCATTAGAGACTCTCAAGTGACTCTCTACGACTCATTATTTAGTCGTCCCTCCCAGTAAGGGCAACATGTGACACATGGTCAGTTTGGACTGTGATTTCCGGGCTATATGGTCCAGCCAAAAAATATCTATTTTTGCCCAGTCGTGTCTCTACCCTTCGGCGGAACCACGACTGGGTTACTGCTCTCTGCTCGGAAGCAGAGAGCGCCCCCCCCCGCCCGAAGGCAGAGTGCTGACAGTGTCGTAGAGTCGTCAGTCTAGTGACTCTGTACGACATTATTTATTTTTGTAAAATTTACAAAAAATGCGGCACAAGGCCAAAATTGTGGGGATGGGGAAGGCTGGTCTTCATCTGTCTTACATTAACTTAGCTAGACTCACTCACTGACCCAAGCAGACAGTATAATATCCCTTGCACCAAAACATCACAATCTTACGTACCATTCTTACTACGAGCACCACAATGCCTCAATACACTCTGTGAAAGTCTAACTAAACCCATATGTACAATTTGTCTGTGGGGGGGTGGGGGAAATAACACTTAAAATTGCTAACCCCAATGATTTTTATACAATGAATGAAAATATATACAAAAACTAAACAAAATTGATGTTAGTATTAAACCCCCCACAATCTCTATCCGTGACAGAAACATCAATTAGCTGGGCGAAATTCTAGCGGGGCTGGCAGATCTCAAACAGTCATACACACAAACACGCACACACACAAACACAATAACAAGTACGAAAATAAACACACTCGAAACGAAAGATGCCCCGCCTCTACCAGGGAACTGATATCTCTAATCACCTAAAAGGGGGGAAGGGCTGGGGAATTAAACCAAAAAAGAGAGGGCACAAAAAAAAAAAAAATAAAAAGTGGGGCCGATGCCCATGCATACCCTAGCTAAGTTTAACCATCATTAAAACATAAAAAGACAAATTAACTAAACTATCCTACTTTCGGGAGGGGTTGAAAATGTTTAGTCCAGGATCCCCAATATCCTGATGCCTAACCGTCATCAAAATGCCACTCCAAAATCAGCTCCTTTCACTCGACAGATTCGCGCAAGATTTACCCACCTTTTGCCAAATTCTGATGGAGGGAGTCGTCGCCTTTCCGTCCTGATTTTGACTAAGCTGATGACAAAGTCTCGACCACCGACCCACCGCAGCGAACGCAGTTTGGCGAAACAACCAAACCCGCTGCTTTAAGCTTCTTGCCGACCCAGACAGCCTTTCGTATCACCAGCCAGGTGAGGGATGCCTCGTTGTTTGTGAGGCATTTCAACCCGGGCGCCCAAGGCCATATGGAGCGCGCCTCCTGCTTCGTCAAACCGAGCTCGTCAATCAGATTATCCCGAACGCCCCCCCTCACTAGCACCCGATATAATGCCCGAAGGGACAACGCCTGGACGCCAGAGAGGCCATCTGTCGCCCGTAAGAGAAAACTGAGTGCTCGCCGGCATTCACGATAGAAGGAGCATTCGCCTCGAGGTAAACGGCCGGCCTCTTCCTCGCACGAATGCACACTTCTTCGGGATGGGAAGCTTTTGCGGGCATCTTCCTTCCAGAATTCACCATTCTCATCCACTTGCGAACACATTCGGTCTAGGAAGGCAATGCGAAGCGTATGTTGACGAATCTCAACGCTTGGCATTCCCAGACCGCCCTCAGAAGGATGGAGGCTACAGATCTCGCGACACACCTTACGAGACTTGCCTTCTCCCCAGAGGAAGGAGTACAAGACCCTGACTAATGTCATTAATATGGCATACGGGAGTGGAAGCACAGAGAGTCGGTAAAGGAGAATCGGGTAGATGTGTGAAACATCCTTCCGCCCTCCCCTTTAAGGAAAGCTTCCTCAGAGACCACAGACGAACTGCAGCCTCTGCCTTCTCTTGTACCTCCGACCAATTCATTTCCAACTGGAGATCAGGACCGAACCAGACGCCGAGTATCTTGACCGGCCCGTCCGTCCAGTGGAAAGGCCCGGGAAGAGAAACTCCCTTCCACGCGCCCAACCGCAAGCCAACAGACTTATCGCGGTTGATCTTGGCCCCTGTCACCGTCTCATACCCTCTGATTTCCTTGCTGACTTCGTCAATCTCGGCTCTGCTCGACACAAGAGCCGAAACGTCGTCAGCATAGGCAGAATACCTGGCCGAGGTGGTAGCACCAGGTAATGTAATCCCGCGAAGGACCGGATTCGCCTTTAACTTGCGAAGGAAAGGCTCCAACGCAAGAACGTAGAGCAAAGGCGAGAGCGGACAACCTTGACGAATAGAGCGAGTCAATAGAAAAGGTTCCAATCGTACTCCATTCACTTCCACCAGCGCACCGGGGGACGCGTACAGAAGTCGGATCCAGGAGCGAAAATTCGGCCCGAAACCGGCAGCGGAAAGGACAGACTCGAGAAAACGATGGTCAACCCTATCGAATGCCTTGGACTGATCTAAATTGATCAGCGCGGCTTCCGTGTCGACTTTCTCAATGATCAAGCGTACCAAATGAAGGTTGTCCTGAATAGTCCTACCCTTCACAGCACAGGACTGCTCGGGGCCAATCAGACTAGAGAGGACAGCCTGCAAACGGCTGGCTAAGATCTTGGCTAAAATCTTCAACTCTGTATTTAACATCGTCAAAGGCCTGAAGTTATCTATCGAATCCCCACCGTCCTTGCTTTTGCGCAGCAACTTGATCACACCCCTGGTGAAGCGTTGGGGTATAGACCCCTGCCTCATCCAGTTGTTGAAAATCAGTGCCAGCAAGGGAACAAGAACGGGCGACTGCCTCAAGTACAGTTCGTAAGGAAGACCATCCAATCCCGGAGACCTGTCGTGGCCAACCAGCTTGAGCGCCTCCCAAATCTCAGCCTCTGTAACGGGACCCTCGCACCCAGCCGCTTCAGCCGCCTCGAGGCGGGGGAAGTCGGCCAAATAGGCATCGAACTGAGCAGTGCTCAGACCGGGCTCCCTGGTGAACAGATCCTGAAAATAGTCACGAAAAGCCTCAACTATGTCCGCGTTTGTAGTCACGGTTCTCCCATCCGGCAATGTGACGCTTGCGATATGCCTTTTGCTAGCATTTCTCAATTCCTCTACACGCAATTCTGCGGCCATGTTCGTTGCCTCAGGGGACATTCTCTTTAACTACCTAACTACCAGAGCTTGGTCCTTCTTGATAAGCAAGGAGGCCTGCTCCGCTCTAGCTAAGGCTACGTCCCCACTAACACGGGATTTGATAGCCCGATCAACTTTGGCTTCTACTGCCGTTTGTGCTGCTAATATTTCTAGATTGAGTCGACGGCTATATTCAGCAGCAAACGACCTAATGTTGGATTTTAAGGATCCCCACCACTTATTCCCAACCACAGCCCCCGTCAATTCCCGCTTTATTGTTAGTTTCAACTGGTCCTGGAAATCTTGCTCTTCAAACAATGAACAGTTCAATTTCCAGTAACCAGCCAATTTACATCTAGGCTTATCTAAGTTTACACGAACCCGGACGAGCCTATGATCCGAGTAAACTGTCGAATGAAAACTTGGACAACCTAAGAGCCCTACATCGACTCTCCTAACTAAGACTCGGTCGATGAAGCTAGCACGTACCACCGTAGCCGAGCTGCCCCTATTAGTCCAAGTCCATACTATATCCCGGGGGTGTTCATTTCGGTACTTATCGACAAGATCGAACTTGTCGATAAAGTCCCGAAATGGTTTTACATCCGGGTTGTTAGTACCCGATCTTTCCCCTATGCGATCTATATCGGGGTCAAGGACGGCATTCCACTCGCCCGCTAAAACTACCCGACGAGATGTCGTCAAAAACGGCTCGATCTGCCGAAACAAAGCAGGACGCTCTGAATGGACATTGGGCGCATAAACCCCAATGAGACGAAGAGACTTATCCTTTATAGTAACATCCAGCACACAAAGTCTGCCTGCCGGATCTGCGAAGACAAGGGCACATACCGCATTCAAGGACTTGCTCACTAGCCAGGAAACACCTCTCGAGCGTCCATCAAAACATGCTGAATAGAGGGCGAACCTCTTAGACAGTATATCCTCATGATCGCGAGTTGAAAACCGGGTCTCCTGTGTACAACATACATTCACACCGAGGCGCTGAAGATCACGGCTGAGACACGCTCTGCGTGACTGATCTCAGGCCCCGAGCATTTATACTAGCTAACCAGAGAGCCATTATCAGTCCGATTAGGGTTGAGGCACTGCACCAAACATCTCAGGGGACAGGATACCGACGGTCCGTCCCATTGAGCCTTGGCCCATCTCAGTCTTGATAGTGCCATCATAGGACAGGCCACCAATATCCAGGGGGAATGTTAATTTTAAAGCTCTGTAAAGGGATGGGTGAACAAAAATAGGGGTCCTCCCAGAACAAAACTGATCCAAATTCATTTGGTCATCATTTGTAAAGTACACAATTGGAGGGCTCATCGGGATGGAGTCATTGGCCTCTCCAAGCATACTCCATACCTGGCTCGACCCCGTACCCGATCTCACCACTGTCAAGAGTCTTTTTGCCTTTGGAAAGTTAAGTGGGTCTTCAACATCTTTGTTTTTAATGCTTTTACATTTCCACAATGTTTTTAGTTTCTTGCATTGGTTAATAGCCTTTTGGGCAGTGTCCTCTGAGACACGGCAAACATCCTGCCCCACATTAAAAGGGGGCTTTCTTTTCTTTTTTTCTTATCGTGTCCGGGCTTCTTTGCCTCTTGAACGAATCTTTAAGTGGGGATTGAGAAGGAGTCGGTGTTGGCGTGGGGGTAGCAGATACACTTGGGGAAGAAAGGGTCGAACTAGCTGGGGATAAACCATAAGAAGGGGCTGGAGAAGGGACAAGAGAAGGGGCTGAAGGGACTGGTGATGGTTTTTTTAAATACGGTCATTTTGGAAGGGGTGTGGGTCAAGGATTTTGTCATGGGAGGAGGTGCCATAATTATTTTTTGTGAAGGAGAAGTTGGGGCAGACACTGACGCTGCTGATGATTTTTTCGTTTTACTTGCATTTTTTTTTTTTTTATAAGCGTTTCACCCCGAGCAAGGCATGTCACTGCCACTACTGTGCAGGGGGCTACGTAGAGTGGAGAAAGGCTGATTAAATATAGGAAATAACAGAGGGTGGGTGATAGGCGGGTCAGGATACCGAGAATGAGGGTTGGGTAGATGAGAGTGTTGTGAGAATAGTTGGGAGTTAGTGTGATAGGAGGTGTCTATTGACCCTACATTTAAACACCTGTAGATTGTAACTGTCGGGAAAGCAGACTTGTGGAAGGGAGTTCCACAGGCGGGAAGCGCGAGAAAAGAAGCTGTTGGAGTAGAATTTACGGTTACATCTTATTTGTTTAACTGTAAGAGGGTGGGACCTAGTTGCTAATCTAGTATCTCGTGTAAATTCGTGCTTAGGCGGCACCAGTGATCTAAGCTCATCGGAGCAGAAGCCATGAAAGTACTTGTAGAATAGGCACAGGGAAGCTACATCACGCCGGTGTGAGAGCGGCTGCAGCCGGTCTGCCAAGTCAGTATCAACCACGTTACAGATCCTCCTTTGTATTTTGTCAAGAAGCCCAAGGAGAGCAGCAGGGGCACCCGACCAGATATGGCAGCAATATTCAATACACGGGCGGATGGTAGATTTGTATACGTGCAGAATAGTTTCAGGTGGGAAAAATTTCCGGGCCCTGCACAGAGAGCCGACTTTCATAGCAGTAGATTTGGCAATGGATTCAATATAGTCATTCCATTTGAGGTCCGCCGAGAGTGTAAGGCCAAGGAGGCGTAGTATTCTAGAGCCTTTTTGAGCTCTTAGTTTTTTAATCTTTTCCCAGCTGGGCTCCGCCTGTTTTTGAATTTCCGATAAAGGAGCGTCTTGGTGGACTGCCGGGACATCGCCCTTACTGCTGACAGAGGGAGTGGGTCTGTTGGTGTCATCCCTAGTGGCTTCAGGGGACTGAGGTCCCGCTGCTCGGCTCTTCCCTTTGCCTCTAGTAACGACACGCCATTCTTCGTCATCTTTGTCCTTAACCACACCAGTGGCAGGCTTCAGAATTTGAGAGGATGGGGGCCGAGACCCATCCGGGGTTTTTAAGTCCCCGGACCGAGCCGCTACTAGGCCCATTACAGGCGTTGCGGAACTACGATTTTCAGGCTTAGGGGTATTTTGGTCGCCAGCGGCCGGCGCACCAGAGGCCTTCTTCTCAAGGCAGGAAGAGGACAGGTGACCAGTCTGCCCACACTTCCATCAAGTTGGTTTTCGGCCGGTCACTACGACCGGCATTTTCCGGCCGCAATAGTCCAAGCAGTTGGGGATGGACACGAAGGCCTCCCGATCTATCATTATATCAAATGTCCATCCCCCGTTCAGGTTGTCGGATGAGGCTGCCAGTATTTGGCCATATTTCTTAAAATAAGAAGCCAGATGTTCACCGGCAACCTGAGGAGGAACCTCATATACTGCTACACTGGTCCTCCTTCGGCCTTCATATTCTGTCCTGATTATTAGGTCGTTAGTAATCAATTCCTTGCTCACTACTTCCAAGCAATCTTCAGGTGTGGGTAGCAGTACGTCCCACATGAAGAAACCCGGTCCTTTTATAACCCTTTGGGGCTTAACCCCTAGGGACACCAGTGTTCGAATCACTGTGTCTTTCGTGGAGCGACAAATTTTGCGCGCACGCTTGTCCACCACGAAGACCGACACCATTCTTTTTTCAAACTTTTGTAATTCCTGGGGTTTTTCCAAAAGTCCGTCATCTTTCAAAAGATGATCGAGACCTTTAGCCCTCTCCAGAAACTCCGCAATGTTTATGATGCAACTCGGTGGGGACTTCCAGCAACAGGGCGATTCCCCGGCCTCAGCATCCTTGGTATTGTCATTGGCATTTTTATCCTTTTCGGCACTTGAAGTCTTTTGGCCGTTTTCGGCCACCATATTTTTGGTCACATTTTTCGTAAGAGGGGGATAAGCTTCCTTATCTTTATCTGGCGGTCCCTTAAAGGGCGGGTCAAAATTAAGTTTTTTTTTAAACGACCGACTTGAGTCGGTCATTTTTCAATTTCTAACTACCAGGAAACAATATTATATTTTCTTCCTCCGGAACTAAATAGGGGAATGGGGAGGGGTGGAAAAAGGGGGAAAATGGGGGAGATTTATACAAATTAACCTTGCAGACAAATAACAATGAAGACAAACGGCAAACAAATGAAAGCAAACAGACTAGCCTTTAGCGGCCAAAATATAATAACAATATTTTTTTTTTTAAAAAGGAAATTACCCTCTTGAGAGGTTTAACAAACAAACAATAAACTTATTACAATTACAATAAATTAATTACAAAAGAATTTAAAATATGTAACAAAAATAGGACACGCAAAGAGTTGCCTAAAAGGCTACTCCTGTAAACGAAATAGGGAGATGGGTTAAAAATAAACTTTACAAGTGTAATAAAACTTTACACAGAGTTGGACAAACTACAAAAAAACCAAATACGAAAAATAAATCAAATAAACAAAAAACAACGAAGAGTTGCCTAAAGGCTACCTTCGCAAACGGGGAGGGGCTGAAAAAGCAAAAGGAGGAAAACAAACAGCTAAATGATCAGTTTCTGGTCAACAAATAAAATAAAAGATACTGTTAAAAAGAATTTTTTTTCTTCTTTTTTTTTTAAAAATAAAAATAAATCTGGCACTTAAGAAGACCAAGCAGTTACTGAAAAATGAAAACAGAAATTAAAAAGAAAACGGCCGACCAAAACAAAAACAAATATGGCCGCCAAAAAATACGAAAATAAAATACAAAAAGCTAGAACAAAAAATAAGAATAAAACAACAAAGCAAGAAAACGAAAAATAAAATAAAAATAAACTTATCGGTACAAAGAAAGGTCTCTTGTGTACAAAAATTCAGTCCAAATAAAAAATATTTTCAACAAAAAGTCCAAGCTGAAACAAAGCAGAGGTCAGAGAAGTCGTAAAATGACAAAAAACACGTCAAAAAGGACTCTGTACGACTCTCTCTGTAGAGAATCCATCATTGCTATATATAGTAATGGGAACAGTCCATTTGTAGTCAAATAGGAGCGGCGCCCTAACACAAACTGTTTCCAGTTCACATCGAGAAATAGCTTTTTAAATCTTTCCAACCTAAGAACCTTTATCCGACAGAAGAACGATATTTTGCGGCATCATTCAGATAAAAGTTCGTTCATAAGAAACAAACTGTGTTCAGTTCACATCGAGAAATAACTTTTTGAATCTTTCCAACCTAAGAATTTTTATCCGACAGAAAGACAACAGGTTAAATATATAAGAAAAACAAAACAGTATTTTACGTGTGTATATGTAATAGCAATGTAGGTCAGAGGCAAACCTCTCTTTATATAAGGAGTTTCGGTAGTGATGAATCATTTTTATTGAAACATTATGTTGAGTACATTATTTCATGTATGCAATATATCTCAATAAAAATACAAATACAGAGAAATTAAGATGACGATTTCTTTATCATTAAGATCTATTCCTTTCATTTCACTGTTCTTAGGTAATTATCATACTTACTTTAATTTTATGACTTCATGACACCTCTGACCCCATTTAAATTTATTAAAAAGACTAATATGTATGGTATATAATGCGATAACGCAAATCTGATTTTAAATTATGAGTTTAAGATCTCTAAAAATGTTGCTGGTCAAAAATTTTAAATATAGCAAAAAAAGATGAGAATAAATATAATAATATTTTAGTAAGTAAATAATAGTTTATACCAATAATATAATTGATTTTGTTAATTATCTTTAAATTAATTCCAAATGAAAGTAGAATCAGGCTCATAAAAGTTTTGTTCGTGTGTATATACAAGATGTTGACGACTTATGACAGAGTTTCGTTCCTACGATACGTCGTAACGCGATTTTCCATGCAAGTTAGAATTTGCTCGTTATTTTCCGTGAATAAGCACTTACGTCACTCACCTATGCTCATACAATAGTAAAGTAATAATCTAAATCATAGCAAATCATTCTCTATGATACATATTAACATAATTAGGACTGTACAAAACACACGAAGACATAAATATTATACATATAATGAAATGGAATCTAGGTACCTCCACTTCATTTTCGATACCTGAGTTTTAAAATGAATTTGTAAAAATAAAAATGCTTTTTCTTGGAACTTTTATTTTAGCTTAATTGAAAGCTAAATGGTAAAAAGTACTATTTCCGCTAAGCAAAATGCTCTGGTGTATTTCAAACAAAAATTATATTCCTTAGAATCTAAAATTTTGACATTTAAAAAATGTTCAATTTTTCGGCCATTTTTTGAGTGATCGACACATTTGTAAAGAAAAGTTAATTTTCGGTTTTAAAAAAATGTGCAAAAATAAAGTATACAACTCTCGTTATTTTTGGAAAATTAGCAAATTTAAAGTTAAACTAATCTGATTTGAAACAAATATTACTTGTTTATGGCATGAAATTTAGAATAAAAGTATTTCTTAACCACAAAGGTCTGACTCGTTGACCTTTCAAGTAGGCGATGACAGAAGCTGTTATCAGTCAATCTGGAAGTACAGTTGACATAACCCAGTTTAACATTTCGTAAGAGTAACAATTTTTGAAATATTTGACCTTATAAGTCTCTTATAAGTTTCCATAATAAAAGAAAATGTACAGTTTAACATAATAAAAAAAATAGAAATTATTTTTAAAATCTTAATTCTAAATGATTTGAATTAAGCTTTTAAATTTTTGATTTGTAGATAAAGTCTATTTTTAATGAGTTAATAGCCGAAGGCATTGAGTAACTGGAAGAAATTTAAAAGATGTTTAAAACTTTAATTAGCAAAGAAAAAAAGAAAAACAATTTTTATAAAAGTTCATTAGTCATTGAAATTCTTTTTTTCTTCAGAATATGATATCCTAAAATTATATTATTTATAAAATCAATTAAAAGTTTATCTACATTAAAAATTACGTAGTTTTTAAGCATTTTTTTTTTTACTATTCAGAGTAGATTTTCAGAAAAATGGTCTCGTAATTAAAAAAAATATATATGTTTTACATTCCCCAATGTATCCTGTATTTAACAAACAACAAAAAAAATTAGTTTTGAATAAGGTATTCCTAGAGGTTTTACGCAATTAACTGAAGTGGGAGGTAAGAGATATAAAAAAATTACCAAGATTTTCTAAAAATAATAATAATAATAATTTCATTTGTGAATAAGTCCTGAAAGTTTCATTAAAATTAGACAATTAGTTGATTTTTGCAAGGATTTTCAAATTAATGTGCCTTTCAACGCCAAAAAACGACTTGCGTAATATTACGTTTTCCTTATAGTCACATTACATAAAGAAAAAGCAAAAAAATGAAATTTTAACTGAAATATCGAACGTGTTAGAAAGGATTAAAAATTAAAAAAAAAACAAATTTGATCTTTCCTCTTCATGATAACATCAACATTTTGATGATAAAACTTTGTTTTTAAGTTTGAGCTTTTAACATTATGTTATGCTGTTTTTTCGGCAGTTGCGTGGAAGTACTTAAATAATATATGTAATGAAATTAAATTGTTTTAAACTGGTTGTATTTATTGCTGGTGATATCATTAGTTCTCGGTAGATGAGATGATGAAGCGTATGATCTTGTGTCACTTGCAGGGTTCGGAAGCAGTAGCAAACCTGAGGAAAGAAAAATAAATTCGCCATTGTTCTTCATTTTTATCGGGAATTCACAAACTTATAGTTTAACAAGAAAATGTCCGTATCGGTTACAGAGAAACTCAGTACACGTATGTACGTATTTCAAGAATCAGTTGAATTTACTTAAGCCAAGCAACTGGTCAATGATCGTCGCTTTTTTCTCCCTTTTCATAGCGTTTAACAATGTTTAATTTCACTTCCATAGTGATGACTTTTTTCTTCGAAACATCACCATCTTAAGAGGGTACACTATATTTGAGAGTCCTAACGAAGGACAATAAGTTTCCAGAAACACAACACAAATGAAAGAGAGCGAATGCCCGACAGTCCAGCATGTTGTACAACAAGAAACTGATCTAGGACGCCTTATGCACGAGGTAAACGGCATAAGTCGAAACAATATTAATGGAGATTACGTCATAACCAGAGGACTTAATGTGTGTGAATATATATATAGCCATCCGCTCATCAGTACGGTTAAACACCCGATTGCTTTTAGCCAAGATTGAAACCCTACCGAATTCTACCGAAGTCGGATATTCTACCTCTGAGCTATGGTAGAAGGAGACAGACTTTTAGCGTGTGATATACCATGTAAACATACTCCAATAGCTAAGAGTGTTCTAATTCATTCGCTCCGTCATTGCCAAATCTTTATTACTATTATGGAAATTTTTTTTTAAATCATACAACGGAAGTTCACTAAAAATTAAATTCATACACCGGAAGTTCACTTAAAAAGAAGGAAAAAGAAAAAAAAATAAGAAAGAACAGTGGGAGAGAGAGAGAGTTAAAAGAGAGAGAGAGTAGATTATGTTAGAAGATAGGGGTCTAGACATTGTTACAGATGGTAAGGAAGAGAGAGGGCAAACAGAGATGGCGAAATGGATTCAAACTTGATCATTGAAAAGGACTTTAAAGATTACATGTGTGTAAAAAAAATCAAAAGCGTGTCGCAGGAACGGAAGTGGAGGAAAGAGAAACAGGAAAAGAAAGGAAAAAAGAAAAACGGGGAAGACAGAAAAAGTTGTAGGAGAGATGGGGAGAAGCAAAGAAGAAAAAAGGGGAGAAAGAGAGAAACCGCATACTGGACAAACTTGAAATTTTATTTCTATATGTTTCTATTTCCTTTTCTTTTTCTGCCTCCCCTTCTTCTTCTTCCCTCTCTATGTATTTTTCGACCGCTTTGACTGCTATGTCACGTGATCAGATTCTGAATTCTGATTGGTCCGTAGAGCCTTTTCCCGCCTTTTTGAAAGAAATTTGAAGTAAAGAAAGCAGTTGGTGAAAAGACTCGACAAAAGAACAGACGTGAGGAACAAGCCGGCGTCTAAGTTACCTGATGCCATGTTCAAGACTCAAGAAGAAAAGGTCTTGTGGATTAAACAATTCTGTCCTGACTGGACATTAAAGAAGTCGATATTAGACGTAAATCAAGGAAAGAAATTTCGTGTATAATTAAGTCGTGTTCTTATTTAGAAGAGAATGCTGAAACTGAATAATTATTCCAGCACATTCTTAACTGGACTTAAAAACAGTTGAAGATAATTATTCCAACACTGTCGTAATTGGACTTTAAAACAGTTGAAAAATGATTATCCTAAGGTCTGGATGAAAGGAAGAAGTTTATACGAGCGGATCGAGAAAGGAATAAATCATTTTGGGATGAGATTCAACATTCTGCAATATTGAGAAAAAGAAAAAGGACTGAAATTCTCCCAGAAATAAAAAAAGAAAAGGAAAATGAATGGACTTTGAAGTTTCGATAAAAGGGAGGGAACTTTTGTGTCTATTCTTAAATTCGACTAAATATATGAAAAATAATAAAAATGTGAATGTCGAATTAAACTTATGATCAACCTAACTGTAAGTGAACAATATCTTCTCTTCTACCTTTCTATCTTCTTTCTTGTCTATCCTTTTCGTGTTGTTACCATCACAAGATTAATTTCTTGTGAGCTTAAGAGGACATTTTTAAGCAGCAACAGTTGTGAACATTATCCGTTTCTTTTCTTCTTTTTTTGATACAGACTCTACTTAAAAATATTTTCCTATTCTGCTTGAAAATAAACACTCAGCTTTATTTTTTTCCCTTTAATAAAATTGATTTCATATCATAAGTCTTTTTCTCTCTTGAATTGTGTAATAGTAACGTCTAAGTGAAAAGCCCTTTTTTGGAAGAGACGAACAAAATTTTCACAAAACAGCCATAACAACTGCCAGTCAAGGAGAGTGGAAAGAAAGTGACAGATTCATAAAATGGAAAAAGAAAAAGAAAAAGGGAGAAAGGAGAAATAGAGAAAACAATTAGCATGACATAATATTCGACTTTGCTAAAAGTTTTTCAAAACATTTTTTCATTTAAAATAATATGGTCTGATTATTGTTGGGATTAAATTAATTTAATTTAAATTCTACAACTGGAATAAAAGGGAATAACGGAAAAAGAAATATTATATAATATATATATGGGTATAAATAAGGAAATTTAGTTAAATAATATATTTTTAAAAAATTAAAAAATATAAATGAAAAAGAAATTGGATAATACACAAAAAAAGAAAAATACCAAAGACTGAGAAATCAACTGTTATAGGGAATCATAAAGATATAGATAGTTGTAGTGTAGATTATATTTAGTTACACTTAAACCGCTTCAATATATCAGTAAAGCAATTGATATGATTGAAGTACTAAATTGGCAACTGAAAAAAATGGCAAAAATGTATATATATATATATATATATATATATATATATATATATATATATATAGGAAAGAATATTAATAAAAAGTTTTGAATTTAAAAATGTACTTTTTTTGGACAGTATTTGTTTATTTTTATTATTGTATTTTATATTTCAGACCGCCCTCGGTCCTTCATCAGAAACGAGTGATTTTTAAATTTGAATTAGAAACGTATTTCACGATAGCGTCCAAATATTTTTTTTTTGTGTTTACATCACGTGGTGTGTTTGTTCACAACATGCGGCACGTCCGTAGAGAAAGTCTGTTTGTTTTAGATAAAAATTTCTTGGAATATCTGAAAAAAAATATTTAGCTATTGAAATATTTGTAAAGATTCAACACACCTAAGTCCCTATTTAACCCTAGCTTGTGTGTATTTAATTTTAAAATCCAGTATTTTTCTTTCTTTCTGCGTGTGTATGTAGAACTAAAATTGGAGTCTATTAGTAAACATTTGCAATTTTCTAAAGTATGATCAGGTTGATTAAAATGGGCTGCAATTGGGGAGCATACATTTTTTTGTCGTATATTTAGTTTGTGATTATTGAAGCGAAATCTAAAGCTATTACCGGATTCACCGATATATCCACTGTTGGGGCAAATTGAGCAGAAGAGAAAGTATATGATGTTTTCGCTGTCACAAGTAAGGTTTGGTGGGTGTAATTTTATTTTGGTGTTGGGTACAGAGAATGTTTTGTCTGTTATTAAATGTTTACAAATTAAACAGCGAGGCTTCCCACATTTTAAATTCCCTGATAGGTTTGTATTATTTGTATTATTTAAATATTTGTTAGAAGTGAGGATAGTTGATAGGTTGGGTGTATATATATATATATATATATATATATATATATATATATGTGTGTGTGTGTGTGTGTGTGTGTGTGTGTGTGTGTGTGTGTGTGTATAGATACACATAAATCCACATATAAATATAAAACGAATATAAAGGGAATAAGAAAAAAAAGTGAAAAATAAAATGTATACATATATATATAAATTAACACACACACATACATATATATACACATATACACACATACACGCATATACATATATGTATAAAATAACCAAACATTAGAGATTATTGCCGATAAAAGAGGAAGGATTTTAGAATAAGGAATTTAAAAAATTTTAATTTAAATAAAAGGTTAAAAAATACATAGATAAATAATAAATATAGGCATAAAATAGTATATATGACTTAACGGATGAGCTAAAGTAGAAAGAGGCACAACTATATATATATATGTGTGTGTGGGGGGGGTGTTTATATATAATGCAGATATGTACATACACACATGCACAAAAAGCACATGCTTATCTTGGTGCATAAGCACAACCGTACTTACATGCATACACCCATTGCCGCTCAAATACTCACCCTATATTTTTTAAATACATTTATACAGCGGTAGAGGTCATTTGTGATGTTACCCAAGCTTCATTACGGATTTTGAGTACTGCAACATCAGATCCGTTCTCCCAAGTGCCCAGACCTGTTTACCAGTCCGTCTCTCCGCGTAATTCGCTCCATTATGCAAGGATATAACTGTATCAGGAGGTAGATCCTATTTTATAATGGCATTGAGATTTGCATGTCTATTGTCTACGTTTAAAAAGCAAAGTGAGGTTCGTGCGTGTCTTTTCTCTTTCGCCCTTCTTGCTCATGTGCCAACGTTATGGTAAGTCCTTTCCATTTGTTTAAAAGAAATTCCATGCAGCATAAATGCCGTGTCACATTATCATCTCCTACGTCCATGAATTCACTTAATAACCTGTGAGTCAGTAAACAAACAAACAAACAAAGAAAAAATAATAACTTGAGCATGTGAATGCTATCCCGCAGGTCTTTTTTACGGAAAGTCAACACCAAGAGTGGGTGTGTTCATGGGGAGATCATATAAACTCTGATGATATTAAATCCGTTGGCTTTCTGGGATCGCAAGCTAATTAATGCCAACGATAAACGTTGGCATCCAGTGAGAAGAAAAAAAGAACAAAACAACACACACACACACACACACACACACACACACTATATATATATATATATATATATATATATATATATATATATTCCAATCAATTGGTCCATCTAGAAAATGCCAGCAAGATAACCGGCACTCCCTAAGTGGACCAAATGGTCAGAATTACCAACAGATAAACGTTAATCGTTACGATGTCTGGGTGTCTTGCGATTTAACGGGAAACATTTAATGAACCACACATCCAACTGCGGATGTCAACGTAATCACGACAAAACGACCTATTTTTAAAAAGAATGATCACAGGCGATGAAAAAAAGGAATTGTTTACTTCAGTAATGTGGAGCGAAAAAAAGGTCATGAGGAAAACAGAATGAGTCACCGTTAACTACTTAAGAAGCCGGCATAAAACCGATGATGGTAATTAATAGTTGGACTAGCATTGAGTGTTGCGAGCTCCTTCCTTAAAATTACATGTTGAATTCAAGCAAGTACTGTTTTCAGTCAGTTGGATGTGCACTGTCGTGCAGCGGATATCGACTCGGAACGACAAATCGCGGAGCCGAGTTCGAATTCCAGTTGAACTCGTTGCATTCACTTACGCGCAAATATCATCGGGAAAGGTATTAATCCGTCTATTCATTCCAGTTATGGGTTAAATAACAGGACAGATTGGGTTCTATAGCCTTGGTTGGCAACCAGTCTACCACAGAAAGCAATGGCAACCTACTGCGGGATAATCTTCTTCCCAGTCAGTCATGTCTCTTTCGAGACATGATCGCTCAAGCGTGTATCTTGTATAGCACTTAACTGACTGACTGTTTTCAACTGAACCGATTAAAGGTAGCAACCGATGAAAAACGTGTAAAAATGGTCAATTGGAAGGATGCCGTCTTCCATCAGAATAACATCACTTTGCAGACCCGGTAGAAATTCACCTAATTTTGCATCTTTGGGTTGCCACTTATTTCGGTCCCTACAAAATTCTCCTTATTGGAAGAACTTCAGTTCTCCGGAAGCCTGTAAAATTCATTTAGAGCATTTGATTGCTCCGAAAGACGCCAAGATCTGGAATGATGGAAGATGACAAAAGATAGTGAAATAAAGTGGCGCATATGTTGTTTAATAAATCTATGTATAGTTATCTAAATATTGTTTTTGAAAATCATGTATATATATATATATATATATATATATATTGTGTGTATTTTGGCAGCATTTTTTCATTAATACAGGTTTCGTTGAATAATATAGACAAGTTTTGTCTATTTATTTATTTTGTGTAGGATCCTTTTGTATAATCTGATAAGCTTGATAGTGCTATCGTTAAAAGACGACAAGAAATCGCAGTAATTGTTGATTTTTTTTATCGGGTCTGACCTTTCGGCTTACATAAGCCATTATCAAAGAATGAACATTTAACATATAGTGAATATAGAGCATTTAAATTATTAACAAATTGGAATTAAACAAAGAAAATTAAACCAAAGAGACAAGTCTATTTTTAACGTGGCGGATGGCCGCAGACAGTGACAAAATAGTGGTGGTTTTATATCCGTGACAAAATTCATGGATATAACTTTTTAATAGACATCGGAGCTGAAATAAATGTGATACCACCAACACAAAATCAGGAGACTATACCACAGTCTTATCATCTTCAAGCAGCTAACGGTACCAAAATACCAACATACGGAGAGAAATCACTGAATATCAATCTCGACATGATGTGGAATTTTACCATAGCCAGTGTAACAACACCTATATTAGGGGCATATCTTTTAGCCAGATTCAACCTGTCTGTCGACATGACTAATCGCACACTAGTGGATAATCAAACCAAGATTTCAGTAAGAGAAATCACCTCGAAATACCAATCTACTGGAATCAGCTCTGCCTTACCCGAGGACCAGTACATCCGTCAGCTACTACAAAAATATCCACAACTCTCCCAGCCATTTAAAAAACAGACACCATAAAACATAATGCCAAGTACTACATCAAGACAACTGGACAACCTGTCTATGCCACCCCCAGACGCTTGAAACCGGATAAATAAAAGATTGCAAAAAACGAGTTTCAACATTTGTTACAGCAAGGGATCATCCGACCCTCGAAAAGTGCTTGGTCTTCACCGCTACACATGGTACAAAAGTCTGACGCTACAACATGGCGCCCTTGTGGCGATTTTAGAAGGTTAAATGCTAAAACGATCCCGGATAGATACTCTATTCCACATATTTACGATTTCGCCATCGGTCTGCAAGGCGCCACCATATTTTCCAAATTGGATCTTGTCAAGGCGTACTACCAAGTTCCAGTGGCAGAAGAAGACATTCATAAAACTGCACTGACCACACCATTTGGCCTTTACGAGTTCGTACGGATGCCTTTTAGGCTTAGGAACGCCTGTCAAACCTTTCAAAGGTTAATAGACGAAGTTTTTAGAGGTTTGACATTTATATTTGCATATGTGGATGACGTTTTAATCGCCAGCAGAAACCTCGAAGAGCACAGACAGCACTTAGAGCAAACCTTTGAAAGACTATCACATTACGGTCTGAAAATAAATATAGAGAAATGCATGTTCAACCAACCAAAAGTTAATTTCCTCGGACACTTAATCGACAAGGACGGAATATCTCCACTTCCCGTGAAAATAAGTGCAATTTTAAATTTCCCACAACCAACATACGTCAGACAAGTACGCAGATTCATAGGCGTAATTAACTGCTACAGACGATTTTTACCTAACTCTTCTACATTACTTGCACCGTTAACAGATTTGTTAAAAAACAAAACAAAGAACCAACAGTTAAAGTTAGAAGGACCTACATTAGAAGCCTTCAAACAAGCTAAAACTGCTTTTGCCAACTTTACAAAACTAAACTACGTAAGGGACAGTGAGGACACAAAACTTACGCTTACAACAGATGCATCTGAACTAGCTGTAGGAGCAGTCATACACCAACTTGCTAACAACACAATGACTCCTATATCATTTTTTTCTGCCAAGCTAAGCAAGACGCAGACGAAATACAGTACCTTTTCAAGGGAGATTCTAGCAATTTACCTTGCAATTAAACATTTTAAACACTTGCTGGAAGGAAGGAATTTTTGCATTTATACAGATCACAAACCCTTAACATATGCACTACATACACATGTAGATAAATATGGTCCACGAGAAATCAGACATCTCGATTATATCGCCCAGTTCACCACAGACATCCGATATGTTAAGGGACAAGAGAACATTATAGCAGACGCATTATCTCGATCTACAATAGCCTCTTTGAATTCCAGTTCTTTAAATATGGAATTAATCGCACAAGAGCAGAAAACAGATGAAACACTTCCAGTTGTACAGCAAAAAAACATCCTTACAACTAAAAGAAATGCCCATACCATTTGGTACAATTAAATTTTATTGTGATGTATCACAAACACATCCGCGTCCATATATACCACCGAGCATCAGACGACAAGTTTTTCAACATTTTCACAACTTATCTCATCCAGGAAACAGAGACACTGTAAAATTAATAGCAGAACGCTTTGTTTGGCCCGATATCAACACGGACATTCGCAATTGGACTAAAACCTGTATACCTTGCCAAAAGAATAAAATCCACAGAAACACGAAATCACCACTTGGCACTTTTAGCACACCTGATGCTAGATTCATCAACATTCATGTCGACTTAGTAGGACCTTTACCCACCTCAAAAGGACATGCACATATTCTTACTATAATTGACAGATTTAGCAGATGACCTACAGCCATAGAAGTCAGACATTTCAGCCGCAATAATAGCCAGAGTTATACTGCAGGACTGTATAGCAATTTTTGGAGTACCTTCAATAATCACAACAGACAGAGGTTCACAGTTCCAATCAACACTTTTTGCTGAATTTAACCAATTATTAGAAACGAATCACATCAAAACAACTGCCTACCACCCTTGTGCAAATGGGATGGTTGAAAGATTCCACAGACAGTTAAAAGCTTCTCTAGCTATGAATTTAAATAATGCGGACTGAATAGACAATTTACCACTAATCATTTTAGCGATAAGAAAAACGGAAAAAGAAAATTTACAAAGCACACCTGCAGAGGTAGTTTTCGGATCAGCATTGACCCTACCTGGACAGTATTTTAATCACAAGACAGAAATTTCACCTACAACGTTTGTAACAGAATTAAAACATAAAATGTCTTTTCTCAACTTTACACCCACCAGGAAAGCAGAGAAACAAACCTACACCCCAAACGATCTTCACACCTGCAAATATATATTCATCAGGGATGACGCGGTTAAAAAACCACTCTGTCCAAATTATTCAGGACCATACCAAGTTCTGGACAGGCACGAAAAATATTCTACTATCCTGAGGAAAGAAAAGAAAGATAATATCGCTATTGATCGCATTAAACCAGCGTATATCGAGGAACAACCTCATACAATACCTTCACAAAAACATATTCACACAGAAAATGAGGAAGCTGAAAAACAAAATACTGACATCACACCTACAACAAAAACCGGCAGAAAAGTCCACTGGCCAAAGCATTTCAAAGAATATATTACATATTGAAAAACATATGTATCTTTCATATCTTTTCCAATCTGGGATGGGAGTATTTGTGCTGTTTCTTGTTTTATTTTCCAAACTCAACACACACACACACACACACACACACACACACACACACACACACACACACACACACACACACACTAAAATTAATTCACACCACGTATATCTAAAAAAAAAAATACAATTGCGCGAGCATTCACCCCTTACCATACCCTTCGGGAATCAAAAACAAGAACGGCGCACCCAAAAGCTCGGACGTAGTGGAAAGGACACCACGTGGTCAAAAATATGAATTTTTGACCAATCAGGGCTCGACATAAGAAACACACTTTTTGATCTCCTGGAGCCTCACCGTCAAGATAAAAGGAAAGCAGAAACTTTCAACGCCAGAGAGAAGAGCAGCCAGCTTGAAACACACAGAGAGGCCCAGACAGCTTGGAGCACACACACCGAGAGAATTCAGCAGTTCACACAACAGGCAGTCTCACATCTCAGTGAACATTCTTTCACCCTCTCTTTCTCTCATCTTGCTCGCAACACATCGTCCTTCCTTTCCCTCTGACATTCTCAGTTCCTTTCTTTCTTTCTTCCCTTTTACAGCTTTACGGACAACTACATTTTTGTATAAAAAAAATAATTCTTTTGTTTTTTTTACGAAAATAAACAAAAGCTTATTTTACTTTATGTGTAGTACATTTTCCTTTTATTAATTGTTTGAGGGACTTCTTTGCCCTCTACAATACATCGATAAGATAATAGAGTTCACACTGATTCTTTAATCTCGACTGCAGTCGATGTAATATATATATATATATATATATATATATATATGTGTGTGTGTGTGTGTGTGTGTGTGTGTGTGTGTGTGTGTGTGTGTGTGTGTGTGTGTGTGTGTGTGACCTCCTGGATGAAAGCCAACATCGATGATTTCATCCAAGCCAGGAAATTTCGATTTTAACATTCATCTCCTTGGTTTTCTCTTTTTTACTCGGCTGCCATTGCCCACAGGAGTCACTTTTTCCGGCTTTACCGGAGCGGCGCGTCTGATCACAATAGGCACCTTTTTGTCTCTGCTCGTAATGAATGCATGCGTGTCCTAAATGATGCTAAGCTGCTGTTTGCTGGTAGAATGAAGCAGCGTATATCATCTCGCAAGTTTGACTCCAAAGACTACTGGAGGCTCTGCAAAATGCGCTAAACAACAGCAAACCCTCGATCCCTCCTCTATTCAGTCAATTTGAGGTTCTCACAACCACAGAGGACAAGATTGAGTATTTTGCTCGCAACTCTACACTTGACTCGTCCGGAGTACCCACACCTGATTTCTCAACTAGAACCGAGTCTCAACTGAGTGATGTATACATAACCCCTTCCCTAGTCTTTAACATGATTTCTAAACATTTTGAATAATTGAAGTCATGTGACAATACTTAATCGCAAACCTTCACACCCGTATATTCATCAGGGTGGATTGTAGAATAGGCAAAGCCTAAACAATAAAAATGAAGATAATAATACCGAATTATTTATGGAATAATAGTAATATTTCATCTCTGAACTTTAAACTTCACTAAGAATGGTAACAGTAATATTAGCCGTGTCATTATTGAGAAATATTTGGCATTCAGTGATTGAGCAACCAGTACAACTATTTGATGAAATTTATAAAAAATATTTCTATTAAAACATTTTTCAGGAAAATAGATTTCTCAAGTTCAGTAGTTTCACTATTGATAAAGGTTTACTTCCTATCATTTTTGTTGAAATAGTGTGAAATATCAACAACTTAATTATGCCATTATTTTCTCTTCAGGTAATGTCCATTTCTTTGATATGTGATATTCATTTTAGTTCTTCATGCTGTTGAAAGTCCTCAAGTGATGTGGCTTCTATTATTTGCTACAATTCTGTAGCGTCAGTCTCTAAGATCGAAGAAAGATGGTTTTCACCAAAACCCACAGGGTTCAATCGTTCAAAGACATTTTTAACTATTGATTTGAGAAAGCGGTTATATACAGCTGACAATTTAGATATTTTTGAATGGGTTTAACGTGGGTATCTCCACAGATTCGCTATACATGAGGTTTAAAATGAATTTGAAAAAAAAAATAATTAAAAATCTTTCTTGAAGTTTTTATTTTAGTTTTTAATTTCAAGTTAATAGATAAGTTGTAAAATTTTCAACAAGCAAAATACTTTTCTCTATTTCAAAAATAATTTAAATTGAGTAAAAGAAGGTTATTTTTGCTAAAAAATCTGATTTCAGCAACAGTTTGACGCTTTATTTGAAGAATATTAACTGATTTAAAGCATAATTAATCTGATTTGAAACAAATATTATTTACTTTAATTTTAAAATGGCGCAGAAATGCATTTTTTAACATGGCGATAGTTGCTTATATAAGTTTTTGAAATGTTGATCACTTGATGACGGATGGGTGTTTATCTAATGATTTTCTATCTGTAACTAATTATTGAAGAATGTAACCTGTGGGTTTTCTTTTACATAATTTCTAAGTACTCAGTAATCTTAAAAATTAGGAAAATATTCTTCGTAATCTAATGATTTATTGAATTTTAGATACTTTCCGGCTTTAAATTTACTATATTTTCTGATAATGTTTTGTATGAACAACTCTATCAACAAAAATCGGCACGTTTAAACACATAAAAAAAATTAAAAATTAAAAAAAGTATTGGTGTTTGATGAATTATACTAAGCTTTTTAATTTACGATTAGTAAATATAATGTTAATTTTAAAAGATTTAAAACTTTAAAATTAAGAAAAATGAAAACAATTCTTGCAACAAATTCATTATTCACCAAAAAAAAAAAAAGTATCCTTAATATATCTTATCTATAAAAGCAATTAAAAGCTTTTCTAATTAAATAATTTCTTAGTTTTATTGCAGTTTTTATTTTACAATTAGGAGCAGATTTTTGGTAAATGATGTTTCTGATAGTTGATGAGTTAAATTATCCAAGGAATTCTGTTTTAGCAAATATAAATATTAAGAGGACGAAATTTAATTATTCAAAATTTCATAAAATTAAGTAAGTGGGAGGTAGCAGATGTAAAACAATATTTTTACCAGGCTTAAAAAGAATTCTAAAATAATTTCATTTATTTGTGAATAAGTACTGAAAGTTTAATTAAAATCCAAATATCATTTGATTTTTGCAAGAATTAACAAATTATTTTTTTCCTTTTTTTTTCCTATCGTAAAAAAGACGCTAAAATTTCTCATACTAATAATTAAATAATTTTTGGTCTCTCCCCCCGCTGATGCAAGCAAAACAAGATTTTTATCAAAAATTTTGAACGTTCTAGAAAGAATTAAAAAGATGTAATTAAATTAGGTACCCCTACTAATTCTCTGAAAAAAAGTATAGTATGAAGAAAATAAGGCCCCAAACTTAATAAAAACGAAGATTTTACAATACATCAAAAAGTTTGTTATTATTAAGAGAAAAGATCAAAGTATTTTAAAATTATTTTTTAAAATTTTTAATCCGTTCTAACACGTTCAAAATTTAGGTAAAAAATATTGTCAGCGGGTAACCAAATCGTTACCATTGAATAATGTAATATTACGTAACTCAGTTTTTTTCCTGTGAAAACATTAATTTAGAAATTCTTGCAAAAATCAAATAATCGTTGGATGAAACTTTCAGGGCTTATTCACAAATGAATGAAATAATTTTTGCAATTAATAATTTTAGAAAATCTTGGTAAAAATACGTTTTTTTATGTCTGTTACCCCATCCCTCTACGTAAATTCATGAAATTTCAAGAAATTAAATTTTGTAGCGAAAATTTGTTTTATTAGTTAAACGCGAAACTCATGGGGGAATGTAAATCTTCTCTTGTTTTTTTTTCAAACAGTTTCCTTTTTTCCGAAAATCTGTTCCCAATAGTAAAATAAAAAATGCAATAAAACTACGACAATATTAATTACATAAGCTTTTAATTGCTTTTATAAATAATATATATTAAGAACATTATAGACTGAAGAAAATATTTTTCGATGAATAATGAAATTTTAAAAGAATTGTTTTAATTTTTTTAATGATGATAATTTCTAAATTTTCAAAATCTATTAAAAATTTTACAAAGCCTTGTGGTCGTTAGGGTATTAAGTTATCAAGTAAAGGCTATATTTACTGATAGAAAATTGAAAAGTTTAATAGAAATCGTCGAGCCATCGTATTTTTTAAGTAGTTTTTAATTTCTTTTTTGTGTGTGTGTATTTGAATTTCTATTTTAGTATGGTATTTTCTTTGTCGCATTAAAAGGTCATGCGTTTCACGGTTTCTTCTTACAGGAAAAAATTTTGGACTATTAAGAATATTACCCCCCCCCCCCAAAAAAAAAACGTGGATGTGACACAAGATCGAGGTTTTATGTGGGGAGCTCGAACGCACGAGCAAGGGACAAAAATTACCCATTACCCGCAACCACCGGTCACGATGGCCTCGGTGGTGACCACCGATTCACCCCTTTCATGCTCCGAGGCGGCTCCACCCCTTTGGGTGGAGCCGCCTCGGGACACTATTCCCCGGGATCGGGACCTCTCAGTATATTTTTTCTCAATTGCATGTCTGTCCGCGGACAGAAATACAACAGAGTCGCACTCTGCCCGAGGATAGAGACACAACTGAGAGATGGTGATCCCCAACAAGTAAGTATTTTTACTATTATGTCAATTCTGGTTAACAATCCTTAGCTTATCTAAATATATGGTTGCCATCATATATCAGCCACTTTTCTTTTATAATGGTCTCCTCCCAAACAAGGTAGAACTTTCACTGGTTCGCAGGGGGCTACATAATAGGAGAGTGAAGAAAGACGAGAACCGGTCACAGTAGGTGTCGGAGAAGGGGTAAAAGAAGGACAGGTACATTGGTGTAAAGAGAGCTGCATGAGAGAAAAGTGTAGAGTGAGAAAAACGATGGGAGTCAAGGAGATAACAGTTAACGTTGCATTTAAACTCTTGGAGATTGTAGCTATCAGAAAAACAAGAATATGAAAGGCGGGAGGTGCGAGAAAAGAAGCTAATAGAGTAGAAGTTGTGGAAATACTTGATTGTTTTCACAGTAAAAGGGTGGGACCTTGTTGCTAGTCTAGTAGCTCGAGTAAATTCGCGTAGGTAGGAGCACCAAGGAGCTAAGCTCGTCGGAGCAGAATCCGTGAAAATATTTGTAAAAGAGACAGAGGGAAGCCACATCTATTTCGTGAGAGAGAGACTGGAGTCGAGCCGCCAGGTCAGAATCGGCTACATTGCATCTTCTTTTTGGGACCGTGTCGAGAACCCCAAGGTGAACAGCAGGGGCGCCCGACCAGATCTGACAGCAGTATTCAATGCACGGGCGGATGGTAGATTTGTAAATGCGCATGATGGATCCAGAAGAGAAGAGCTTCCTGGTCCGACACATGGACCCGACCTTCTTAGCAGTAGATTTAGCTATTAATTCAATGTAGTCTTTCCGCTTCAGGTCAGCTGAGAGAGTGAGACTGAGGAGGCGTAGTGTATTGCTCTCAGGGAGTCTAGCGTGATCCATGCTGATGGCGGGTAGTAAAGATTGTCAATGGTGATTAAAGGAGAGAAGCTTCGTTTTGGAAGCATTAGAGTTTACGAGCCATTTCTTTTCCCAGTCTACCACCGACTGGAGGTCCTTTTCGAGAGTAACAGCATAGTCTGTTTTGTCTGCATCGGCAGATTTCTTAGCAAGGCGAGATTAAATGGTGGTGTCTTCAGCGTAGATGCCTACTTGGGATCTGATTACATCAGAGATGTCGTTGATGAAAATCAGAAAAAGCGTAGGACCTAGGATAGAGCCTTGAGGGACACCCGCGTTCGTATGGTAGGATATGGAAGCCTGCCCGTTCAACACTACTTTCATTACGCGATTCGATAGGAACGATTTGATTAAGTCAAACATGCGTCCAGATATACCATAGCCTTGTAGCTTGCGTAGAAGGCCAGCGTGACATACTCTGTCAAATGCTTTAGAGATATGCAGAGCAACAACTCGAGCTTCGCAATTCTTGTCAAGAGCCTGGTATATGTACTCAGTGATGGTTGTTAACATGTCAGTGGTAGACCTGGCGAAGGGTTCAAGGTGGAATTCCTGGCTGGGATGAAAGCATCGATGCCACCTTTTTACCCAGGAGGAGACCTCAAAAGCACGAACTTCAACGGGGAGACTAAACACTTTCTTCCAAGGGACGTTGCACAGAAAATCTCGTAGAGCCTGTTAGACAGCCCTTTGAGAGCAGTAAGAGATTCTGCTGGTCGAAGATTTCTTGGGACTACTTACCTCAGAGACTGGGTGATCGCAAAGTTAGGGTGTGGATGCCAGCAAGATCAGTAACAGAGTTTTCCAGCCAGTTGGCATGGTGGGCATTGAAGTCACCGAACACAAATATGTTGGCGAACGGGTGCGAGGCAATGGTCTTATCTATATTATTAGATGTACAGTTCAGCAAAGAACAGTCAAGAGAGGAAGAGGAGCGATAGAGAAAGAAAAGATAGCTAACTGAATTTAGTATAGCGAGACGGAGGCACATGTATGGATGGTCAGAAGATTAAAAAAAAAAAACCTCACTAGCCAGAGGGAGATGTTTGCTGACATAGACTCCCAGGCCAGAGAGGAAGGTAATCTGGGATCGAGAAATCAGAGGAAGGGATTGAGGGGTTCAGGTTGTATGGGGACTTTTCGTGGAGGAAAGATTTCACACTGAATATCACGGATGTTAGTTAAGAAAATGTTGAGGAGTTTAGGTAATTTTTGTGAGGCTGGTTGCGCAATGTATTGGTTGTTGTGTGTATTCATAGTTTTTTTAAGGAGAGGCCTTTAGTAGTGGTAGAAGACGGCCATCAACTATGACATGCCTAGGAAAGGAACTGGTGTAGGCTGCAGCATAGTGTGGCCTACGACAAAGGTCCGAAAGATCAACGCTCCGTGATTAAGAAATAGTTTTATTCTAAATTTTATGTTATAAATAACTAGTACTTGTGTAAATCAGATTAATTTAACTTTAAATTTCTTTTTTTTTCAAAAGTAACGTGTCACAGTTGTATATTTTATTTTTGCAAGATTTTTAAAACTGAGAATTAACATTTGTTTATTAATGTGTCAATCGCTCAAAAATAGCCGAACATTTTTTTAAGTTTTAAATCTCAAAATTTTAGATTCCAATCAATATAATTTCTGTTTGAAGTACACCAGAGTATTTTGCTCATTGGAAGTAGTAAATTTAATCATTTAACTTTCAATTAAAGCTAAAATAAAAGTTTCAAGAAAACATTTTTATTTTTAAAAAAAATTCACTTTAAAAGTTTAGTATCGAAAAAGATACTAAATTAAATAATAAAAAATACTGTGGCTTTATTCTTAATGAAAATATTCGTTTTTTATCAAGTTTTGGGCGTTTTTTTTAGCTAATTTTTTGGGGGTACTTAGTTTAGCGTCATGCATAACATCTATATGAAAAGCTCAGTCTGACGTGTCTATTTAGGGACATGACTCGAATTAACATTAATTTTTTGCTTTTGTAGTAATTTGCAGTGTTAGGCGAAACTACATCTAACGCAGCCTTTTCTATCTTCAGTCAAAACAACGAATCTAACGATAATATTTTACACCAAAATTGACATATTTGACATTACCTGTCACACTTTTGTGTCGGGTGGGTACCGAAATCATCTCAGTTGCGTCTCGAAGACAGAGTGCGGCTCAGTTGTAGCTCCATCCGCAAGGACAGGGTTGCTTCTGAGAAAAATTACACTGATAGATGCCCGGTCTCTGGGAACAGTGTCCCGCTGGCGTGCCACCTCATTGCTGCAGAGGGGTGGACCAGATGCTCGTCACCGGGGCCAGCTCAATCGGCGTTTGAGGGGACTGGGGAATTTTTATCCCTGTGCCCGTCCGTACGAGGTCGGGTTCCCACCTTAAAAAAGACCTTGTGTCACATCCCGCTCCAGTAGGGGAATAGGGTAAATACCATATTTCACATCAAAATTTGATTACGAATGCTGGAATGTAAATCAGCCAAAGTTTCGTATTCAGGACAACAAACATGAACTAGCGAACTTTTAGCTACCGTCAAAATTTAAGCTAAAAAACAAACTTATAAACGCATTTAAAATAATTTTATATATTTCCTTTTTAGTAAAATGTGAGTTCTATTTAAACGATAATAGCCTCGATTTAGTCTAAAAATAATTAAGCATTTCAATAAGGTTTTTAAAGATTTTTAAAACGTTTTTATGGTCAATTTATCATCCGCCATTTTAATTGAAAAATGATGACAAAAACTATAAGACGCTTTAAAATGTCTTAAAAACCAAATATCTAGCTTAGTTTCAAAGAAAATTAGTAAAATTAAAGATTAATCAACAGAATTTTGGAAAAGTATTACTTATTGTATGCTTAAAATATAACGAACAGGAAGGTATATTTCACCTGTCAACAAGCTCATCGATCAAACAACTGCAGTTACCATCTACTTTTACAAAAATTAATAACTGCCTCAAATTTTAAGCTGTCAAAATGCAAAAATTGGTTTCGTTCATGTTGTGAAATAATTGTTTTTAACCTTTTCACAAAAAATAAGGTAGGAATATATTTTCTATTCTATAACTAAAAGTATTTCTTTGCTATGAAACTTAGCAGAATATTTTTATATTAATGGGAATATGAAAATAATAAAATAGGGTAATATTGTGGTGATACCGAGCAAAAGCGAGGGACCAGATGTTTGCTCTATAACTACCAGAAAGCAAATGACCAAAACCTGTCATTACGCATCCGGGTTCGCGCAGATATTCCGGTTGAAAAATAAAAATTAATCAAATATTAAATTTCCATTTCGCGAGCCTACGCGAATTTTATTTATCAGCCAATGGGAAAACCAGAATCAAATACAAGTGTGAAATCCCAAACGAGCTGCTGTGATCCAAAAAGCAGATATAAAAAGTCGAGACAGAAAGCACCCAACAGACAGACCGACGGTGACAGGCGAGAGTAATTAATATCTCCCTTGATCAAGTCAAGTGGCTACTATACTCGTCTCTTCACCTCTCCTTCCTTCTCCCCTGTCTCAAAACTACTTACTGACCTAAGGAGCGACTACATCAAAGACATTCCTCATTTACACGTTCCCCACATTTCTAAGCCTTAAATCTCTTTCAGCTTATTATTTGCCATAAACATTTGAACCTCCGTTGGACCTATACTTCAAGTTATTACTTTAATTGTAAAAACATTAATTGATATGTGTATATATAAAATGTTATTTTTCAACTCAATTTGCTTTTCTTGATTTTATAATCATTTTATGACTTATAGTGGGCTATCTACCACAAGGCCGAATTCTGTTAACCTGCAACAGTATACAACTACCCTTCACTAGAACGGACTCCCACTACAACGGGAAAAGAATAGATAAGCAACCCACTATACTATTTTTATTTATTGCATTTATTGTTTCTTTTTATTTTTACTATTTGGTATTTATTTTTTATTTTAATCATTTCACATAATGAAATATTTAACTGCACCAAGTCAACTTTTTCTTATTTTAAGAAAATTCATTAAACGAAAGAAAATGTTGTTATAAAAGAAAATAAAACAAATTGGGGAAAATTGGTAAAAAACTTTTTGAATTGATTCTGTTTATTGATTGTCTTTACTTTGCTTTATTCCATCTACCAATGTTATAAAATAGTCTAGAACCTTTCAGAAATCAAACATAATTATAGTGAGGTAATGCAGAATTGTGGAATTATTTCTTATTTGATCTTCCATACAAAAATAAGTTAAATGTTTTTGAAAGAAAGAAAATTATTTAAAAAATATTGTTGATGAGAAAATGGCATTAAACTTTACATTTTTCGATTCTTCAAACACATCCTTATTTAATAAAAATGTTCTCTTTTCTCATATACAACTGAAATAATTTAAAAATCACACTGAAAAATTACAAGTGTGTTTTTCATAAGTAAATATTTATAATTGTAGATTTTTCTGATAAATCTGAAAGAAAATAATAATGTATGCTATTAAAATATGCAAACATCAAAAATTGTTTTTGAGTTTCATTTGATTATTTTTGTAAGATTTCAGGACAACTGATATTGAAAAATTCTTATACTGAAATAATATCTTCATAGCTTTTTCTTTATAAAACTTTAAAAACTACATATAAAAAAATTGCCACCCCACTCCAATTTTAAAAGTATTCATTGTGTATTGAAATGGGAAGTTAACTGACCTCACGAATATATATATATATATATATATATATATATATATATATATATATATATATAAAGTTTTTACAAAATAATCTTTTCAGTATATAATTCATTAATTAATGAATAATTACCGAAAATTTCTTTAAATCGAATAATCGCTAGAAACAAGGAAAAGAGTACTGGATTACTATGTGTTGTCAGTTCTTCAATATGGCAGTAAATACTGGACAATATCATCGAAGATGAAGGAAAAACTTGAAGCAACTGAAATGTGGTTCTACAGAAAAATGCTGCGAATATCATGGATCAAGAAATGATGGAAACAAAAAGGAAATTAAGACTGAGCATCAAGAAGAGACAGCTGAAGTTCCTGGGACATGCAATGAGGAAGAAAGGCTCGGAGAACCTGATACTAACAGGCCAGATACAGGAAAAGGAGATAGGGGAAAGCAACGGATAACGTATTTGAAAGACCTCATCAGGTGGATGATGGAACGAGGGTTGCATGGTGTAACAGGAGGTGTGCTAAGAGCGACCAGAGATAGGGAGACGTGGAAAGCCATGATTCGCCTACGTCCTGAAAGGACAGGGCACATAGAAGAGAAGAAGAAGAATTGATTGGCTTTGGGTATTTTTTCAAAACAGAGCCTAATGACGATACCTACAAATTTTTCATAAGGTGAGAAACAAACTCACTTCCAAGTCGTAATGGTCAATAAAACTAGTGCTAGTCCCACTAACCATTGCCCTATTTAGCTAGGTTATGAGATGTTTTTATTTTTACATGTCACTTCTTGTTGGACTTACTACTCAGCCGCAATTGTTCTAGCAAGACAAGCTTGCTACCCATTACACCACGTCGAAGCACCCAAATATGGAATGGAACTCATTAGCTATTGCTAACCAGACAAAAAACTCGCTAACTACTACCCCATAACGAAGAAAATGTTTGTTTGAATAATTCCTGTAATTGAAATAATATAATGTAATCTCAAAATTTTATACCAAACCACTTTGTTTATTCATAAAAATAGATCTTGACGAATCTTCCAGAGTTGTTTTCTTCCAGAAAGAAATAAAAGAAGTTCAACTGTAGTAATGGTAAAATTATCCGTTTCCATACAGGAAACATGTGACTTTCATTGACCATGTGGTGTATAGGAAATTAAGAATTAAAAGCAACTTTCTTCTTCACTTTTACAAAAATTCACAATGACGTATGAAATCCTGGTTTTGCCGAATAGAAAAAGAATCGAAACCGGATTTCGCGAGTAGATGTTAAATTGATTTTCTGACCAGTAGAAGCGATTTGCAATACTAAAAAGTGTTAGCGATCCAATGCGAAAAAACTAAATGACTATAAATGCTTCTGTCAGCGTCAGGCTGTCAGATGGGAGCAGCGAGACGACACACTAAAATGTAACGGGAGAAACTTCAAGTCGACCCGGACTTAAGGTCGCGACGCACATAGTTCTCTTTCTCCTTCTTTCTGGTGTGCTGATTCCTTTTACTTCTTCTTCTCCATTCAAAGAGATTCCTACCAAACAAATGCTCATACATACATGCATACATACATACATACATGTGTACGCATAAACTCTTTCCAACAAATTATTACTGCGAACATTTCTATAACTTTTGATACCCTTAACTTTCTCATTGAATATTAACTTCTACGAATTCTTGTTATTCTTTTCCATCAATAAATTTCTATTTTAACATTCAAAATGTATATTTTTATTCTTCCACTATTCCACACTATTCCACACTATTCCACACAGTCTACACAAATCAGCACAACCTTCTGATAATAACGAATAAATTTTAAGCTGTAGGGAGTTCGGTTATGTATGACACAAGGCCGAATCAAATAAACATTAACGATCTCCTTATATCTTCAACCAAACAGTTCGCGTTACTGCCAGTTGAAAATTTTAAAAACACTTTTTTCATAAAAGTCCACTGTTATCGCTGATAGTAGTTTCTTTCCGAAATTTTGTTTTAACATAGTGTAGAAAGTCAACATCTTGTTTGATTATAACATTATTTTCCATTCTAGTTACATCTGCTACCCAATTGTATTGATGCTGTTGGAAATGTTAAAATAATATAGCTTTTGTTATTTGGTGATGTTATTTGTGATTATAGGACACAAATCCTTTATAATCCATCAAACAACTAAAACACAAAAATAAATTGCACACCGGCAAAATCGGATTCAAAAGACTTTGGAAAAACCCAACTAAGAAAAATTCACAAGTCAGTATGAAAAATCATATTCTAAATCTTGATTGGTTAACAAGTCGAGAAATTAAAAATACGTCAGCGAAACGGTTTTTTTTTATTCACAGCTAAAGAAAAAAATCTTTCTGGGGGCCTCTCTACGTGACCAGAATTCTATATTTAAGGAGGTCCCCTGACCGGACACAGTCACTCCGATATGAAAGCGGTTAGCTGACGACCTCGTGGCAATGTAACGAAAGAAACTTCAAGAAGCCGACTCGGACGCAGGGCACGTTCCAGTTTCATTCACACTCACTGCCAATTTTCTTTTCATCTTTTTCACTCCACGTCAACCCGGACGCAGGGTACGTCACAGTTTCATTCGCCCTCACTTTCAACGTCCTCTTCTTCATTTTTCACGTCACACCGCTAAAGAGGACAACACACAACCAAGTGGACACACGTATTAAGTACCACTCGTTTATTTGTTTTGCCTTCTCTTTCTCTCAACCTGTCGCGACCTACTAAAAAGAGGAACGAACAAAGCTTTTACAATCCGCTGCTACACAAACATGAACTCTAAACTTCTGCGGACATTTCAAATATTTACGTTACTACTAAGAACAATTATAACGACAAAATTGCATGCATACTCTCAATGAACATTTTTCTTCTCGCAAGTATGTTATAGCGTTCAGATAACAAAATTTCACTTATATTTTCCTTCTTACACTATAGTGGGTTGCTTATCTATTCTTTACTGTTAGTAGTGGAGAGTCCGTTCTAGTGAAGGGTAGTTGTATATAGTTGCAGGATAACGGAATTTGGCCTTGTTGTAGATAGCCCACTATAAGTCATAAAGAAAGGTTATAAACCAAGAAAAGCAAATTGAGTTGAAAGATAACATTTTATATATAACACATATCAATGAATGTTTTTACAATTGAAGTAATACATGAAGTATAGGTCCAATAGAGGTTAAAATGTTCATGGCAATAAAATGCTGAAAGAGAATTAATGCTTAGGAATTTGGGAGCGTGTAAGTAAGGAATGTCTTTGATGTATTCGCTCCTTAGGTCAGTGAGTAGTTTTTGAGGCAGGAAAGAAGGAAAGAGGTAAAGGAGGCTAGGATAGTAAGCCGCTTGACTTAGGTCAAGGGGACACTGTTTACACTCCTCTTCTCTCTAGTCAGTCCATGTGTGTCGGCCTGCATCGGTCTGTCTGGCGATGCTTTCTGTATCCGCTTTTTATATCTTCTTTTTGGATCACAGCAGCTCATTTGGGATTTCACACTTGTATTTGGTTCTGGGCTTCCCATTGGCTGATAAATAAAATTCGCGTAGGCTCGCAAACTGGAAATTTAATATTTAATTAATTTTTAGTTTTCAACCGGAACATCTGCGCCAAGCTGGCGGCGCAGCGACGACTTTTGGTCATTTGCTTTTTGGTCGTGAATGCGCAAACATCTGGTCCATCGCTTTTGCTAGGTATCAACATAACACTTTTGTCATTCTGTAAATAAATCTTTGCTTTAATATACACACGAAATATTTTATCCTTTCACATTTCAACCTTCAACCTTCTGATATTTAAATTGTGGGGACTTCGAACGTGTTTGACACAAGGCCAATTAAGTAAGCATGACGGAGGTCACTACACGATGTTGTATTGCTAGTCTATAAGATCTTATTAAGGAATGTCTTCTTTAAGACCTACATGATTAGTGGTCCAATTCCAGTGTGTAATCTTTTCGGTAAAGTAGAATTATTTTTTTATACTTAAACAAAGTAAAGACATTTATAATTGAAATCACAAATTAATCTCGAAAAAAATCTTTTTAATCTCATCTTTTGAGTAAGATAATCTATCAAATAGCTTCGGCCCTCGAATTTCTTTAGGTTGTTAATTTACTTTACTAATATTTTAACTTACTAAACTTAAAACATATACGGATCTCTACAAAATATTTTTAGCTGCAATATTTTAAGTAAGAATTTTTTTATTTTTTACTGCACTAGAATATCTTGTTCTGTTCTTTTTCAGGTCTAAAATCTTAAGAATACTTTTCATGCGCGCATTTTTCCATGTAATAACATATAAAGACAATATTTTCTGAAGAAAAAAATTTCGATGAAAAATGAATTTTTAAAAGATTTGTTTTCACTTTTTACAATTTTAAACTGAATAATTTATAAAGTTTATGTCAAAATAGCCGATTTTATCGATTTTAATGAAAAAAAAAAACAGTTTCCGATCAATATAATTTCTGTTTGAAATACACCACGGGATATTTTGCTTACTGGAAATAGTAAATTTGAAATTCTCTAGCTTTTAATTAAAGCTAAAAATGAAAGCTTTAAGAAAGCTTTTTTTTTTTTCATTCTTGAAAAAAAAAAAAAATTTTAAAACTTATGTATACCGAATTAGTGAGGTACCTAAATGTATTGTATTTTATATAAATAAATGAAGTATCGCTAAATTACAGAAAATCCCCAGACACAATGTAAATTTCATTGATCACCAGCTTCATAAATGTTTCCATTTTTGAATTATAAGCTGCTCAAAATCTTGAATTTTCCCATGCACTATATAAGAAAGCCTATTAAAAAATTATTCCCAAAACAGTAAAAAGAAAGAAAACATTTGTGCAGGTCACCTAGATACCAAGTACACATGCATGCATATTATGATTTCTGGGGGTTTGCCGTTAATATTTAGTAAATTTAGAATTATTTCGTGGCAGTAGAAAATTCACAAATATTGCCAAAATTAAAAGAAATAAAAATAACAAGTAACAAGAAGCAACAATTGATTTTCTAATCTTTGACAATCATATTACCTAGAAAGCAAGATTTCATATCACTGTATTTTTCAATTGTAGATAATTTATTTACCAATTTTTTTAAAAAATAAATTTTTCAGCTGCTTTGACTTTCCTTCTAAAAGTTTTGAAAAAAAAAAAATTATTTTTCATATCTGCTTTAAAGTATTAACTGTGTCGTGGTTAAACATTTACTGATTGGTGTATAAAAACCAATCAATGAAGAGAGGCGGGACAAAGTCCAGACAGTTTGATTAGTCGCGTGGCGCGGTAAAAAATTGGAAGAAAACAGACGACTAATTTTCAAACGCAGCTTTTCGTTTGTTACTGAATTTAGTTGCGGCCAAACCTTCAAAATAGAAAGATGCATCTCGTCGCTGGTTAAAAAAAAGCGGGGACTCTTTGCTTATTCAGCTACTTTCACGGAAAAGAAAAAAGCCCACCAAAAGGACGGTTTGAGAGAGAAAAAAAAAATCAAGTTGGGACGCATTTACAACTTAAGAGAAAAGCAAGGGAGATATTATATAGTAAGTGTTTTTTCCTTTTTTTTTTTTTTTTTAAATTTATTTTTCAGAAGACAAGTCTTAACTTGTTACTTTTAATTTAAAAGAACTCAGGCAAAAAAAAAAAAAAAAGAAGAAAAATGAACTTGATATCTTTTTTTTTTTTTTGCTTAACCGATATTTCATTATTTTATTTTATTATTTATGGAAACCACCCCGTTCCTTCTAAGTTTACCTGACTTTGTATTCGTTAGTTCATTTGTTTGTTTGTTTCACTTGACTCTTTAGTCTTTTGACTTTTTTTTGTCTATGACATTAAGAATACATTAATATCCATGCCTTTTCAGACGTTGAAATCTTTTCTTTGTAATAAACAAGTTTTGCAACACTTTTTTTTTCAGGTATTTTCTTTTTAGTGACTTATTTCCTTTTAGAGATTAAGAAAGAAACAGGCAAGACGTTTTGACATTAGCTAATAGGCTAATATATGAAGAAATTTGAGAATCTGAATAATGTAGAATATATCAGTTTTGTCAATGCACATCTACATGCAAATACAGTGTTCAAGCAAAATCTCCTCCAATAAACATTCTGCAACTCACTTTCCCCTAAACCCCCAACCACTCTTTCTCATCACTTTCCCCTATGTAACCCTCTGTGCAACAGTGGCAGTGAAATGCCTTGGGGTGAAATGATAAAAAAAAACTACCATGTGACGATCCACTTTTACAACACCTCGAATGCGATAAAACCCTTGCCAATGCGACAACCTCCTCCAACAGTCCCTTCATGCAACAACTCTATCAATGTGACAAAGCCCTACAACAACCGCTCATGTTACAACCCAACTAATGTGACAGAATAATTCTCCAACAATTCCTAATGTGAGAATCGTAACGATGTGACAAACCCTCTCCAACAACCCCTCATCCAATGACTCCACCAATGTGAAAAACGTCCACAAACAACCCTGCGAGTGTGATTAAGACTTCCCCAATTGCCTTCTCATGCAACAATTTGATAAAACCCCTCCAACATTCTCAAATATGACAGATCTGTCAGCAGCCCCTCATACAACAACTCCACCAATGTGACAGAAAATATGGCAAAGCCGCATCAACAACCTTCTCATGTGACAACCACAAAAATACCATCAACAGTCCCACATGCACCAACCCCCACGAATATGACAAAACCCCTCTAGCAGTCCTCTCATGAGACAACTACACTAATGTAACCAAGAGTAACATCACTTAGGCTTCAGTCCTAAGAAGTTGGGTGTGGGTATTCCAGACAAGTCAAGTGTGAACTTGGAAGAGAATTTGCAAGCAAAGTGCTCTATCTTGTCCACTGTGGCTGTGATTGACTATAGGAGAAATTGGGGGTTTGATGTTTTAGCACACTTTTGTAGAGCTGCCAGTAGCCTTTGAAACCGAACTTGTGAGATGCTATACACTGCTTCATTTAGGACATGCTTGCATTCATTATGAGTTGAAACAGAAAGGCACCTATTGTAGTCAAGGACATCGCTCCTGTAAATTTGGAAGAAGTGAATCCTGTGGACAATAGTGGCCAAGCAAGCAGGAGACAACCTATGAGATGAACGCGTTTTAAGTTGGAATTTCCTGGCTGGGATGAAGCATTGATGCAGGCTTTCACCCAAGAGGAGACCTCAAAGGCACAGTCTTCAACAGGGAAACTAAAAACTTTGTTCTAAGGGACATCACAAGGGAAGTTGTGGAATGAGTACCAGTCTGTTCTTTGGTAGCCATAAGATGTTCTGCTGGTAGGAAGTTCCTGGAAGGAGAGAGAGTAGAAAGAGTTATTAACAGAAACCACAGCATGATCAGAGTCACCAAGAGGGCAGAATTGAATAGCATGGCAAGAGTCAGGGATAAAAGTAAAGCAGATATCTAGTAGGGATGCTTGTTCTTCAGGCTTACTGGAGAAATGTGTGGGAGAATCCACCACTTGTATGAGAGACTTAGTGATTGAAAAGTTTAGGGTATGGACATAAGCAAGATCAGTAATAGAGATTTTCAGTCACTTAGTATGGTGGGGATTGAAGTCACCGAACACAAATATATTAGCAAATGGGTGAGAGGAAATGGCTTTGTCTATATTATCTTAAATTTGATATCTTTCAGATATGTGAACAAGTTTCATTGAATTCCATGTGGACAATCTGCTGTTTTTTTATGCATCCCCCAGATAAGTTTGGTTAGAAAGAGGATTGGGAAGACCATGTTGCTTTGCCTCACTACAGACTTGATAAGCAATGACTGTCAGGGTTCCTCATAATACGAATGCATGAAAAATAAACAAAATTTTCTTATGATGATAACCATTTTCTGTGGTATTAAGTTTCTCCATTATTTACCACAGTGAATAGTCAAATGTCTTCTTGAACTGAATGAACATGATAGGTAAGGAGGCATTCATTTCAATGCACAGATCAACATTCTTCAGAAAAGTATGATCTATACAATCACATTTATAAAAAATCTTAACTTAATTTAACATAAAACCCAAACCCCATTGCCTCCTGACACCCCATGTAACCTGTCACTCTTTCTCATAACTTACCTCCTATGTAACCCCCTGCTCAACAATGGCAGTAAAATGCCTTGCTTGAGGTGACATGATTATAAAAAAAAAAATTGATGTCTTTCAGATATTTGAACAAGTTTCATTGAATTCCATGTGGACAATCTGCTGTTTTTTGATGCATCACCCAGTTAAGATTGGTTAGAAAGAGGATTGGGAAGACCATGTTGCTTTGCCTCACTACAGACTTTATAAGCAATGACTGTCAGGTTTCCTCATGATATGAATGCATGAAAAACATACACAAAATTTCCTTATGATGGTAACCATTTTCTGTGGTATTAAGATTCTCCATTATTTACCACAGTGAATAGTCAAATATCTTCTGGAACTAAATGAACTTAATAGGTAAAGAGACATTTCTTTCAATGCACATCTATACAATCGGATTTACAAAAAATCTTAACTTAATTTAACCCATAAAACCCAAAATCCATTGCCCCCTGTGAAGCATAGGTCATCAACGATCCCCTAGCCATTGACGAGGAGGTCATTGATACTTCTGTAATCTGTCTTATTTACAGGTGGGGGTGTTGACCTTACTCAAACCTCTTTAACCTTCGAGTGAGGTAGACTGATTGCCAACCAAATCTGTCCTGTTATTTAACCCATAGCTAGAGGAAGAAGAGATGGATTAACAGCTTTCTCTGGGGCATTTGCGCATAAGTGAATGCAACGAATTCAAAATTCGAACTCAGCTCTCTGATTTCCTATTTTGAGCCGATATCCACTGTACCTCAATGCACATGACATTATTTATCCTTCTAATGAGGATTCTACAGAATACCTAACTAGGAAGGGAATGAAGAAGGGAGTGAGTGACTTCAGTAATTGTGTCAGTTGTCATAATTATTGAAGTTACTCTTTTATTGAAAGCCTGAGTCTGAAGTCCTTTTGAAATGTATATCAGCTGAAAGGGAGAAAGCTACAAGTTGGATTGTTTTGAAAGCTGCACAACCTATAAGAGTCTGATGAACTTACAGATCAAGGATCATCAGATTATATTACCATTTAGATCAATGCACCCTTTTTCAAAGTTAAAGTCAAGACAGCAATCAAGGAAATAAAGAGTGAGAAAACCCAAGAAATTGATTCACTACAAAGAGTATTATGAAAGGTAAACAGCAATACACACCCCATGGTACCTACTAAGATATGGAAATATTATAAATATGGTACTTTCTATTCAATTTCAAGCATGACTACTTTCTTACATCTAACAAATTACTTATAGCTCAAAGATCATAGTGATAGAGTTGATTTTCCAAGAGCTACTTAGATGTGGCACAAGATTGAATATATAAGGCACCCAGTGAGAATTAAACACACTACTCAGTTGTAATAGATACTAGCAAGACAAGCTTGTTAACCATTACACCATGTCAAAGTTCCCAGATTATAATGATAGAGACTTGTACAACATGAATACAACTCTCTGAACCATAAGCTAACAATACTCAAGATGGTTATGACTTCAGTCATAGCTGTTTAATTCAGAGTTGTCCTTATCTTAGACCGGTTGGCATACAAGGCTGAAGAGCACAGTCTTTTCTACTATTTAACCCATAGCTAGGGGGTAAATGTTGGATTCATGTCTTTCCCAAGAGTATTTGTGCAAAAGTTGTTTTAATAAACTCAGCTGGAATTTGAACTCAGCTTGTTGATTTCTCATTCTAGAATGCTATCAGTTACACTACCTGCCCCCCCCCCACACACACAGATATATGCATAATATCTTTATTGATATTATTCAGCATCTTTACCTTTTGCTTCCAATAATATAATGGCAAATAAAAGTATTAAGATTCTGGCAATTTTGAGGCATTATCTTACATTGGGCCTGAAAGCTGTTGATGCTAACCACAGTCATTTTGGAAGTGGAAGGAAATGAAACAATATCTGACCATATTGTTCAAAATTGGTTTAAGAATCTCAGGTGTGTTGGAGGGAGTGATTTGTTCTGTAAAATCAAGGCTAGAATTAGTTGTTGATTATCATACTTTAAAACATAAGACAGAAAAGATTCCAAACATTAGCACTCAAAAATATTCAAAAAATTAGAATCATTGAATGAAAAGATTATGTAGAGCATTGCTTAGAACTTTATATGAATGCATAATAAACAGTTGATTAAAAATTAAATTACTTTTCATGCATCCTAATATATTTTCCTTCACAAAAATTTAATTAGACTAGCTTAAACAAACAAAAGTTACATTTTGGTTTGTCATTGCAACCTTTTAGGGTATTACAATTACATAATTTAATTAGTTTAAGTGATTTCTTGTATAATTAGTAGAATTTTTTATTATCGTTTGCTTAGTAAGTTGTTCTTTAAGAAATGGTAAAGTTTACAGAGTTTTATACATTAACATTGTTTTTCGTAATATTTCATTATGTGGGGTTCATTTTTGAGTCAATTTATCCATCCATACCTAGTTAATGAAGTATCTGTTAGTATTGTTAATATCAAGTTAGTTTTTATAGCCATTCCTCATTTTCGAAAGTGCTCAGGAATTAATGTAGTCTATGAATCATTAGATTCGAATTGAAAATCAGATGTAAAATCCTAGATTTTCCCTTAGCTTGAATTCCTATCTCTGGTACTGATGGTAAATATGAACTACCCTTCTTGTGTAGCAGATTCCATTTTTGGTTAAGATCCGTTCTTGTTTTTCCAAGGGCTTCCAAAACAAAATGACAGTGGGTATCATAAGTTGAGCTTATTTTGCTTTTTATATTTCTCATTGGAATCCTCTTTTAGTTTAGCCTGTGCTACAATGATTGTTGACTTTTGGTCACTCTTTTTTTCAGTAATCTGTCCTCTTTATATTGTATCATAAACCATAAAATTGGTTCCTGATAAAACCAAGATCATAATATTTGTTGAATGATGATGATTATCAGAAATGTAGTAAAATTGCTCAGTGCTGTACATATATGACATTTGCTTGGGTATATTATTCACAAAATTAAAAAAAAAATCTTTGGCTTAAACTATTTTGAAAAATATCCATATAACTTGGTGGATTATAAGAGATTTAATATAAATACAATCATTTCTTCATTTGCTTTTTATAAGGATTTTCTAGACAATAAAATACAATCAATTTTATTGATATAGTATTTTATACAAGAAATCTGAAGTAATATTGACTCACTAAAGCAAATTCTTTAACTATGTCAAGGATACACTAGCACAATCAGGACAGGTCATGTGATTGTGGCTAGCATCTGTTAAAACTCCCAGAAAAAAAGATTTAAAATTCCAGAAATTAATTTTCCTCACATTTGAGATTTTTTCATATATATGCATGTGTGTGTGTATGTGTGTGAGAGGTGAAAGTAACTCAGTATTTATTGCCTGCTATATAGTTACTAAATAAGTTTTAACTTTACATATTCACTGTAAAATATTTATTTATATGATCCATGTGATTTAAGTGCATTGACAAGGAAGATTATTCTGGAAAATAAATATTGATTGTATAAAATTAATGCTTTTTCACTATTTGACTATCGACTTATTGACTTACCCACATAGTCTTGATACTCTGTAGTGTTTTTCTATCCTGCATAAAATTGATATATAATTATTATGCTTATTAATAGTCTTCAAACACTGCCAATACTTTTCTTTCTGTTTTTCATATTTCTATAGTAAAATCAAAATAGATTCCTGTTGGTTTCAAGTATAGGATTTATAAGGAAAGAAAGGGGTAGCTTTATTTTACAATACTTTGACAGGCTCAGAAAATGGTCACTAATACACAAACCAGAATGATTCATTTCAGCAATGTGAAATGCATAGATGATACTATTCATTTTTCTTTTCCCTTACAAATTAACGAGGCTGTAAAATGGATCAACCAAAATACTATGGTAAAAACATCAACAATGCAAAGAATGAATTCAGTTGTTTAAAGAAATCTTGGGAAGTACTTTCTTTAATTTGATAATTTTTCTTGAAAAAGAAGAATGGCAAACTAAAAATAATCATTATTTACATTTGAACTATTGCCCTTGTGATAATAATGGACCTATCCCATTCTAACTATTTCAATAATAATCACCTTGTATAAAAGGCAGTTTAATTACTAACAATTCAGTTTTGCTGAATAAAGCTTCTTAAACTTATATCTGACATTGTTTATTCATTACTGACCTTATCTTTGTTATTGTATATCAATGTGGATAAACTACATGAAATTCTGAACTAAACCCTTTATTTAATCTATGATGATAGAATATTCTCGTTCCATTGCCCATGTCTAGACCAAGCAGTGTATACTTGGAAACAGGGCAAGCAATAACTGAGCAGTACTAAAAATAAAACCTAGATGAGATATCTCGAGACATAATTTAATAAAGGGTTCAGTTTGAAATTACCTGAAGGTTACCTGACTCTATATACACCAGATGAAGACCAAAGCATACAATGGCATGAAAGTTGTGATAGTCTGAATGTAAATAGTGTAAATAATGATAACTCCTCATCCCAGAAAGTCAGATAGAAATTACAAATAAGCAACTAAAATAAAATAATAATGAAAACTATCACTTGAAAGTTTAAAGAAAAATATCCCATGATTAATTTTTAATGAGAATTTTTGTTTTCATCTTAATTTTATTTACTTTTCATCACAACTTAATCAAACTGTCAATTAACAGTTGTGAGTAAACAGTGCAACTAGAAGATAAAAAAACCCTAAGTAAAACCCAAACTTACATCCATGTCCCTTCATAAAAACAGCTTATGTGCAACAGTTGCTTTGATTGAGTAAGCAATTTTTTTTTACAGTTAACAGAATATGAAATCTAAGCTTCAGATGCATTTTTTATCTTATAGGATTATTTATGTATATGTGCTGTTTACTAGTTACTGTAAGAATAAGGATCTGAATAAAAAAAAGTTTTTTTATTGTTCTAATTTTGTTAAAATTTTCAATTATTATTAAATTATTCTTTGAATAATCTTCAACTTCCACAATTTCCAACATTTCTTTCCCATCACTTAATAAATATACTATAGATATATATATTTTTTTTAGTTTATATTTTTTATGACTTATGGTAATCTATATATCCAGAATTAAAAAAAACTTAGTTTAAAATATGGTTAACAACCCTTGAGTTACATAATAACTTATACCACCAAATAGGTTCTTTTAAATACTTCTAACACAAACAGATATAAGCTGAAATTCACATGGCATTTTTATCATATAAATATATATAAATATATCCTAAAAGTTTTACCAACATTGATATGCTAATCATAATTTTAATGTAAAAACATTGACTTACATAAAAATAAATGAATATAGTCAAACTGCACTCAAAAATTAGCTTGCCAAATATTATGGTAGGTAAACAAGAGAAAATATAAAGAGACACAATATTTGTTTTCTTTATTTGAAAAACTATTCTTATTTTTTTTAAACATGTATTATAACAGAATTTTCTTAAAAAATATTGAACATATTACATGTGAGATTATATATATATATATATATATATATATATATTAAAACTTTGAATAAGTTACAGAACTGTATGGGTGTAGTTTCAGATGCTAATGCATCTATAAGGAAGTACTATAAGCAAGCTTGAAATTCATTGTATGCCATTTTGCCTAAGTATAAATTACTTTTTTTCATAGTGTTAAACATGTTGGATTTCATGCCAAAGAAAGTGTATTTGTGGGAAATTTTACTGCACCACTTTATTCAAAAAAAGTCTGCAGCTGAAACACAATTCTTTTTGAGACTTATGAGGATCATGCTAAGTTGGAGATAACATGCAAAGATTGGTTTAGGTGCTGCAAAAATAATGATTTTGATGTTGAAGATAAAGAACATTTGGGTACACTGAAATAGTTTGAAGAGCAAAGAATTGAAGGCATTATTTCATAACGACCTGTTCAGGTGCAAGTTGAACTTCCAGAATCACACAACAATTTCGAAATGTCTGAAAGCATTAGGTGTGATTCAAAAGCAAGGACATTGAGTGCTGTACAAGTTGAAACCAAGGGATTCTGAACAGCATCTTGTCATGTGTGAACAGCCGCTTCAAAAAAAAAAAGAAAGGTTTTTTTGCATTGTATTGTGACCAGCAATGAAAAGTGGATACACTACGATAACCTTAAGCGTAGAAGATTGTGAAATAAGCCAACCATGTATCAACATTGGCAACAAAGCCGAATATTCATGGTTCAAAGGTTCTGCTGTGCATTTGATTGGATCCAGTGGGTGTCATTTAACATGAGCTGCTCAAACTGATCAAAACCATCAAGGGAGATATCACTATCAACAACAATTGATGTGTTTGAGCTGAGCATTGAAGAAAAAACAGCTGCTATATGAGGAGAGACATGACAGTGTGATTTTGCAACATGACAATGATAGTTTCAGTCAGTCAGTTAAGTGCCATACATGATACATGCTTGAGTGATCATGTCTTGAAAGAGACATGACTAACTGGGCATAAGATTATTCCACAGTAGGTTGCCATTACTTTCTGCAGTAGACTGGTTGCCATCCAAGGCTACAGAATGCAGTCTGTCCCTTTATTTAACCCATAACTGGAGGGAAGAGACAGATTAATACCTTCTCCAAGGGTATTTGTGTGTAAGTGAATGCAGGAAATTCAACTGAAATTCAGGCTCCCCGACTTCTCACTTCGAGCTGTTATTCACTGCACCACAATGCACATCCTGCATCACAACGCACATATATTATTTGTAAAAAGTTTGCTAGGTTACTTGTTGTAAAATGGGTTTAAAATTTACTTGGAAATACTTAAATGGGAAGTCCTACCCCACCTGCCATATTTGCCAGACATTGCTCCATCCGACTATCACATACCCTGGCTGTGCAGGACTTTTATTCTCATGAAAATGCCAAAAAATGAGTAAACTCATGGTTAGCCTCTAAAGATTTGTCTGTTTTCTGACATGGAATTCAAATGCTGCTAGAAAGATGGAAAAAAGTAGTGTGTAGCAATGGACAATATTTTTCAGTGACATGTTTTTTTTTACTTGTTTTTGTAATAAAACATTACTTTTCATGAAAAATCAGCAAAAATTTATTCAAGGGTCTAATATATATATATATATATATATATATATATATATATATATATGAAAGAAGAAATCATGTATTCCCCAAAAATATAAACTTTTTTCAAATTTAAAGTGAATCTCTATTCTGATTAGTTAAATTGAACACACACATAAATTTTTCTGTCTTCCCACATCCATAAATAACATGTATTGTTTCTTATATTCAAATGAAAATCATTTTCACAACAATGATCTAACATTGCCTGATGACGAGGTAAAAATCTTGAAACATAGAAATTACTGTGTCGCAATGTAAACTATATTAATTTTGAATAATAAAATAAATTTAATTATATATATATATATATATACATGTGTGCGCAGGTTTTATTAAAATTGACAGACAAGGTGTGATGGTTGTTTTTATGTAATTTTTTTATGTGGTCTTATGATTTCTTTCTTTTAAACACTATTTACATTCTGTTACATGTAAAATAACATTCAGCCTCAAAAATGGCCAAAATTATAGTCAAAATCAATCAGATAAATTGGACAATTTTTATATAGTTTATGTCCTCAAAAGAAAGAAATCATAAGATCACATAAAAAATTACATAAAAAACTTAACCATCACACCTTCTTTGTCATTTTTAATGAAACCTGCATAAAAGAGAAATTGTTGCCCAAATATACAATTTTTAAGTTATATATTTGTACATTAATATAAAAAGTGGACACTGAGATCAACACCAAGCACTGACATACTATATTTATGGTATGAAGCACTTTTAACCATAAATATACCATACCCTAAAACTATATTTTTATCATATATATATATATATATATATATGTGTGTGTGTGTGTGTGTGTGTGTATACACACATATCAAAGACAGTATCTATCTATCTACTATTTCTATCTACACTATTTCTTATTTTAATCTCAATACTCTACCTGAATATTCTAGGAATTTTATCTATGCACTTGAATCTATTATCTTTAGCACATTAGAGAGAATTCAATTTTTTAAATCATTTACTCTAAAGATATACAAAAAAAGTTAAAATAAAAGAAAATGAATAAAAAGCAATGCAGTAGCAGCTTGATCTCCCTTATTTATTAGAAATATTTTTGAGTGATATTTGTATGCTTATTGCTTTTGCTTGTTATCATAACAGCAGAATATCTCATTACTAATAAAAGCAGATCAATCTGTGTGCTTCATATAGTTATATGTAACACTTCACAAAATGCAAAGATAATTTTCTCTGATCAGTCTGATTCTAAATATGACACTTTGGTCTGAGTTAGAGCATGCACTGATACTTTGTCTAGAGATGGAACCGCATGATTATTGGTTTTGGTCTAACTTGATCACAAATCAATTCCCTCTGCCACACACACACATAATAGCTGGTACTTGGTTGTGGTATATTTAATTTCCTAAAGCAGCTAGTTAACCCCCATTGCAGACACTTGCTCAGGCACATTTGTATTTCTTCAACAGCCACACAACCAACCCAGTGATTTATACTGCAAGTTTCGAATTCCAGTTGAATTCCTTGCATTCACTTATGCACAAATCTTTTGAGACATGATTGCCCAAAGTGTGTATCATGTATGGCACTTAACTGACTGACTGATGCTGAGTAGACCAGTTTCAGCTTTTGAGAGAAAGTCCCTAATTTGGATTGATCAAGAATTAAACAAGGCTAGTACACTCAAACTCTTGGTCATGACAGCTTGTGACTTTGAACTGGCATAACTGTCAACAGTTTGAAAAAAGTATTGTCTACACAGTTTCATTCACAAGGTTTATATTAACTTCTGGTATGGTTTTTAGCCACTTACCAATGGATCATCTCATCAGGTCAATATTATCAAGTTCTTGTCAATATTATCTCATCAGGTAAGCATTATCAAGTTATTGTCAATATTATCTGATCAGGTCAGTATGTTGTTTATAGTATGTCCTGTATCTGTATCATTTGCAACATGTGCAGGGTCTTTCACCCTCTGATCATTTACCATGGGAGAATTTACTGATGGTTTATTGCACAAGCTGATGATCTGTTGTTTGTTTTTTCAGTCTTGTTTTTATGAATGAGGCAATTGGAAAAAGATAGAATAACAAATTTCAAACATTTGTTATGTATTGGTGTGTTGAGATACAACAATGACCTTTTGGACATATGTCCAAAGTTTTTATAAGTATTTTTTTGTTATTGATATATATTAATAAGCATACTTGTGGTTGGCAAAATCAAACTTTTCAATGTAAAACAGACTACATTTTTATAAATATTTAAATTCTTTTTAGATTTTACAATTTTTAATTTTTACAATATATATATATATATATAACACATAGAATATAGAATATTTGGTATTTTTGTCAGGTAAATTCCAATAGAGACAACCTGCAAAATATCTATTACCAATGGATTTGTAGAATATTCAAGAATTTTATATATATATATATATATATATATGTTTTAATTTCACTACAAAAGTGGTGATTTTGTTTTGACGCTACATGTGTCTTATCAAGTGATGATATTTATTGCAAGTTGAAGAGTTTTAAAAGTTTTAAAACTAGCCAAACTCCCTTAATCAGGGATGCATTGTTATATAGACAGTATGGACCAATCAAAATAAAGTAATTTCTAATTTGAAGAATATGAGAACAGACTCTAAAAATAATTTATTGGGGCATTAATATTAATATTTGAGGTCAGTATTATTAATGGACTATGAGCTTCACTTTACTATATTTTTATTGCAAATTTTAAATTCTAAGTTTAACAAAGCATTAGATTTAGATTATTATAAAGTTATTCAGATATTAAACAAGGGAAAGATATAAACGCACACATATACAAATCTATAGACATCCACATATGGACAAATAAATGAGTATATACACATACAAACATATATTGGTATATAGACACATGTTCAGATGAATATACGCACATATATATACATACATACACAAATTTTTAAATTTTGTTCTTATCGATGTATCAATTTATCTGTTAAATTTTACAGCCAGGTTTGGAAAACCTTTGTAAAGGCTACAATATTGGATACCTGTAAGAACAAATTCATAAGATGACAAGAGCCTTTTATGAATGAGGTCAAGACAGATGCAGTTATATTTCAGTCCATGATCAAATAAATATAAATATGTACTCATGCAAAAAATATAATCGTATCACAAAGCATTATATTTCCACTGTTGTGCAGGGAGTTACATAGGAGGAAAGTTATGAGAAGGAGTGACAGAATACAGGGGATGTCAGGAAGCGGGTAGGAGATGGATGAGAATACTGCAGAAATGAGATGAGCATGAGAGAGAGGATGCAATTTAGTGAGATAGATGACTATTGACTTTACATTTAAATTCTTGGAGAGTGTAGCTGTCGGGGAATTCCCTTCCATTTACTTGCTTGTAAATTGAAGGAAATTCCACAGGTGGGAAGTGTGAGAAAAGAAGCTGATGGAGTAGAATTTGCATTTACATCTTATTGGTTTCACAGTAAAAGGGTGGGACCTAGTTGCTAATCTTGTGGCTCAAGTAAATTTATATATAGGGGGCAGCAGTGAGCTAAGTTCATCAGAGCAGAAGCCCTGAAAGTACTTGTAGAAGAGACACATAGAAGCCACATTGCATCGGTGAGAAAGTGACTGTATCCGAACTGCCAAGTGGGGATTGATCACATTGCCGATTCTCTGTTGAATTTTGTCAAAGGACCTCTAGGTGGATAGCAAGAGCACCTGGCCAGATATGGCAGTAGTATTCAGTGCACGGGCAGATGGTAGATTTGTATATGTGCAGGATTGTTTAAAAAAAAACTTCCTGGTCCTGCACAGAGAATCGACCTACTTTGCAGTGGATTTAGCTATGGATTCTATGTAGACATTCCACTTGAGGTCTGTTGTGAGAGTTAACCTGAGGAGGTACAGTATATATATATATATGCAGATAGTGGAATTGGCCAGACGAATTTTTAAATTTTTACTTTGATGAGTGCATTCACTTTTGCACAAATACCCTTGGAAAAAGCATGATTCTATCTCTTTTCTTTTCAACTATGGGTTAAATAAGCAGGGTAGATTGTACTATCAAGCTGCTAGTCTAGAATATGAACTACTTTGAATTAAAAAAAAAAACTGGAGAAAGCAAGAGGAAACTACGTAACTATCTTTCCCAAGAAGTCATGGCAATTCGCAGATAAAGAAAAGAATTCTGTCACTTTATTTTAAACAGTCCTTTTGTCTCATTTCAATAGTTATTGCTTCAAAGCTAAAATTTCAAAATTAATTATATAACACATATTCATTTTATCTGTGTCTAATTTTTAAGGGAAAAGGGCATGAGGTAAATGATATTTGATATTTATGCCAGGATTTGAATGAAGGTGGTTTATGAGTTTTTCTGCTACTACCTATACAGATTAGGTTTTTATAGTTGAATGATTTGTGTTCACTCATTTCTCAGTGAGCTATCATGGCATGTTAGTGACAAGACATTTAATCAGGATGAGGTGATAGTGTATATAGGGATAATTGTCTTACTCAAAGATATTAGTCTAACAATAAACATAAAGCAGTTTAAGTACGAATTTGAACATGGTTAGCTGAATCAGTTTTCTGTGTTGATGGCACTAAGTTCATATCTCAGTTTTTTTCTTTTGTATAGAAAGCAGGGAGAAGTGCATTCATGCCTTTATCAATAATTAGAACTAATTTTCTATGTGGGCAACCAATATTCTACCTTTGCATCTCCACTGTAACTGTCTTTAATTTACTAATCTTGTGTCTCAGACCTCTCTGCATGCAGTTCTAACAATTCAGTAAAATCTGCAAGTAAATTTAAAAATGTACATTTTTTTTGTAAGGATGTGCTGTGCGTTTACCGGATTGCACATATACGCGCGTGTGTCCGTGTGTGGTACGCATACACAAGTAAAAGGTATTGATGTATGCTCGATCACATGTTTGCGTGCAGATGCATACAAATGTGTGTGTATGTATTTACAATACATGTACATACGTAAGTATTTAACATTTTAATGTGCATGTATATGCGTACATGTGAAACTATTCTTATCAAGTATCAGTCGGTATAAGAGTGACGTCACTGGTCACATGCAATGCGGGTTGGCTCCTGATTGGCTAGCCATGTCAACACAGACCCAACTACAGCAGTGTGGGCCGGGACGGCAATGGCTATATACACACATACGTACAAAGCACTGCACATACATTTATTACTACTATTACACTAAGTTTTTTTTTGTAATACTGAAAAAAAAATAACGTTTACTACTGATGTACTTCTCTGATGATTACTAGTAATCGTTAAATTCTCTCATTATGAGGGTACAATAACAAATTAATAATTGCCATAAAAAACATACACACCCAACGCTTCAAGTAGTGTTGTTACAACTGCTAGTGTAATACAAACTGATCAGTGGAATTCGTTTCTTAATATTTCTTTCCTTCCTCTGTTAAATATTTTTAGTGAGTAACCCCCTTTTTTTTCTTTTATATTCTTACTACTGTTCTAATCTATATGTATATACTTATTGGGAAGAGACAATATTGCATACACTATCAACCACAAAAAATAATTTTATCTTTAAAAACTTCTATTTCACTACCAGGACCTCTATGGACTCGTCTTGAAAAACAGAAAAAGGTACGTAAAAGTTGTGATTGATTTCTTTCTTTTGATGTTGATAATTGTTGAAGGATAAATCACAACAAACTTCCATGCATTTATCACGTTTGAAAACTTTTAGTTTTATCGCATCAATCTTACTTTCACATTAAAAAAAAAATCCTCATCATGATTTAGAGAAAAATATCCAGGAAAAAAAAAAAAAATTAAAGGTCGATCACTGGATTTGATTTTTTCCTTATCTACTGTAAGTTTAACGATAAACTAAAATCATATGATGTTGATCCGAAACATCTTGGGTTGTAGCTTCGATTTGCTTTAAGACTCAAGCTTTTACTTTTTATTTATTTAAAAATAAAATTTCTCGTGTGATGATTTCTTATTCGAATGAAAATTCGTTAAAAATCACATTGTTGTCAAAACTTTCAAACAAGACGATGTTTTACTGTTTTTTAAAGACAAAGTAATAAATAAAATTTTAAAAATTATAAAAATAAATGAAATGTACAAAAAACATACAAAAAACCTGTAGGCAAAAGATCTTGGTATTTTTTTTTTTTTGTAGAAAAAATGGATATATTTAAAAAAAAATGTATAAAATAAAATTTATAACTCCAGATAAGTTGTTTCTGATCATAGACCGTTTTACCTTAAACCACTTTTAGAGACTCTCTTTTACAAACAGTGGTTTATATTTGTTCACGTTATTCTTGATGTAATTTTTTTTTATGAAATCACCTGTCTCATTATTGTCAAATAAAACAAAAAATACAAACCATTTTTTAAGTACATTATTTTCTTTCTAAGATCACAAATAATCATTCATTTGTTTAAGTGTTACTGTTCACTGTTAGTGTTAATTTAATGCAGACATTAAATTTGAAAAGTGAAAAGAGTGAAGCAGCTTAAGAACAGAACCACTTTCAGTATCTGGTCACGTGACCTCTAATAACAAATTTCCCATCCAGTGTTCATACTATTTTTAAATTTTACTCCTGAAAACGTTTTTAATGGATTTCGGTACATGATCTTGTTATCATTAAAAACAAATGATTCGCTTCGGCTTAAAAGGTTCTTAAGAATTTGTACTTTCGAAATAAAATTTATGATAAGAAATTGTATTAATTTTTTTTTACTTTCTTAAGTAATTTTTTCTTCGACGCTTGATAAAAATAAGATAAATTTCTAAAAAAACGATATAAAACTGAGATTTTTTATATGAAGTCATTTTTTTATGATCGATGTCTTCATCCATTCTTTTATTAAAATTGTTTCATAGAAATTGTTTACCCACTGAACTTTTAAAGAGCGAGCCTTAGGTAAAAAAAAAACAAACAAAAATATTAATTTTTTTAACCGAGAATTATAAAATACCATACAGTAAAATGTAATTTTTCCCAGTAATAATTAATGTTAAAGGCGGTAGAAAAGTAAATTAGTGAACTTAAAACGACTAAGAACCAAAAAGTGACTAATTTCTTAGGTAAATTAACCACTTTCTTCAGCGAAAAACAAGTTTTTAATTAAAATTTTTAGATTAAAAAATGCTCAGTTTATAAGTTCAATCAAGAAAGACGTTTTTTCAAGTATGTCTCGTACTTTTTATTGGTAAAAAAAAACTGTTATTCGTTAATTAGTAGACTATTATTGTAGGTAAAAAAAAAGTAAGTAGCAAGTTCAAGTAGTAGTCTTCGAGGTGGAAAGCCCAACATTTTTACATCACTTTTATTCTTCCTCATTATTCGTCTGTCTGTGTGTCCTACTGACTTTTGTATTCTCAGGCTTTTCGCTTAAAAAATACCAAAAAATACCAAAACCAACAAAAAAACAAAAAAAAAAAACTACAAATCCAAGTTCTTCTCAAATCTCAATCCATGTCTCTTCTAATTAAATATCTAATTTTTGTTGCGTACTTAATTATCAGAGCTTCTTTATCTTAATCCACCTGAAAGAAGAACCTAATTGGTATGGTTGTGGGTCGGTGCATCTTCTTAACGAACAAAAAAAAACACACACACAAAAAGGACGTCACTGATCCGTTAATTTATCATTTATGTCACTTCGCCTTTGTAGAATTATACTTCTTAAAAAAAAAATAATTCAGCCTCTTCTTAGCATTTATAGATCTTCAGAAATTAATAGAATAATTTAATTATTTTTATACTAAAAAAAAATATATATATGTATTTTTTTACTCTGGTTTTCGGTTTTTATTTTATGTTCCTCCTACAAATGTCTCTGGTGATGAGAGATAAAAATTCACTTACATCAAAGATTAAGAAGTCTTCAATTGAACTTGTATTTTTACATGAAACTTTGTGAATGTGTCGTGCAAAACAATTTTAAGTTTTAATTACGATTTCTTTTATACTTGTTTTGATTTTATTTCAATCGAATGAATGAAATGTTTTGTGGTTCTGTAGAAATTTTCATACTTCATAATTTGTTTAAATCCGACATACACATACACACCGATTCTGTCTTCTTCCGTATTCTTTCCGCCTTGATCCTTGATGATTAGTTTAAGTTATCATATGTATGTCGAATTCGGGTAAATTAACACTAACAGTAATGTACATTTTTACTTAGACATTTTTTAAAAAAATCTCTTCAGTGTATTTTCCTTTCTAAAATTATTGTTATTTTTTTATATTATGACACTCGTTAGGACAAATTACAGTTCATCTTACTCAGGGGAAGATTAAATTCTCTTCCTTCGTAATTTGATTTATTTTTATTTTAAAATTCTTTTAACATTTCATTTCAATCATTTGATTATTTTATGCAACAAACAAGTGTTAGCTCAATTCAATAGCCTATGTCTTTAAAAAGTCACCACTTACTACTTCGATTATTTTCGATAATTAATTCTCTCTTCGTATTTAATCTAGAAATCACCTAATTCCAAACCCAATACATCGTAGTTGTCAGATACCAGAACACTATTTTATTTTATATTTTTAATTTTTTTTTTTTAACGCATTTTCTCTCTAATTCTGTCTTTGTCGGTAGTGGATATTATTATTGTTTTTTTCCCCCCTTTTTTATTTCCTCCAACTTGTAACTTGTAACTACTTTAAAGTTAATATCAGCACCTGTACACATCTTGTGATCATTGTATCGTAGATACGTTTTTCACACATCACCCAGAAATCCATTTTTTCCTCCTTCGTTTGAGATGAAACCAATTCTCTTTTCTTTCTTAATTCGCTTGTCAAACTCTTAAGAGTTTGTAGCGAATTAAGGAAGAAAAAAGAGAATTGACTTTAGTACTCTTATTATTTTCATGAGATGATAAGTCATGAAAATGATAGCAAGAAACTGTCAAGAGTACTAAAAAATGGTATTTAACAGTTAAACTAGAACCACAATAAGTTTTAATTTTCTTCTTTTGTGTACATGTGTGTTTTAAATAGAATGTGATTTTCTAAACGCAGCTTAGATGTGGCACAAGGCCGAAAGTAAGGGATGCCCTGTGAAGATCGAACTCACTATTCAATCAATAATGATTCAAGCGAGACAAGCATTTCTAACCATACACCACGTCGTGGTGTGCGTTGAAATGAAATGACCAATTAACAAGTAGTTTCTCTATCTATATGTACAAACAAAACGAAGAAGCTGCAAGAAAAATCTGAGTTGAAGCACAAAAAAGCCCCACAGGTCGATCATCAGATGTTAAAATGTGCGATCGATAAGTTTAGTTTTACTTACTCATATTGAATTTGTTTACTGGCGAGGTTTAGAAGACTCTCTCAGAGTTGACATGAGTTAAAGTAAAAATACAAATCTACTTAGTATTTAATTTTTTTAAATCCTTCATCCAGGGATAAAGAGTCAGAGACTAACTAACTTTTCTTTTTGACTGCGTCCAACACACACTTTTTTAGTTTCTATTGCTAAATAAATTAAATTACTTAGTTATGTATCTCACAATTTAATTGTACGACTTTTTTTGTCAGCTGAAGATTTCGTCTTTTTGTGTGAGAAACTTGCCCAAACAATATTTAAATTAAATACTAGCATTTCATTTTCAACATTCAACTTTTTAAAAAAAAAAAAGGTTAATTAGGCTGATCAACACTTCTTATTTTTTAAAGTTATTTATGATTTATAAAATTAAAAGATTATTTTTCCTAAATAATTCCATTTATACTCATTATTTTTGTACCTTAATTTTATTTTTATTTGAAGAAAAGATTGTATCTTTTTCTGATCTTACATTGATAACGTACACACAATTGTCACAATGACGTTAAGAATGATTGACGATCTCTTTAATTTGACTCTAAAATTTAGTCTAAATTGTAGAGAGCTTAAAATGATAGTAGTAGGAAAGTACTAACTTACTATTAGTAACAATTATTAGGTGTATTATTTTATAATATACTGAGTAAGCAACCTCTCATTGCATTTGTTGTAAACAAGTTCAATAACCGTTGTTTTTGTTACTTATTTGATTGAAATGAGAAAACGTAACCATAAAATAATTGTGGCATCTTACAAAATTTAAGCCCATTAAATGAAAAGAATTGGAATATTTTGTAATAAATTAAAATAAATACATAAAAATTATTTATGTGTTTCTTCTTCAAAGACCCAGAGGGCATAAAGTACAATAATACAATGTTAGTTTGAGTAATGGGCTACGAATGTTAAGGTTGCTACCACATTGGAAGACTTTCTGTTAACAAGAAATTTCGTTAACGGATATTTATGGAAGAGCCAAGAAGACATCTGGAGTGGATCAGATTGTTTTCGATTATTATTCTTATTTGACTCACGCTCTCTCCACATTTACGCGATGTGTGTGTCTCTTCTTAGCTCATCTGTGTCTGTCCATTTCAGCTCATTTGTATGGGGGTGTCTTGTGCTGTTTAGTGTTTACATATCTGTGTCTGTTGATCTGCATTTTGTTTTTTATAAATTAAAAATTATTAAAAAAATATACAGTTTGAGGGAATTTTAGGTCCATGACTTGGATATCAGTTTTATTTTCAGGAATTTCAATAGAAATAAATTTCTCATATTCAAAATACTCATCTTCATTGTTTGTTATAATTACAACATTTCAATTCAAATATTGTATCTTCTAGCTTTCTTTTCTCATAGGTAGAGTAGATTAGTCTCTTTCCAGTTTCTATACTAACGGGCTTTTAAATTAATATCCTCTGGGTTCTTTGCTTTTGTTTTGTGTCTTCTGCTGAGCTTGTACTACTAGAACCCAGAACTGTTAAGGAACCAGATATGTATGCTTCAAATGATTAATCTACTACGCCATGTGTCTCTTGGACAATCCAGTGGTATAATTTTGAAGCCTTAATTGAAATTGTGTGTAAAAGGACTGAAAATGTGTGTATAATAACCAAAATGAGTATACTAATTCAAATGGAAAGATATATAATAAAGGACAATTTTTTCTAAGAAATTGAAATTTAAAATCAATAATATACCAGGACCTTCAATAAGTTCTCGCTGTTTTCCAACAGATGGCGTTCCCAGAACTGTGTGTATGTAGTTTAAGATGGTAATGCATCTATAAGGAAGTACTATTAGCAAGCTTAAAATTCAGTAAATGTCATTTTGCAGAAGTGTAAACAACTTGGTTTTTACATAGCATTAAACCTGTCACATTTTGTGCCAAAAAAAAAGGTATATTTGCAGGGAATTTTACTGCACGACTTTATTCAAAAGAAATATGCAGCTGAAGCACACAATTCTTGTTGAGACTATATGGAAACCATGCTCTGCCAGAAACCACATGCAGAGATTGGTTTAAACGCTTCAAAAATAATGATTTTAATGTTGAAAATAAAGACCACTCTGGTGCACCAAAAAAGTTTGAAAATGAAGAATTGGAGGCATTACTCCATGAAGACTCGTGTCAAGCTGAACTTGCAGAATCATTAGGAGTTGATCCCACAAGTTTCAAAATATTTGGAAGCATTAGAAATGGTTCAAATGCAAGGTCATTGGGTGCTGTATGAGTTGAAGCCGAGAGACTTAGAGCAGTGTCTTGTCACGTCTTAACAGCTGCTTCAACGGCAGAAAAGGAAAGGCTTTTTAGCATTGTATCATGACTGGCAATGAAAAGTGGATACACTACGATAACCCAAAGTGTAGAAGATTGTAGTGTAAGCCCGGCCATGCATCAACATCACCAGCAATGCTGATGAATATCCATGGTTTGAAGCTTCTGCTCAGCATTCAGTGGGGTCAGATGGGTGTAGTTTATTATGAGCTGATTAAACTGACTGAAACCATCACAGGAGATTGCTGTCGACTACAATTGATGCATTTGAACTGAGCATTGAAGAAAAAATGGCCGCTGTATGAGCAGAGACATGGCAAAGTGACTTTATGACATGACAATGCTAGGCCACATGTTGCAAAATGGGTGAAAACATACTAGGAAACACTTTAATGGGAAGTCCTACCCCACCTGCCGTATTCATCAGACATTGTTCCTTCTGATTATCACTTGTTCCGATCGATGACACATGGCCTGGCTGAGTAGCACTTTCATTCTTATGAAGATGCCTAAAAATTGGTTGACTTGTGGTTAGCCTCAGAAGATGTGTCGTTTTTCCAACATGGAATTCAATTGGTGCCAGAAAGATGGGAAAAAGTAGTTTGCTAGCAACGGACAGTACTTTCAGTGACATGTTTCTTACTAATGTTTGTAAATAAAACATTACTTTTCATGAAAAATCAGTGAGAACTCATTCAAGGTTTTAATATTTTAGTGCTTAGTTAGCATGAAATCCATACACTTGTTTTGTATGAATTCCAATGAGATTTCATAAAAACTGTTTCTCTTTATTTTATCTTCATTATTTGCCTATTTTAATGTACAGAAAATAAAGATGTTGAATTTGTACAGTATGAAGGCTGACACTGATGGTTTCTCACTGAAATCTTTTTCAAAATCTTTTCAGTAAGTTTGTAATATCAAAGGACACATTTACAACAACTATATTCAGCTGAAATGGTTAAGAAATTGTATGCATATTTAATTTTACCATGAACCAGTGACCATAAATCATAGCCACCTTTCATTTATGAATACATGCCAACGAATCTGCTAGTGTAGGGAATTCGTTTCTCACTGAGTGTCTTATTAAATACAGCAGTAAATTAAATCAAATTTAGTCTGTTACCAGGCCATAGCTTCCAAAGTTAAACTAAGTAAATTTAGAGATGTGTGGGTAGCTTAATGGTTATCAGCAAAGAGAGTGGGGTCAGTGAATGAAGTTTGAATTCTGTGTGCAAGTATGAAATCGGAAAAAATACTGTAATTGCTGGCACACATGAATAATAATTATGTAAAAAAAGAATTTAATGTCTAATGCACTTGTGAACTGTGTGAAATTTGAAGTCAACAGCTATAGGGCTTGGATGAGTTGTGTGCAGTAATCCCTTTCTCCTCTAATATGTTCTTGTTTACCATAGGTTTGTTTTATGGGTAGGTAAATACATTGCTAAGCAAATGTTACTTAAACTTTAAGCTTGCGTTTTATTCTCTAATCTTTCTGATCATGATCAACTGAAATTGGTTTTACTTTTATAATAAATGAAAATAACAAATCATATCTATGACTGAATTTTAACACTATAATGAAAAATATTATTTTGTATTTGTAAAATCAGCAAGAGCCAAATGAGTAAAAACATGATAACAATGTGTATTCTTTTGGAGAAAATTATATGAAATCCACTGTTTTTTCTACCTCCTTCCAGCTTTCCTTGGATCAGTACACAGAAGATATTTTTTCTTGTTCTTATTGTACCAATGTTTTCAATTCATTTTTTGATTGTTCTTTGGTCTCTCATAAACTTTTTTGCAATTTCCAAGGCTTTCTTTCCATCACTCAATAACTTTACATTATCTTTCCTTTTTGAGATTGTCATTGGCAGTATATTTGAAATGAAAAAATAAATATCAATAACTACATAATTATATATATTTATTTACAATATTTTAACCAATCCATTAGTTGTATAATAAAATCTTATGCTATTAAGTAATTATTGTAAATATTTATTAATACAAAGAAAGAATTTAAACTGCTTTAGATTGTTACAAATTCTATAAGGTTCATGAAAGTAGCAATCCATTGCAAGCAGGTACCATACTATTTACTTCTTTTGCTTATATTTGTTTCTTTTGTAGGCTGAATTGTCATTTTGGAGAGATGCTACATATGACATGATGGTGGAAGTTTCATGTTGCCAACAGTGGTTACATGAAAATTTCTACACTCATAGACCATGTTCTGGATAGCCACATAGTATAAAGGTTTGCCAAGGTCATTGCATTTTAAGAGCAGCAGTGACAGATCTTACAGCTTATGCAGTATAGATCAGAGCAAATGTGACTCTAGGAAGGAATATCAGCATGGATTCTTGATGATCATTTACTTGCAGTAGGACTATAAACACACATGCCTCCTACCAAACTTTCATTTCCTTTATAACACCATTATGCACATATCTAGTGATGTCTGAAGAGTCATTTTGGGGATTAAATGGCACTATGTAGTGTTTAGTGATGTGAGTAGGTTCTGCGTTTGTGTAAATGATCCTTTGTGAATGCGATATAGACCTTGGGAACAACTTGGTCTAGAATATATTTGCCCATAACATACAAACCTGATCCCTTACATCTTGGTATGGAGTGTTCTAAGTTACAACTCTCATTTGTCTTTGATATTTATGGAAGGATTGTTAGACAGTGCTATGTTCAACACATTGTTTGACCTGTTCTGCTGCCATGTTTGATACATTGTTCTACCTGTTCTGCCATTCCTGCAACAGGAAGGTGAGGTTCTGTTCCAGAAGGATAATGGCCACTCAGAAGATGCTGGTACTTCTTAACATGCTCTGTAAAAATGTTCAAAAACTTCCTTGGCCAACATGTTCACCAGACCTTTCTCCTATTGAAAATGTATGGAACATGATGGCATGATATAAGACTTTGTTAGCCCACCTACAACTCATTATAACTTGCGTTGTATTGCATCAATAGGTGCAAGAGGTGTTTAATATATGTATCAAAGGATTCTATTTGCCATCTGTGTGATTGTATGCATGTGAAAGTACAGATGTGTATTAATACATTGTCAGAGTACTGTTGATACACCTTAGCATGCAATGTGTGCATATATTGATCTGTATATATAATTTACTGTAATCCAGTTATATTACCTGCACGATTAATCTTGTGCAAGTTGAAATTCATATTCCGGTTGTTTCGTTTTTTTTCCATCAGTGTATATGGATACATTATAAAAGTCATACAAACAACCTATTTGTGATTTGACAGTTTTCTTTATGGCACTTTGTATTTGGTAAACCATTTACAAAGTAAATTATACAATTTTGGTGTAAAACTGTTTGAAATTATATGGTCAACCTTTTGGGAACCCAATTACAATTCTTCCGTGATTATTACTACTTGATATGAGTTGAAACCTGTATTTTTCTTGAGAGATTAGGCAATGGTTGTTATATGTAGATCATTTGCTGAAGATGATGCTACTCTAACTAGTTGTATTGCAAGATATTTTATTCCAGGTTCAAACATTATTAAAACACTTCACATGGCCTTCTTTCAGATATAGAACATGGCTTTCATTTCTCTAGATCAATTGGGTTAAGTTATTACTAAACTTGTCTATCAAGATTTAGATTAGAACAACAAGGCTTGGTTTGTGGCTTTGAATATCTCTGACTGGGTTTGTATGGTTGTCTTCCCAAGCTCAAGGGCTATGGAGTCTCTGGTTGAATATTAAACTTAATCCAATCATTCTTATCAGATTGTGTATTGAAAATTGTGTTGAATGGCCACACGTCTAGATTATTTCACATTATTTTGGAGGTCCTCTGGGGCTTTATCCTTGGGCCTACATTGTTTCTTATCTTTATCAACAACTTCCCTAGTGTTATCAGTTCCCAACTAGGTATTCATGCTGATGACTAAATTATTTACTCCTGTCTTTATCATCATGATCATCATCATTCTGTGGCCTCAGCTGAGATTCAAAATCTTGTCAGTAGCTGAATACTTGATGCTTCACTAGAGCTACCAAGGGTGTTTTTATCATGGCACCATCACTAGATAGGTTGCCTACCATGGCTTAAGAGAGGCCCATTCACTCTCATTGAGAGAAGGATATCCTGCACCAGTTTCCCAACCTGGTATTTTTTACAACCTCACGGTAATTTTTTACAACCTGTCTTTATAATAAATTCGATAGGTTCAATAAAATGAAACTGGCAGTTGCTCTGAAAATGACACTCAGTTAAATGGCGCAAGAAATGGGTTGTAAATTTTCATATTTTTCTATATTTCTGAGATAAGGTATTGTAATTATTTACATTGTTTGGACTGTTGTTCTTATCTTTGTTGCTATATTCACATTTGGGCCTCCAGGTGAATGGAATTTTAAACTGAACCTTTACTTTTGTTCACCAGGGTAAATTGTTCTAGTTCCACAAGCTATGCCTATTGATATCTCAGTTATCTTCCTTTAACACAACTCTCAATGTTTTTGTTCAGTTATTAAACTCACAACTCTTAGGGTAAGTCACTGGACTAACCAATGTTTTTATCCACTGGGCCATGTGTCCTTGAGGACATTAGTATATGAATGTTTAGGACTTATAAACCTAATGGAGCTGCTGCCATGTACCCCAGTTAGTTATGTTGTGGGGTACTACTTATACTGACCATTTCTTGTTCATATATCTCTGGGTTATGACTTTCACTCGATGTCGTAAGCAGTGGACAATCCTTTTCTTTACACTATAGGTGGTGGGAGTTGAAGTTGAGATATTGTCGAGTGAATGTTGGCTTGTGATATATGGATGTCTTAAACCCATGCTTTGTTGAAGATATTAGTCCATCCATGCAAGCTAATTTTATGTTCTTTTCTTTCTCCATTGAGAACTGTATCGATGCTCTTATTGAGTTCACATGCCCCAGTAGTAGCTGGAATTTTTTCTGATGTGGCCAGAGTATGAATATGTCATCTGTGTATCTCAGCCATAGAATTGGCTTTAGTGATGTGGATTATAATGCCATTTTTTCGAAGTATCCTTTGTATATGTTAGCCATTGCTGGTGATAACGGTGAGCCCATTGCTAAGCTTTCATCCTGTTGATATGTGTCTGATCTTATTCTGAAGTTTGTTGTTTGTGTACAGAAATTTAGCATCTCTATCAAGTTATCTATTGGTATACTGGTATGTTCTCCTGGGGATGAGTTTGAGGCCAGTCTCTCTGACTACTGATAGTGCCTCCTCTATGGCACCTTATTGAACAAACTCACCATGTCCAGGCTTACTATCTGGTTGGATTGGGGCATCTTTGATTAATTCCATCAAGTGAGCAGAGTTTTTCACATATGATGGTGACTTTTCTATTAATGGGTCAGTTATATCCATAGGGAAGCAACTCAACATTGAACCTCGGCAGCTAACAATTGACCTTAGCAGAATACCATGTGAGATAGCTTGCTGTAATATTGAGACAACTGCCAGTATGTCTTGGATGGCAAGTGATTCTTGTTCTTGTTTAGAATCTGCAACAGTTGTTCTGTTTTCAATGTTAGATCTTTTTTTTTTTATAGCCATCATTTCTAATGAAGTCTTTCAGTTTTTCTGTATTTTTGTTTTGTTCATCACTGCAGTTGCATTGCCATTGTCAACTGGTAGTATGATCATGTTGTCATTCCTCTGTTGAGTTTTGATTGCCAGCTTCTTCAATTTTGTTTGATTTGGGCAGATAAACTTTCTCTAGTATTTCTCACTTTCTATCTTAGCTCATCTTCCCAAGCCTGAGGAATGTTCAAGGCTATTTCTTTGATTTGGGTAATAATGTACAAGTATGATATCCACTTGATGGTTGTTGCAAAGTACTAGCTCTTCAGACACTCTCACCTGATATCAACTTATGTTGATCATTGCTTTCACTGGAAGTGATGGAACTTGTGGGTCACCTTCTGATTTTTAAACTGTTCAGTTTTTGTACTTGCCAAACCTTGACTGCATTGAATTCTTGTCTGAAGAATTTATCCAGATCATAGTGGATCCTTTTTGGTCTTTTTTATTGGTAATTCTGTTGAGGAAGGCCTCGGGCCTATGAGAAATATTGTATTACAATTTTTGTCTTATCCAATGGTTGTACTGGATTCTTTTTTGAACAAGGACATGTTCTGCAATCAAACAAGGATGTTTTCTTCTTGCCCCCTTCCATCCCAGTTTGTTAGAGCTGCTGCCATATACTCAAAGTAGTGGCCTAGTGAAGAAAAGCATTGCTTGAATCCAGTGACTTGACTTAAAGTTGTGAGTTCAATACTTGGCCACAGCTGAGGTGAACAAAAACTTTGAGAGATGAGTTAAAGGGAGATAACTGATACTGAAACATCCAAAAGAGGCATGACTTGTGGAATTAGAACAATCTACCCCAGTGAACAAAATAAATGATTCAGTTCAATCACCTAAAGAAGACCAGAGTGTACAAAGATGAAGGTAACAGTCTAAACAATGTAAATTTTAATACCTCTAAAATGAAATTGCTATCTTTTAATCATCATAGAGAACTATTTTTACATTCCATCAGTATAGCTGATGCTAACTTTTTAGAGAGCAACTCATTTGCTTCCTGAGCTCAATTTTTCCATTGACAGGATGTGGAGAGATTATATTGAATTAATTGCTAGGCCTGCTGCTAGGAAAGTTGGTTCACTGTCATATCTGACAATATTTCTCATCAGAATCCATCTTACACATTTATAAATCTACCATTCATCCATACATTGAATATTACTGACATATCTGGTCTGGTGCTTCAGCTATATATTTTGAGATCCTTGACAAAATTCAAAGAAGAGTTTGTAATGTTATCAGTCCTAAGCTAGCATCTTTACTTCAGTTATCCCCTCTGATATTGCATGGCTTCCCTCTATCTTTTCTATACCATGACTGTTTGAGTTTAAGTGTACTGCTAGATTGGCAACTAGATCTCATTGTTTTATTATTGAAATAGCTGGATGTAACTGAAGGTCCATTATAATAGTTTCTTTTATTGCACTTCTTACTTTTTGAAACTCTCTTTCAGTTTTTTGCTTCCCTGCCACTTAAAATATTCAAAAATTTAAATGCACCATCAATTGCTATTTTCTGTCTTCTTTAATCCTGTTTTTTTAGTACCCTTTGTCACTAAAGTCTTCTCATTCTGTTTGACTCCTATTAACTCTTTGCATCTTAGTGGTATTGTCATCTTGCGTGAGGTTAAATGATTAGAAAAAACAAAAATACTTTAATCTTAGATAACGTTTTTTTCTGTTTTTAATACAGTTTTTAGAAATGGTACTTTCCTATTTTAATGAAGTTGATATAATGTGATTTCCTACATATATACATTGCCATTTTTGATTTATTAGAAAAAAGGTATATAAAAAATTTGACATGCTGTAAGTCTTCAAAGTAATATCATCAGCATCCGGAACCTTTTACCAATGTGTCTCAATGAATAATGCATTCACTCACAACATTATACATAAAGCTTGATATATTTGGTGACTTGATGTGACTGAAGACGACCTCACCTTAGTCATAAAGAAGACAATCCTGAACAATCTGTTTTGACACTGCCATGCATCTGAAGTAATTGTTGTGCAGCCTTGATGTAACCTGTCAGCCAATGAGAGGTACCTTATGGTGTGTGTGTGTGTGTATATATATATATATATATATATATATATGAACATGCATTTTTCCCTGGAAGTTGCTGAGTCAGAAATTAATACAGGGTGTTTTTGGCAAGACTCTTTATCACCCAGGCCCCTCAACTAACCTCTATAAGAATGTATTTTGCCCCTTGTGACTTCTGTCTTTTCTCAAACTAAGATAGTCATTGAAATTCTGTAGATGAGATTGAAACCAGGCATCTGATGGTTATCACAAAAGATGACTTTACTGTTTTGAAAAGAAGTAACACAGGTACAAATGTTTGATCTCCCAAAGACTGTACTTTGAAATAAAGGCACTACTACCCTCAGTAGGCTATTTTTTTTCTTATTGATAAATGGATGATTTCTTTAGTTATTAAGTTAGACCAACTAGATTTTTTTTCACTCCTCCTTTTCTGTTAGTGTCGGCTAACATGTCTACTTCATTACTTTGTTTTTATTATTTGATTACTTGCATTTAAAACCTGTTAATTATCTTGTTTTTATGATTCAAATATTATATATTCATAATTGCCAAAATTTTCTTTTATAAACATCCAAATTACATCATAATACTGACTTAGATTTTTATTCCAGTTAAGGAAATACAAATTGTTTCTTGGGCAAATTGTTCCTGTTGCTGAGCCATTAGAAATAATGCCTCTAGACTTTGTGCTGGATATTATATTAACAAAGAATTATTTCACTTTTCTGTCTCTCAATTCCTGCAAGTAATATACCAATTATTAAAATTGATAGTCTTTGATTATATTTATAAAATTCCTAAAATTAGAAAATTTCTTTAACTATTACATTATTTCCAAATAATTTCTAGTTTATATTTTCAGTTTTCATATGGACAAGAGACAGAATTTCTCATATCATCACTGTGAGCATATACAATTTATTTTATTCTTTTTCTTATAGTTGATATAACCTTTGTAAGTATTGAAATTAAGGGATCATAATTACAACAACTGTTTTGTTCATGGCATCTTGTTGATATTTAAAATGAATTGCAAAAAGCTATTGTAATCTACTCTTGGAGAAAAAAAGATCAGATGCTGTTTTTAGCCAATGAAAGAATTGTTTTAATATAAAAATCTCAGTGTTGAAAGATTATTTGCCTAACTGAGCCCCCTACCCCAAAAATAAACAAAAAATAAAAATAAGTTCAGATAAGGCACTTTTCAGCACCCACCCTTTCATAGAATCAAAGAATTTTTTCTTTCCTATAAAAAGTTATAACTAAAGAATTTCTTTTAATATTTGTTTTAAAATTGAAATTAAGTAGAATAACTGTTTTAGCTTATGAGATTAGGAAAATGAAGCTTAATTTGGTTTGTTTTTCATAGATCTTATTTTAAATTAATTTACTTTTAAGCTTGAAAATGATCTATGAAATGTATCTGTATCTCACAGTTTACTGTGAATGAATACTGCCCTTTACTTTAACCCAGCTGATGAAAATTTATTAAGAAAGAAATAAGATAAATTAAGAGAATTTTTATTATCAAAATCATTAATATAAAATTATCCTGTTTAAATTTCCATTTTAAATTGCTGTTAGGGCTGTAATAGCTTAAATTCAATAGTTTCCATTATATGACATTTACTGGTGTATAACACCTTTTTAATTTAACAAGGAATATTTAAAAAAAATAACTGATAAACCTCACTTAAATATCAGTTTATTTATTTTGAATATTTTAATAATTTATAATTACGTTTTATTCTGGTGTTTAGGTGTTAAAATAGTATTTGAAAGCTTTATGCAAACCCAGTGATCAAATGCAGAGTAATTTTTGAAGATTTTATTTTATTTTTTCATATAAGTAGACAGAAATTTTTAAAAAATATTACAAAGCCAAGAATTTTTCAAATTTAATTTTATTTGGAAATAATTTAAATGTTTTTTTTTAAATTCAAAGTAATATCCCCATCTTTTGACATGGGTCAAAATTAAATGACCATATTTTTTCGTAATCTTGTATTTGGTATTTTTATTTAATATATAATTAAATATTTAACCCAGCAACAAATGCTATTATAACTGCTACTAATTGTAAGAATAAGAGCATTGAAATAAATTGATACTACTACTACAGCTAGATTAAAAATTTTAAATTATTGTTATAAGCTCATCCATCTGTAGTAAAAATAGAACTTTTGTGTATTTCGAATGTAAAACTGTTCATAAAAAAATATGGTCTGTTATTTTTTAGGAGGCTTTTCTAATTTGAAATCAATTAAAATGTAAGTACCTTCTTTTATGAAAATTTACGAAACTGAAATTAGTACAATATAATGCCACAAGTGTGGGACACTCAGTAAAGATCAAACTCACATTAATTGTAATGCTCTATGAGACTAGTATGCTCACTTATATTCTGTAGTGAGATGACCATCATTCTGTCTTAAGGGGTCAGACAAAAATTAATCAATGATTTAAATCAATCATGGCTGAATTGTCAAATGTAGTGACTTGGAATCAAGCTTCTTAAGATAAATTCTTAACAAACCAGTTTTTCTTAGTTATTCTTACACTTTTTCATATTTAATTACCATATTTTCATATAAGATATATTCCCCACTCCCAAATCAATCCAGAAATCACTCTGCATTTAGATTCTGATAGTTTGGTTATTAGTGCTAGACTCATATGGATGACATCAAATATGGTAAATATTTTTTTTCATCTTCTCCCTATTAACAGAACAAAACTTTAATTGGTGTTGAAGTGCTCAATTACTTTCAGCATTTTCACTGTCTTTATCTTAGTAGTATAGCATAAAAATGGGCTATAAACATTCAGTTTATTTAGGAACATTATTTTACATAAATTACCTCTTAGAAAAATATTTAATCATAACAGAAGATTTAATTTAGTTTTAAATATGTGATACCTGTTTAAAAACAGTAAGAAAAAACTGGAAACCCAGGATTGCTCACATTCTAAAGGAGCACAGTATATAAATGTGCATTAAGTAAAAGTATTATTGACATTATTCATATTATTACTACTCTTTAAGCCCAGTTAAAATTTGCATGTTTGTTAGTATAGTATAATTTGGTATAATTCAATAAACTGAGTTTTCTTGTTATTTGTCATATGTATCTCTCTCTCTCTCCCATGCTTTTTGAGAATGTATGTGATCATGACCTGTCAAAGTTTCCATTCTTTAATATCTGTAAATTGTACCTTGCCCTGTTTGTTGCATGGAAATATTGGAGTAGTTTCTCATTGACTTCTTTATAGTTTTGAATTCAGAATTATCTTAGACTGGTTTCTAACCAAGGCTGGAGTACCCACTTTTACTCCAATTTTGTCTGTATGTGATGGGAAAGAAAATAAATGGTTCCATGTTTTTTTTCCCAAGGGCATTAGTGGCAAATGAATACAAACTGTAACACTTGAAGTTTGAAATGGGCTCACTGATTTTATTTTTTGCACATTACCTGTTAGTCCTCCTTGTTTTAATGACATTAACAATCTTACAAGAGAAAGAAACAGTCACTTTTTTTTTTTTTTTTTTTTTTTTTCAGCAATCAGTGTTTGTTGAACCTGATATATTGACATAATCTATCTAATGTTATTATTATTGTATGTTGATTCCTATCCGTACCTATATATAGCTCAGTAGTTATAGATTTCTGGTCTTGGGTTTTCTTTGCAGCTGAAGAGTTGGTGATACATTATTATTTCATCTAAATGGGAAAAAAAATGTTGATTTCAGAGTACTCTTTCAGTATGATATTTATAAAATTTAAGGTACTTGCATTATCTTAATATTTGCAATACTGTTTATGATTTCTAATATTCACATAAGCATTGTGAAGGAATTAAAAACTCTTGTATCTCAAATTTTATCTCTGTATTATGCTTATCGTATTTTCTCAAAGAAGGATAACTCTGATATGAAACTAATGCAGTAGGCTTTTCATTCAAGTGGTCAGTCTACTACTTGAGAAATTTGTGATTTCCTTCATATTAGACTGTCGACTGATACTGCTTCTATTAGTGTGTTAAGAATACCAGTGCCAGAACTTGAGGTATTATTGATACTATAACTACTATTGCTAGGTGCTGTCTATTTTAACTACTTCTCCTATTGAACTTTATAGCAAGACATCTATTTGGTAATGGAGCTCTTTTTTCTTTCCTTTGCTATAATTTCAAGTTACCTATTATGTTGCATTGAATGTGTATGTGTGTGAAAAAAGATAGAGATTGTGTGGTAGGCAGACTGACAGAAGGGATGGAATAAGCAGTACATATAGTTTAGTGTCTCATGTTTGCTAACACCTGAGTAGTGATGAGGAAGGTGGAGAGGAGGCTCTCTCACCTGCTCGTGAAGACACAGGTGCCTGCCTTAATCAATTGCTGAGTATCGAGTGGATCACCAAACAGAAAGGAGGCAGAGCAGTCGGCAGTTTCAACCAGCTATTTCGTACAACTCTTGGGAAAACCTGATGGGGGGCAAAAGATTCTAACTTAACTACACTAATTACCAAGGTAAATAATAATTATTATTATTAAAATTTTTTTTCTTGTTGGTGATACTTTGCATAAGAAAAAATAAAGCCACCAGAAGTTGATTTAATGCTTCACAAAAGCAAGAAAAATTTGCATTGCAAAAGATCATTTTGTGCATAAGCACATTGTTACAAACTTTTATTCATTTTTATACAGATTTCTTTTCTTAAAACTTTTATTCCTTCTTTTTTTTTTTCAATATATTTTAACAGATTGTCACTGCAAATGACTATTTAATTCTTTATTTCTAATGAAAGCCACTGTTCTGAAAATTTTAATAACAGTTTTCTAATATTCTTTTCTTTTCTTTTTTTTTTTTTCAATGAAATTATTTTTAATTTTTTCTGTTCTCTTCATTCTTCTTTGAGATAAGAGTCAACAATCACAAAGAAAACAAGAAAAAAAATTAGAATGGTGTTGCTTCCTGTTGGTGCAGATGCTATGCAACTTTCAATGAAGGTGTTTTTTTTTTGTTTTTTTTATATAAGATTACATGCTCATTGCTGTGGTTAGAGGCAGCTTTGATCTCTTTCTTTACCATTCTCCTGATTCTTTGCAAAGATTTTTAATTACTGTTGATGACATTTGCATAAAGGAAGGTACTGTTTCTTTATATTTATTCTATGGAACAATCAGTCAGTTAAGTGCCATACGTGATAAATGCTTGGGCGATCATGTCTCTTTCGAGACATGACTGACTGGGCAGAAGATTATCCTGCAGTAGGTTGCCATTGCTTTCTGTGGTAGACTGGTTGCCAGCCAAGGCTATAGAACCCAATCTGTCCTATTATTTAACCCATAACTGGAAGGAAGAGACAGATTAATATCTTCGCCAAGGGTATTTGCGCGTATGTGAATGCAAGGAATTCAACTGGAATTCGAACTAGGCTTCCTGATTTCTCGTTCTGAGCCAATATCCACTGTACCACAATGTACATCCTGCACCACAACACACATTATGGAACACATAGCCAAATTTTAATAAGTTCAGTTTGTTGAAATTTGCTATGCAGATACCTACACTTTGAATAAATATTAACCGGCTTACTCCTCTACATTTAAGTACTATTGAAATCAGTGAAAACTGAATGGGATTAAGTTCAATACTGATATGGGGCCATACCTCCCACACATGTTGATATAATTTAGTATTCATAGTATGTGAGGACTTAACTCTAGATTTGTTTTGGAGATTGAAATTCTAAAATGAAAAAGTGCAGTTATTTTTCTTATTTTTTATTTCTTAGTCTTGTTTTCTGTAAAATCAGTAATGTCAACTTCTACAAAGAACAGTGCTGTTCTCAGATTATATTTGTTGAAAGAACAAAAAAGACCTTATTTAGCTCTAATCATATTTAGTTTTTATTTTTGTTTTTTAATTTTTATGCAAGTAAAGTTTATCAATTTCAGATTTAGAATCATTTTTTTTTCTATTTGGGCACATTTATGTTTATGGATAGAAGAAAAATTTTCCTGCTTTAAACTAATTTGCAAGATTGATTGGGATCTTTTGTAGGTAAATTTTTCTAAGTGCAAGAATTACGGAAAAATTGGTTTTAGTTGAAACCATTTTTTAATATACATCACTACTTGTGTAATTTCTAATATAAACAGTAGGATTTATTAAACAAATATAGCAAAACTTTTACACTTCAATGATTATGCCTATTGTAACATAGCACATTATGGTGCTGGGATGAGGAAATAATCATTATTGAATTTTACTGCTAACTGTATTTGAACTCTGTATCTGTAAGCAAAGATGCAGGTATTTTCTTATTTCCAACTGACATTATCAATACTCCACTAGCAGTCGGCATATATTGTTTTCTGTACTAATAAATTAAATATTTCTCTTTGTAAGAAAAATATGCTGATTATGCACAAAATTTGGCAATTTGTATATAAAATTTGTTTGTGCAAATTTTAATACTCACTGAACATGTTGTACTTTGGAAATCTGGAAGAAAGGAATTTTCAATAGTCATAAATTATTGCATGCATTACTGACAGAATAGTTATTGTCATATGTTTAATGTATTGTTAATAATTTTACTGTTGGACTGCATTAAAATCCACACAAATGAGATTAGTTAAGGCAAATATTAATAGGATTATTTTATGCATAATACTAAAATATCTTTAACCATATTAGAAGAGTATGTTAAATTATAACCACTTTATTGTAGGTTTTGTTCATTTGGCCTCTTATAGAAAAAATATTGTGTAGTTTAACACTTTCCTGTTCTGTTGCAAATATTTTACTTGTTCAATGATATTATTCTGATTTGGAATTAAATTTTTACAGTTCTTCCATGCTTGCAATATATTTGTATTTATTTAATATTTCATTTATATGACCTTGAAAAACCAATTCAAATCAAGCGAAGATAGCACTTAGACCCAATAATCTCTTTATGCTAGAGAAACTTGCATTTATACTTTTGTTTCAGGTATTAAAATGAGATGATGCTAGTTATCAGCTATAAGAAGTTTAAACTTTTTCTTATTTACTTCATTTTTCTGGAATCCTTAGGCCAAGGTGCATCCTTGTGTTTATTATTAATGCCCATATAAATTTCTGAAACCTTAAAAAAAAAGTTCCAAATTGACAATTAAATTAGTAAATGTTTCTTTTTGGTTTAGTTTTCAAGTTTTATGTCTTTATTTTAGGTCTTTTTATGTCGTGAATTGCATATTATTTCTTTGCTCATATTCTTGTTAACTTTTACATATGTTTCAGTTGCTGCTCGATCATTTTCTACTGTGCTAAGCTTCCTTGTGCATACTCTCAATTTATTTAGCAGTGTCTATTGTAATGCTATGGTTGGTAGTTAGTAGCAGTTTCAAAGATATAGCATTATTTTGTGAACATTGCTGGTTGTGGGAGCAGCTGTGACTCTTCACTTTGCCATCATTTCTTAAAATACTTTTCAAAGATTTTTTAATTACTGTTCTGCAGAAAAAGAATTTAAAAAAAAAAATTTATTTTCAGTATTTATTGGATAAAACTGTTGCTTTTTTTTTTTTTTAAATTTGTAGCTTTTACAGTGGAGGTAAATATTGCTGTTTTGGTTGCTCTCTCTCTCTCTCTCTCTTGCTCATTTTCACTTTCTTTTTTGTGCTCTTTCTCTTCCCCCAATTTCAATCATTTCCTTCCTTCTTTTTCATTCTCTTTATTCTCCCTTCCTCTCCTTATTTTAAGTTTTTTCCCTTTCCTTCTTTTTTGCAAGATAAGCAACTTTGGGCTTCTTATCAGAGCTTGTGTAATAGCCAGAAGTTGGTGTTCAAACTTAGGTAAAAACATAATTTCAAATACTGATTCCTTTTTCTTTTTAAGACTGACAGGCCCTCCATACTTGGAAGAATAGTGCACACAATCTTTTTTACTCTCATTTGACCTTTTACCAGATGAAGCTTAGCAAATATCTTGATAATAGTGTTTTTGTGTAGGTTGAAAATAGCTTCCAATATCATGATTTACCTTCCTTGTCTAATTTTATTCCATCTGTTTTTAACTTAAACTGAATTTAAAATAAAACAATAAATTTGAAAAGAAGAGAAGTTTAGTTGACTCTTAAATCTATTAAAGATATTTTTCAGATTTTACATTTCATCTGTATCTCCCTTTTATTACACATGGCTCTGCTATTTTATTTTTGATAGATTTTTTTGTCAAGTGGATCAAATAAAATAAAACAATACAGTTCAATGATATAGGAAATATTAGTTTTGTTACTTTACAATGATTTTATAGTTATATATGATTAATATGTAGTGTTATATGCTCCCAGATGTGAAAAACATACAGAAAGGAAAAAAAAAAAAAATGATATAATCCTGTAAGATTTTGTGTATTCATGTGCCATTCTGGCATTTTAAAATGGCTGAAATTAATTTTATACTTCAAACAACTTAAATTTATTAAAAGAGTTTTGATTTTAGCAATTTTATAGGCTTCAAATTAAAGTTTAAAGTTATATATTTTATTATGAGCTTATGTTCTCATTACTCTAAAAATATCACTGTACCTATTGACTTATCACTGTTGTTCATTTCCATTTTAGTCTTTTGTGATATATGTATTAAAAAGTGCATTGTGGTGCAGTGGATTTCGGCTTGGAATGAGAAATCAGGGAGCTGCATTCAAATTCCAGTTGAATTCATTGCATTCACTTATGCACAAATACCATTGGGAAAGGTATTAATCCATCTCTTCCCTCCAGTTATGGGTTAAATAACAGAACATATTAGGTTCTATAGCCTTGGCTGGCAACCAGTCTACCACAGAAAGTAATGACAACCTACTGCGGGATATCTTCTGCCCAGTCAGTTATGTCTCTTTTGAGACATGATCATCTAAGTGTGTATCACGTATGGCACTTAACTGACTGATTAAAAAGTGATTGTTTTATTAATGGATTTTATAATTAAATTGCTCAGTTATTTAAATGATACTTTTTTTTTTTTGGTCCACAAAATAACCACCTGGTGATTTTGATTGAGACTAAAGTGAAATAAACAATGTTAACATCTTTAATAGTATATTTTGAGAATCTGTCAGATATTATAAATTATAATGTAACATGCTGTATATGAAATAAATGACTGCAAAAATATTTAAGCATATTGAACCCCTTGAACTGTAACAATTTTATTGATACCATTTTACAATCATTGGATTTGGATCATTCAAATGACTGCATAGCCTGTGCACTGCCTAATGTCATTACTTTAATTGTTGAATATTTCACTTAACATTTTATTTGAACTGTTTGTCTGTTCATTATCAAAATTTTTTGCGTCTTAGAAAATGTTCAAAAAATAAAAAAATCACTTGATTCATAAATATTTTACACAAGTTTTTATGTTGCTCATTTGTTAACAGTAATTTGCAAAATGTTTATACTATATACCATATTCTCTATATGCTCTAATGATCCATCATTGAACACATTTTTTGTGTTGAAATTGTTATCACATTGTCTTGGATAATCCATTCTAGTACCATCAGGAGTGCAATCAATAAGAAAAGAGAAAGGTTAAAAACAATCTTGGACTGTTAATATCTCATCTATAAATTATAAACAACGTTGTTTGATATAAATTTATCTTTTGAGTCACTTCATATTTTTGTATAGATGAATTCACTCCTATGAATAAATATTGGAAATTGGTCATTATTGTGTACTTTGTTTTTAAAAGAAAGCATGTACATGATAAAAATATCTGTGTAAAGTGATAAACTAGAATCAGCTCCTTTTGTCATAGGCATATTTTCTCTTTGATATTCAAGTGGGGTAAAGGAGCTGTATAGTAAAAGTAGCTGCAGCAGATTTTCTAGCATTGTGAAAAAGGGTTGTTTCTATAAAGATAGGATTAATTTTTCTTTCATTTATGATGAAGAAATTGATCATTTGTTTTTACAGTAAAAAATATAATTTTTAAAGGGATTCTACTTCTATAAATAGCCTTAAATTTTACTATTGTATTAATAATGATGGATATAAATTAATTTTTATATATTCTTTATACATAAGATGTGTGCAAAAGTTTCTAATGATTTTTTAAAAAAAATAAATCAAATGCAAAAGGGAATCATTTTATTTAATAATTTTAAAATTGAAAATGATGGTAACATTTGCACATACTTAACAAGTTAATTTGTTTTATTACTAAAGTAATTTTACAGTTATTCCTTTGATTCTGAGATTGAATTTTTATTCCATGACTGATAATTTTTATTTATATTGTGACTCTTGAATCAATATTGTAATGCTACTCTGGAAGTGATAAAATGTATTTACTCAGAAGCAGATTAATTTTATTGCGGAAATGATAAATTACATTTACTTTGCAGTTTGAAAATTGACAAAATGTTATGTAATTCCAGAATTAATATTTGTATTTTCAAATTTTTGAATTGTTGATTTTATCATTTAAATTGTAGGTAAATATTTTTTCTGTCTTCATTCTTATAAAACTGTTTGAATCGAAAAAGACAGTTTTCTAAAACATTATCAATCTTTCTGTTGATTTTTGCATGTTAAGCAAACTTTTCACGATATACATTTAACAAGAGCTATGAATATTTACATAAATTTTAATGAAAAATTTGAAAAAGATTAGACAAGAATAATTTCTGATTAGATTATTGGTGGTTATCTTCCTGTTGAAAAAGAAAAATTGGAATAACAAATGAAATCAATAAACATGTAAGGCATTTAAAAAAACAAAATTCCAGTTAAGATAATTTACAGTTTGCTTGGAATGATGAAACGAATTGAAAAGTGTAATTTTTTTTTCTTTAGCAGGTTTAATTTTAATAATTACCATCCAATTTGTGTTTTGTGCTGGTATGGTTATGCATAAACTCTTTATATACCTATAGATTTCTTTTTTGATTCTGGCATATACTGTATTTGAGGTAGAGAAGACACCCTTATCCTGCTCATTTTAGTAAGAAATATTGAAAAAAATTTTAGTCTATTTAAGGGTAAGTATTTAATTCAGTGTTTTTTTTTTTTGTTTTTTTTTTTATTGTAACCTCAAAGTTGAGAATTGTTGATCATGGCACGACATACAATTTTAACTCCATCACAGGTCTGGCAACATCCTGGACAGGAGACTCCTCAGTTCATGCAGTGATTAAATTAAATCAAAAGAAGTTTCAATTAAGATTAAACCTGAATTTACTTTGTGTCATACAAATTAAACTTGATGGCTTACCAAGATTTACATATTGTATTAATTTTAATAATTGCAATAAAAACTAATGTCTTAAAATTAAACAACAGTACATAACATTTTTTATAAAAGTTAAATTGAAAAACAAAACTGAGGACACACAAAAAAGGCCCCCGAAATCAAAGCTTAATCAGTTTTCATTACTCTCCCATCATATTTCTATTGAAGATTGAAAAACTGTGAATAACAAATGAAAAAGTACCAAATACAGGATGTTATATATAATCACTAAAGGCTGATAGCATTCAGGTCTAAAAGTCACTTCTGTTTACAGAGAAAGTGCTGGAAGGACTTTATATAGTCTTCAAGATAAGTGGAAATTCAAATAAACATAAAGACTAAGCACACTCATAGATATCTCAAGTTAATTGCACCTCAAAAATATCCTATTTACATATACTGTGGATTGGTGATGTTAATATGAGGTTTGCTAAGCAAATTTCTTCTGCTGTGAAAAGTTAATATTTATTTACAAATTCATGCATTAATTTAACTGTTGAACCAATGTTAAAACTGATCTGAAAAGATTTTCTGCATCATCATGATATTAGTTCTGTAATTTACCATTTCAAATGTCATTGTAATACTGACTGTATAGGTACAATGGGTAAGAGTCTAGAAGTAAGAAAAAAACAATATTTGGAAAGGAAATTAGCATAATTTACAGCTAGTTTGGTTGAACTTTTGTTAAGTAACTATCATTGTTTCGAGTCTTATAAAAAAATGTTCTCATTACTGTGTAAAATTAATTTGAATCTTTACTTATGTTAGGGACATATATGTATGAATGTATAAAATCCATCCAGCCCTCCCTTTGTAAGCAGTAGTGGCTTTTATGCCTGAATGTTATCAGTTTTAGTGATTACATATTTAATGTATATAACATTTTGTCTTTCCATTTGATTCACTGCATTTTTCTCAATCTTTGTTAGAGCTTTAATGAAAGTGAAATGAAAACTTGTTAAGCTTTTATTTTTTTTTAACTTTATCTCTTTATCATAACTATAAATATTTTATTTTAGATATTCTATATTTTATTTTATTTGTCTTTAATAAGTTTGAAGGACTGGAATATCTAAGTTTTTAACAAAATATAGTTTATTTTAGCCATTGATTACATAGGTTTTTCATCTAGTGTCTTTTATTCCAAAGTCTCATGCTTGATGTCAGTATGCAGTGGTCTAAACTTTAAATTACTCATTTACAACTATGATGATTCTATTACAACATTTATTTGTGTTTACTTGCTCCTTTCTCTCTCTTCTGAAAGGTTGGAGTTGTAATCTGCTAATATTATTGTTCATGTCTATGACATTGATTTGTTCTTTCTGTCTTTGTGGAATAGATCTTTTACCAGCATTTCACACATGTCTCTTTTCTGCTTGTCTCCATGGAGTGTGCTCTGCAATTTCATATGTAGAACTGAGACTGCTGGCTTGTCACCAATGATGATTTATTAGGACAATTCAACCATTAATTTACACACCCTAAAGCACTGGTTCTCAATCTTTTCTGCCTAATGTACTCCTTTTACCATATGTCAGAATGTCATCCTTCTTTTCAAGATGATTCGATTCAAATGGTGCATTCTAAAGAATATGCATATATTATTGAAAATCTTTATTTTTTTTCATATTAGTATATACATCCCTAAGTATGCTAATAATTTGGTGGTGAAATTTCAGACTTCTCAGTTTTCTGTGAATTGATTTGATAAAACTTTTCCAAAGTGGTTTGCACAATATGGCAACACCATTGTTTGGTTTTCATTATTCTGTATAAAGTTGGACTGTCTCTGCTGCAGCTTTGTTGGTCACCCATAAGATACTATTAAATGTAAATTGATATCCATCAACATAAACATCTTGTTTATTGATGGACCAAAGATGTTTGATAGGGTTGAAATCCAAAGAGGCTGTAAGAGCCTAGGAATGTTTGAGTAGTCATAGCAGAGTTAAATGGTGTGTTGTTATACATGAATACAAGGATCCTTATGTTATTTAGCCTTGGGTTCAAAACTTTCTTCAGGAGATTGCAGTAGGTTTCTATGGTCACTTAAATCTCTTCAGGCATCCTCACAGGAGCAAAATAGTCTGTCCCCAATGATACCAACCTAAAACATGACTCTTCCACCCTGTTGTTTATGTTGTAAATGTTGGTGATGCTGATCTTGAAAATATACCCAACTATTTGCCTAATTGTCGTCTGTCTTGTCAGTGAACAGAACACAACTTCTGTCCAACATCATGTACTTTCAAGTCTACTGAAGCCTGAAATTCCTGCGATGGGGCATTAAAGGAGGCAGTTTCAGGTGAGCTGGAATGGAAACCATGGTTCTGAGGATATGATTTCTGGTTTATTTTGGTACATCAGGAAGTCCAGCAGTGGTGAGAATAGCTTTGTTTGTTCAGGTTTCCCACATAACCTGCAGCTAATATATTTTAAATCTGTAGCTGTCACAGTCTTGGAGTTCCACAATTGGATCATTTGTTTGTTGACAAAGGGTTTATCAGGAATCGTCTAACCATGTCCACATAATGACCTGACTTCTCTGCAGTGACATGAAGAGAGGTACCTTTAGCACTTTTCTTGATGATGACAGACTTTTCTTCATTGTTTAGGCTTTCCTCATGTCCTACTGTTCTTAGAGAGGAGAGATAATATGAGCATGGTTTTCCCAAAGACTGTCAAAACTGAAATGAAAAATAAAGGGCATTACACAGAATAATGAATACCTAACAATGGTGTTTCCATATTGCACAAACCAGCTGACAAGTCTTGTCAAAATCAATTCACAGAAAATTGAAATTCTAAATTTCCCTACCAAGCTATTAGTGTGGTTAGGGGTGTATACATGGATTATTTTCATAGAGAAGTTTTACAAATTTAATAACAATAGAAAATATTGATGAATTTTTAAACTTGAAATGTGTTCAAGTTTAAAAATCCCTCAACATTTTCTAGTGCTATTAAATCTGTAAAGCTATTACACTTATTTGTTTAATTCATAATTAGTAAATAAATAAGCTGAAATATACAAAAAATTCAATAGAATTCCAGGATATTGTAATTCAATAAACAAAAAGTTCAATAAAATGTTATGGTATTTACATCAATTTTTTTTTTTCTGATGACGATTATAGTCAATGAAAAATTTGTGATTATTTTTTCATCTACAATTTTGGAATGTGTGGAGGAGTGCTTAAAAGGGCACAATGCAGATCATTTTCATCTTCCAATCAATTTCATTGCTTTGTTTTTATTTGTAACAAAGTCAAAAATCCTGCCTCACAAAGATATGTTGACACAAATGAAAGCAATGCTTGGATAACTCTTTTTGCTACTTCTGGGTAGGAATCCCAAATCAAGGGCCAAAATTTTGTGATTGATTTTTTTATTTATTATATATCTTGCTTCTGAATCAGCCTTCAGCTCTAGAAATTCATCTTGATAATCAAGAAATTTTTCAATTGACAATTTAAATGGATTTCAAACTAAATTCATTATCATTGACTTTAGAAAAATATTGACTGAATTCATTTTCCAGTATTGTCAAATGCCACAAAATTTAATATTTTTCAAATTGTGGTAGCACTTGATCTTTCCTGCCAGAAACAAGAATTGATGACAATTTATCAAACATTGCAACATTTTTTATATTGATCTTTCTCTTCCAGTTTTCCAGCTTGCTCATGAAAGCTTTCAAGGAATCCATAAATTTTATGATGTTTGTTTTCCTTTCTTGCATCTGAAGATTAAGTTTATTCAGCTGTTCAAAAGTGTTAACCAAATAGGCAAAGCACATAATCCATTCCTCATCATCTAGCCAGGTAAAAAAAAAATCAACGTAGCATGAACTTCAAAAAATAATTTGAGCTCATCTCTAAGTTCAAATACTTGTTCAACCACACTTCCTCTTGAAAGCCATTGAACATTTGTGTGAAAAATAAATCAAACGAGGGCCTGCATCTGTCAATAAACTGCTTGAAGAATCATGGCTTGAGAAAGCTTTCCTTGACAAAATTCACATTTTGAATTGTTTGATCCAAAACCTTCTCAAGTAGAACAGGAACCTGACAATGTCACATACAATTTCCTTTTGGTACTTGCTTTTACAAAAAAAAAAACGTGAAATCCAGATTTTGTCCCCAGCATATCTGATACTCCATCTGTACATTATCCACGGACATTATTCCACAAAAGATTTTCTGATTCAAAGACAAATTAAACTTTTCCATAATATTTGAGACTGTGGTAGTTGTTTCCAAAGGGAGAACAAAAAAAAAATGAACCTGTGAACATACCTTTGAAGCACCAGCAACTGGAAACATGTTGCCAAAACAGTTGATTCATCGAGTTGAATGGAAAATAGATCAAATGTTACAGATTTAATTTCCTGCACTATTTGATCCATGATGTCAGTGACCATATTGCTGATTCCCCTTTGAACTGTACTGTTTATTTGTGAAACTGCTGAAAGTTTTTTTCTCTGATTTATTTCCCAAAACAATTTCCACCATTTTAAAAGCACAAGGTTAGATCAAGTTCCCCAATTGTATATACATTTTTCTACTTTGCTATCTCCAATGCTATGACATAAGAAATGTCACTAACTTTTTGGCTTGTAACTTGAAATGTCCTTGTTGAATCTAGTTTCATCTTTTTGAGAACTTTTCTCTGGTGTTCACAAAAAGCTTTTGCTCTCGTACTTAAGTTGAAGATGAACATTCTGCAGCTGTTTCTAAAACTTTGTTTCAAAGAATCATTTGATAAAGCTTTGCAACAAAATACACACTGGGGCCTTTCTTCTCCATTGATGATAATAGATGTGAATCCATATTGAATATAAGTCATAAGTTTTTTTTAATTCTTTTTTTTGCACTTATGGACTTCAAATTCTGTAGATAAAGAAACAAGAAAAATTAAAACATCCTCCCTTTAAAAAAAAATAATAAAAACACTGAAATTTCCTCATGTTTGAGAATTGCTCTAAGGCATTTCTTTGTTTCAGGAAGCACATTACCAACTCACCATGTGATTCTGATGACTTGATACCTAAAAAATTAAAAAAAAACAAAAACAAAACAAACTATGAAACCACTAGTGAATGTCTTTATGTAAACAACTTGGTTTCAGGAGTTTTTAAAGACCATTTTGTTTTTTATTTGGCCTGAGGAATTTATTATTAGATGAGTATAGTGGGTAGGCACAGAGCCATACCCAGTTATACTAAGTTACTTATTTATCAACAAGTTAATATTCAGATTTGATTACATAAGTATATCTCAATCCATCTAATTTCTCAAATCTGATTACATTCCTTAAACGTTTGTCTTTTTCTGTGTTTAATACCATTACTCATTAAGTGCAGACCAGCCTTCTGTCAAGTTTCTCTGATTCTATACCAGAAAATCAGGCCTGTGTACATTTAACCTTATTTATTACTGTCAAGCTTCATTGAGGCTCTACTCAACCTGCATAAGTGGTTTACTACCCATTTAGTCATAGTGGATAAAGAAAAGAAAAATTTTGTATATTAGATCATATCTGAAAAGATGAATCACCTTACCCTCTTGGGGATAAAGCCATGCCGCATATTGCTTCTTATCCAGGGTCTAATTAGTGATGCCACATGCTCTGGTGAGACATTGTTTAATGCCATGGTGTTACAGGGGAACTTGGGTGGGGGTCTGTTCCTACATCATATAAAAGCTAAAGAACACTGAATTGAACTGCTACATACAGAGTGTGATAGATGATTTGTTGTCTAAATTATGCAAAAATGAAAATAACACTAACAGCATCTTTTAACAAATGTATTTCCCAAAATTACACAAATATTCTGAAATGCTAAAAAGTAAATTTATTCAGTAAAATCACCATTGGCTTTAACCACAGCCTCCAGACGACTTTAGCATCTCCTGCAACTCATCTGAACGGTCTCCTTGTTTAAGTTGATGAATGCTGCACTAATCCTTGCCTTCAGTTCATCTTTGGTGTTATAAGGAATTTTGTTGGTCGCTTGCTCAACTGTGCCCATAGATAACAATCAAGAGGGTTGCAGTCTGGGGAGTTACGTTTTGTTTTTTTTGTTTTTTTTAATCATGTCACCCCAAGTAAGGCATTCCACTACCACTATAGTGCAGGGGGTTACATAGAGGGATTGGGTATAGGAAATGTCAGGAGTATGATAGCTGACTTGGGATGTACATAGGGAGAGAGTTGGAGAAAGTGGGAGTGGGTTAGTGTGTTAAAAGGTGTCTATTGGCCTTACATTTAAATTCCTGGAGAATGTAGCTATCGAGGAAGCAAGTATATGGAAGGGAATTCCACAGGCAGGAAGTACGAGAAAAGAAGCTGTTGGAGTAGAAATTGCGGTTACATTTCATCGGTTTTACTGTAAAAGGGTGGGACCTAGTTGCCAATCTAGTATCTCGTGCAAATTCACATCTAGGGGGCACCAGTGATTTAAGTTCGTCAGAGCAGAAGCCATGATAGTATTTATAGAAGAGGCACAGGGATGCCACGTCATGCCGGTGAGAGAGATACTGCAGGCGGCCAGCCAAGTCGGTATCAATCACATTACAGATTCTTTGCTTTATTTTGTCAAGGACCCCGAGGAGAATAGGTGACCAGTTGTGAGAGGTGATGTGGTTGCAGAAATTATCTGACTGCCATGATTGGGTTCTCTTGCTTGTGTAGCATGTGGAGAGTCCTGTTGCCAGGCACAGTGTCATCCAGCAGCCACCCTTCTGACCCAGGGCAGCATTGTCTTCTAGTGTGACTCCTAAGCAATACAGTACACTGTTTTCAAATTTCTGGTAGAGGGCATTGTATCATGGTGATCTTTTTCTCACAGGTGGTGCCTAACTGGCCCCATCATACTGTGCAGTTTAAAAAAAGACAAAAAAAAAGGCGACATTTTACCTATTGCACTCTGTATGTGATGTGTTTGGTTCTTCACTGAATGTGATGTAATTTGAGTCTGTTTAACTTGTTTGTGAGCACAGACATTTCAAACTAGGCACATCTTGTCATGATCATTAAGAATCTAGGTTTGATCACTGCACCATGACTGTGAGAAGTAATACTTTTAATTAAAACACATTACACCGCAGATCAAGAGATTATCAAATGCTGCCATACTTTTAGAAATATAATGTTTTATTTGTCTAGTACCGACTATAAATTAATGCCCAATTTGAATGACAATAATTCTCATTGCCTTGACATGAGCAATCTAGCCAGTGTTCATACTGACTCACCAGGTGTCAGAGGATAGATGATGTTGGTCTTGGCTTTTGATGACCCCAATGTATAATGGTACTATCTAATATTTCTAATCACTGGCAATCTATTCTTTTCATCATTTTTGGCACATATTTTACAGAATATGTAATGAACTTTAAGTTTTTAAGTGAAAAAAATCACAAAATTCAGTTTTTCTCTCTGATTAAGAAATGTTTGGCTTATTAAATGTTTATTATAAAAGAAAGTAAGTGTTGGAGTAAGTAAAGTTGGTGGATAGTGTTAAGAAAACTCATAACCATAAATACTAAGTCCAACTGCAGCTGACTCTAAAATATAAGTGTGTGTTGTATTTTTTTCCCCAATACCAATATAATTTATGTTCCTGTATAATCATTAGTATGAATTAATTTTTTTACATATCTATTTAATAGGAATTACCTTATATCAGGAATTACATAAACAGCTTATCATATTTTCTTGTAAATTATTAATGCATATAGTTTACATTTTTTTATTCTAGTAAGGGGTCTGTTGAAAAGTAGAAATATTGTCTTGAATGATCTTCCAAATAGTATAATCTGCTGTGCAAAACACACACACACACATACACACACACACACACAATAAACAGTGTAACTTTTTTTTTTGATATCATATATCATTCAAGCAAACATATAAAATCAAGTGAATACCAACCTGATTTCATCATCTGATTTGGAGGTCAGCAAACCAGTAACAGATACATTATGCCATTGTAGTTTTGATCCTTTGATTTTTAAGGAGAAAATTCTTGTCATTCTATTAAGAAATTAATCTTTTAAAAATATTCTCATGCAGGCAAATTTGTTTATAATTAAAATGAGTTATCTAAACATTTAATCATGTATTAAATAATTTGTTTTCCATTAGTAGCCACTTTACCTGACATTCAGGCAATTCCTATAAGATACATTAACATACATTACAAATATCACAGGTAGCATGTATTAAGCAAATATAAAACTTTGATTCACTTTAATTAGTATTTGTCTATACTTCTAAGATGTGGTAGTATTTACACTATTTACATTATTCGAACTATTGTCCTCATCTTTTTTTGCCATTTTTACAATGTTTTAGTTGCTGTATGCTCTGGCCTTCTTCAGGTGCTAGGATTGTAATTGTAAACACTTTTTTCAGATTTCAACCCATTTGTTAAGTGAGCCTCTTGATCTCCAAAACTTTTGTTGATTATCTTAAAAAAAATGTACTTAAAGTTTCTGTTATTTATGATCTCCACTTGATAGTGTCTCTCTTGCAGTTAATATTTGTACTTAAATTTTTAAGAATTTCCATTATATATTCCAATTCTGAAAAATGAACATTAAATAATGTTTTCTATCTCTCCTCAGCTCCTCTTTGTGTGTCTACTCTCCTTGGCTCCTCTTTGTCTGTCTACCCCCCCCCCCAGTTCCTCTTTGTTTTTCTACTCCCCCCCGGCTCCTTTGTGTGTGTGTGTTTCTTGTTTTTTAATTCTATTGTTCACTCTGTACAAAGAACAAGAGCCACTCATGGTTACTATAAGGATATGGAGGAAAGATAATAGTTAACCCTAAACTTGAACAGGTTAAAAATGTAGTGATCAGGAAAGCATCTACTTTTTTTTTCTTTTTTTTTTTTTTTAATCATATCACCCCAAGCAAGGCGGTAACGCCACTGATGTGCAGGGGGCTACATAGGAGTGAAAAGATTGGAAAAGACAAAACTGGAAATCACATCCTAAACAGGAAACAAGGGATGAGCTTCTTCACCTGTTCAATAGACGTGGGTGGAGTGTGAACCGGGTGATAGTTTAGTCTATCTACTCCAACTGAAAAAAAAAAGTGAGAAGATTGGAAAAGAGAAAACCGGAAACCGCCTCCTAAACTGGAAACAAGGGATGAGCCTCTTCACCTGTTCAATAGACGTGGGTGGTTGGGGCTTAGTTATGATGGTTAGTTTATGGAACTAAGAAATGTAACTCATTTGAAAATTTTCTATGGAAATAGCAATAGGCTTGCAATGTTTTGTTAGTCAGAAAATAAATCACCATCCTGAACTCCACCTTGATGCTTTTGAACTCTATCAAGACTGGAAAGTGAAGACTGTGAGAAGCTCTAGCCCAAATATAGCAGCAGTACTCCATGTGCATTGTGGTGTAGTGGATATCGACTCAGAATGACAAAATGAGGTGCTGAGTTCAAATTCCATTTGAATTCCTTGCATTCACTTACGCACAAATACCCTTGGGAAAGGTATTAAACCGTCTCTTCCCTCTAGTTATGGGTTAAATAATAGGACAGATTGGGTTCTATAGCCTTGGCTGGCAACCAGTCTACTGCAGAAAGCAATGGCAACCTACTGCAGGATTATCTTCTGCCCAGTCAGTCATGTCTCTTTTGAGACATGATCGCCCAAAGCGTGTATCATGTATGGCACTTAACTGACTGACTCCATTTTTAGCTTGATCTAGCTCTTGTAAAGTTAGAGCAGGAGGAGTCCAGCACTTATTGGAGCAGTATACAGAATTGACTATTTTTCCTTCATCTTTACTTGAGGTCTGGGATGAACTTCTGGATTAAAGTCTCAATAGGTGCTTAAGGCAAGAAGAGGCCTCCTTGAGAGAATATATGTTCATTGTGATAGCTGAAAATTAAGGGTCTGTTTAGTGATGTTGCAATGTTACTAGTTTGCTTATTGGGAGGTATTAATTGAGAGATCATCCAGTTTTCCCGCTATTCTTAGTGTTAGGTCAGAGAAAAATACCAACTGCCATCAATTGGTAATCTCAAATATTGATTGTGCATTCATATATTATATCATCTGTATAGATATTTACAAAAGATCAAAGTATACTCTTAAGTACATCATTAATGTAAAGCAGAAGGATGGTAGGACTGAGAAATAAACCCTGGGGGAAGCCTGAACTGTTCTAAAGAGTCTCAGAACTGGTCATAAGGACTATCTAATGCAATTGTCCTTATGATGTATTTATTGCCTAATGCTTCATTGCTTCTGTGGGTAATGACAGTATATCAGCAGTGGACTGATCTGAACAAAATCTGTATTGTTTGTTGTTCAAGAGATTCTCTGTTGATGTGATTCACAGCTATCTTGTTGATTATAACCTCAAAGATACTGATGATGCTAAGGAGGCTAATGAGTCAATACTGAGATAGGGATGAACACTCACCTTCATTCTTGAAAACTGGGCATACACTTGACACCTTCTATAGACTTGGGAAAAATTTCTCCTTCAGGCAATATTTAAAAGATTTTACTAAAATTCGGGATAATTCAGGGATAATATTTATTAAGAAAAATCACTGGGATTTTATCTAGACCAGTAGCCTTCTTAGTGTCAAGGCTTTTGATAAGTCTTAAAATTTCCTGTGCTGTGATAGGGATATTTGAAAGTTTGTGTTCTGTGAATGGGGAAGTCAAATTTGGTAAGACTTTTCTTTATCTCTCTTCCTTTGTTTTTGTTCACTTTCTCTCCATCATTCATTTTTGTCTTTGCTCTTAAAATTTCTTTGATCTTTTTTCATATTCTTCTTTCATGTTTTCTCTTTTTCAACTTGACCCCATATAAAAAAATATTATTTTTCTTTTTGTTCATAACTTTTTTTTCACAGTCCTTCAAAGTATCTTTCCATTCTCTCTTCTCATTTCTTTTTCAAAAGATAATTAAATATGGAATTTTATGCATGCACTAAACTATAAAAAATTATTTTCTATAATTTTTAAGGTCGTAGAAATGTTGCTACAGAATTTCATTCCTGTTGGAAAAAAATCATATCTGTTTTGAACACAAAAGTTAGATAACTCCTTCACATTATTGATTATAATAACTTAAGTAGCAGGTGTATCTAATCTATAATGTCTTATAGAATTCTATGTAGACACAGAAAATACCATGCATAGTATAAGTATTATATGTACAATTAATTTTACAGCTTTTTGCACTTTAATTATTCAGTGTGTACATTTATCTCTATCCATTTACTTTTTTCAATAAATATCATGAGTTCAGTTTTTCCGTAGTTGATTTCATTTAAGCATATTTAATTATTTTTCCATGTTAAGCAACAAAACAAAAACAAAGAAAAAAAGAACAAAATCTGCTCATGCTAAAGGGCAGAAGTAAAAGCAAATAAAAATGATCTATATAGAAATCATTTTGAAGCTAACCACAAGCTACAAGCTTGAATGATATCCAATATGTGATTTGGTCAATTTAAAATAAGTCAAAACTCATTATGGAGAATGAAAATTAATTTCAAGCCAAGACGAATTTAATTTCTTGTTTATAAAATTAGACCGGTGTTTTAACAATTTGAGCTTTTTTTGGTGATTAATTACTTATCTTAGACAATAAGGACACTTAGTGAAAATCAGACTTTTAGCTGGTATAAGATTACAGTAGCAAAACATTTAATGATGACTGAACTTGCTATAACAGTGAAAATATACAAGATGAGTTTGTCAGATATGGTTAAGGCACAGTGATATTTTATTAGTTTAAATTAGTAGTATGGGGGCACTCAATGAAGTTTTTTGGGCATACATATTCTGAGGTAAGACTAGAAGTTTGCTCATTACTTCCTGCAAATATTGAGTGAAAACCCAGTTGATGATGTAACAAAACATTACTCTTGGAATAACAAGTAAATTTTCTATTTGTAACTAGTTCTGGTAAAAATTGAATGAACAACAAAACTGGCAATGTTTAATAACTGCTGCTGAAAAGTGTTATTAGGCATTTAATTTTTTCAATTTTTTCTGTAAGTAGCAATTTTGTTTGCAAACTTCTTTTCTTCTAAACATAGTTTGACATAGTGATTATTGAAATCATTGACTCAGTTCTGATCTTTGGTCTCTGTCGCACTTTCATACCACTTCATTGATACTGTTATATATAAATGAATACCTTTTATTCAAGTATCTTTCATTACAGCTGACAAGGTAGATTTAATTAAATTTTATTGAGATTTTTGAGCATTCTAACATTTTTCCGTTTTTGTCCAAAATTGTTCATAGTTTTTATTGTCCCAAGTGCTTTTCCCTATTTCTATAACCATTTTCAAGGATGTTTTTGTCCTTGGTGTAGTTATTTTTCCATGTGTTGACCATTACATAGTAGTTCACCTCTGCGTGGTTTTGAAGAGGTGTTTGTTTCCATCAGTCATGTGCTCCATATGGAGCATGAGCATTACTCCTATTTTTAGAAAACCTTCAAAATGCTATCTTCACTACTAAACAATATAAGGTTAATGGCAGGGAAAAGAGTCTTGTTACATAAGACTTATCAAATAGCGAGTGAGCTGTCTACAACAAAGACAAATAATTTTTGTGTTATCAGATAGTTTTCCAGAAGGGTTCTTGTAAATTATGGGTTAATAATTTTTTTTGATAGCACTTTGATCAGACCAGTGACATGTAAGGAGGTAGTAGTATGTCTCATATTGATAATTGATTTGTGATAAGAAACACAGTCTTGTATTGGACATTATAACTGTTAGATTAAGCTGAAAATGATAAAAGTTAGCTTTATGGTTAATGTTAGCATTAACAAAAAATTAAATAATTTAAACAAACTTTTATTGTCTACTAAAATTTTCAATCACTCACCATTTCTGTTCAGTTGGTCATCGCACACTGGTGAGTCCTGTACTATACTATTCTCTATAGTAAAAGATAGTAGTAGTGGCTATGGTGGGCTATAACTGTAGCATATTTTGATATAAACCAAAGCCAAAACATCAGTGAGCTTTAAGTAGTTATCAAACTCTGAAATGCTTATTTTTTATGAGCAAGCAATTCTGTGCAGGTCTTCTAATGCTGTGTGATATTTCTGCTGATGACAGAATAAGGTAGTAGCATCTTCCCAGCTCCTTATCTCTTTAGCAATTGTAAACATCCCCAGTGTTTAACTTCATAATGTATTTTTATCATATTTTCAAAGTCCATTAATACTTGCAAAACACTCAATTATATTACCTATAATCAAACAAAAAAAAAAAATGGCCCAAACTTTTCATAAGATTGCTAGGTCCTTAGGTTAGCCTAAGTTACACTAGGGCCATTTTAAACATAACCCCCATCCTAAGTAAAGGAGCATATGTACATACATCTGATTTATTGTTAAATTCTTTTATGGGCAAAATAAAGCATAAAAATTCTTTCTTTATAATTTTGTATCAGCTTTTTATATTTAGCTTTGAAGATTCAGGGTGAATACACTTTGAATTTCTGAGACCAAGAAAATGTTTAGCCATTTACATTGTTCTGTAGAGACTGGAACAAATGAAAGTCCAAAGAAGTCAAATTAGGAGAATACAGTGTGAGGCTGTAGGGTTTCCCCCTTTCAGCCCTCTATGGTTCTGCAACATGCGGCTTTGCATTGTTGTGGCGGAAAATGACACCTTTTCAATTTTCCCAAATCACCATTTTTTTTTTTTTTTTTTTTTTTTTTTTTAAATCAAGTCTCTTCAAATTGGAAAAGGTAGTTGCAATATCTTCCATCAAAATCTTCAGTTTATTTTCAATGATGATAAGCAGAATGTTTTCATTGACATCAGAAGTTTGTCTGGAGTGTCATTGATTGTTTGGGTTAAAATCACCCTGATAAAATCTACCAAACCACTTTGTGACTTATCTGAAGAGCTGGAGCCAAAACTAAATAGACCTGAATGTTTTTGTTATAATTCTTAGGCTTACTTCTTTCTGAAATTTATAAGACATAATATAACAAAAGTGCATTTTTTTTTTTCACCCATTTTTAAGGTATTCATTTGTTGATAAATTTTGATAAATGTTGACATTCTGACTTGCAATTAAACAATGAAAGGCTTCAATCTAGAATACACCAGAAATCAGCAACAAAAACAAGCATCAGTGCCAAGTTGCAGTCATTTTATATTAACAATGAAAATTGGGTATAATTTTTTGCAATGATCTAATGATATAAATAGTAACATATCATTTTGTATTAGTTCCAGTTGAGAGTCTGGCATGCTGGCATTTTACACAAACTACAAGGCTATGGTATTACTGGATGCTTGTTTGATCTAATCCAGTCGTTCCTTTCAAATCGCATAATGAAGGTAGTATTGAACGGGCATGCTTCCAGATACTATCATACGAACACAGATATCTCTCAAGGTCCCACACCTTTTCTGATCTTCATCAACGATCTCTCTGATGTAATCAAATCCCAAGTAGGCATCTATGCTAATGACACCACCATTTACTCCCACCTTGATAAGAAATCTGCTGAGGCTGACAAAGCAAACTTCAGTGCTGATCTTGAAAAGGACCTCTAATTTGTGGTGGACTGGCGTAAGAAATGGCTCATAAATTTTAATGCTTCCAAAATGAAGCTGCTATCCTTTAATCACCATAGACAATTACTCCTACTCTCCATCAACATGGATTAGGATAGCCTCCCTGAAAGCAAAACACTGTGCCTCCTCAGTCTAACTCTCTCAGCTGACCTCAAATGGAATGACTACACTGAATCCATAGCTAAATCTGCTGCTAGAAAGGTCAGTTCACTGTGTAAGGCCAGGAAGTTTTTCTCTTCTGACTCCATCTTGCACATGTATAAATCTACCGTCTGCCTGTGCACTGAATACTGCTGTCACATCTGGTCAGGTGCCTCTGTTATTCATCTCAGGGTTCTTGACGAAATCCAGTAAAGAATCTGCAATGTAATCGATCCCGATCTGGTATCTCAACTCCAGTCATTTTCTCACCAATGTAATGTGGCTTCCCTCTGTTTCTTCTACAAGTACTTTCAAAGTTTCTGCTTCAATGAGTTTATCTTCCTGGTGCCACCTCTGCATGAATTTACTTGAGCTACTAGATTAGCAACTAAGTTCCATCCTTTTACAGTGAAAACAATCAAATATAACCACAACTTCTACTCTATCAGCTTCTTTTCTTGCACTTTCTGCTTTTGGAATTTGTTTCCATATACTTGCTTCCCTGACAGCTACAATTTCCAAGAATTTAAATGCAATGTCGATTGCCATCTCTTATTCCCTTGACTTGCATCCTTTCCCTGACAACCCTTGTATCATGTTCTTCTCCCTTTACACTCTACTCTCATGTAACTTTCTTCACACCATTGTTCTCAACCTTCTCTTACCCATTCTCTGACTCTTCCTGTAACTTGTCCCTCTTTCTCATTATTCTCCTCTAATGTAACCCTCTGTACACTAGTGGCAGTACTGCTTTGCTTAGGATGAAATGATTATTAAAAAAAAAAAGTACATAGATTTATTTATAGGCTGGCGTATATTTTTCAGAATTTATCAGGATATTCTACTTGTGGATTGTATCCTCAACTTACTAAGGTTACCAATCAAACACCCCCTTTCCACCACCACCTCTATTCACAATCTGCTTCTGTTTAAGCTATAAAGAGGAAAATATTTTACAATTAGGCTTAACTAATAAGAACTTGTAAATCAAGTTAAAAAAATAAAGTGAAGAAAAAAGCCCATAAATAAGTAGTAATCAAGGTAATTAGACATTTTACGAAATTGACTGAATCAGTTGACCACTTACTGATAAATATCATAGACTTAAGTAAATCTGTTTTTGTTTTGTGATTTAATGCTATCCAGGTTGATCGTATGGAACGCTGAGGAAAGTGAAGCTAAATTTTTTTTTTTTTTTTTTTTTTTCACTCGGATCTTCTATAATTAAGGATTGACTAACTTAACAGTGGTAGGTTAACTGAACAGTTAAATGGTTGTGGAGTGTCATTGCAAATAAGTGTCTGTGTAGCTTTATATATCTTTTTCTTTTTTTAACAATTGTATATTTCATTCTCTGACTGGATTTTTATTCTATTGATATATTATAGGTACCCCAAAAATAAAAAAAGATGCAATGTCTAAGGTTTAAAATACATTTTGAAAAATGAAAAATCTTTTTAGAACTTAGTTTTAATTCCAAGCTAATAGATTAAATTTAAGATTTCCAATAAGCCAAATGGCTTGCTGTATTTCAAAATTAATTTAAATTGATTGGAATGTTTTTTTTTTTTTTTTTTTATTAGTAAAATCTATTAACACTTTCTAATTTTTTTAAAGATATCTTTCAAAAATTAAATATAATTTTCCAACATGTCACTTGAGAAAAATTAGCGAGTTTAATGTTTAATTAACCTGAATTGAAACTTGTAGTTCAAAATACAGCAGAGAAGCATTTTTAACATGGAGATGGCATGATGACACATTGATTTTGTGAACATTGTTAAAAAAATAACTGTTAAAAAAATATTTATCTGAATTGTAAATTGTTTGAATGAAAATTAGGGACAGTTATACTACATGATAATTATTCAAAATGTAAAATTATTTATTGCAATAAAAATGTAAAAATTAAAAGAGGAAATACACAAATAATAATTGAGATATCTAAACTTATTTATAAATGGAACTTTGTCTCTGTGTGTGTGTGTATGTGTGTGTCCGTTACCTATAGACTCTGAAATGGCTGAACCGATTTTCTTGAAAATTTACACAGTTGTACTATAAGCGCCTGCGAGTGTTCTTAGATAGATTTTGTGTCGAGGTACCTCCGATAAATATCAAATCGATAATTGAAAAAATTGAGTCATAGAAGGAGTGGTCCGATTTTAATCAAATTCGATACACTCATAGAAAAAGACATAAGAAATGTTATTCAGAAGTTTCAAGGTTGCAGTTCTTACAATAGTGCAGAAAATCGATTTATATATATATATATATATATATATATAAAAAAGCAAGATGTTTGTGTGTGTGTCTGTTTATCTGTCTGTATGTCCTTTATACAAATCCACAATTTTTATCTGATTCTCACCAAACTTCACACAAATATTCTTTAGTCTGAGCTCTAGGACCATGGATTAGTTTTAAAGCTTTTATTACACCTGAGCAACACCGTGCTATACTGCTAGTTGTTAATAAAACAATTTAGTAAGAAAAAAAATCTTTATCACTCAAGTTATATGATACTGCATGCAAATAGTCAACTACTGAAGTGAAGAGTACTTGTTAAAGGATGCTAATTTTTTAAAGTGTTCCATTTATGCATTGTAGGATGATGGGATGACACTTGCTGCAAAAAAGCTTTGTGCCATCCTTCAAGGGCGTTATTAGTTCTAGATAATTCAGCATTGACTCTCAAAGCAAGACAATATATACATATTTCAAACAGTTAGCATTTAGTGTAATTGTTTTCGAACAATTTTCTCAATATGGACGCATCTATTGAAGACATGAAGAAATTTAGGGAGCAGATAATTGTAGTAAAATTAAATTACAAATACAGTGTAAAAAACACTTAGCAATTTTAAAAATTTTAAATATTTTAAACATTATAATATTTTATTAAATTTTAGGTACTTTGACTTTATAATTTTATTTTCAAAGATGCTTGTTGAAGAAATGTAAGAAATGACCAATAAATTTACTTTTCTTTTTTTCTGATCTTTTTTCAAATTAAAATTTACCAAGGATTTGTCTTTATAATTAAGCAATACAAAAAGAATTTCTCAGAATTTTATAAAATTAAATAAGTGCTGTGAGAGTGGGCAAAAAATATATTTTTACAAAGATTTCTACAATAATTACTGAGTATTTTTTGAAAGTTGCATTAAAATTCAATAATTATCTGATTTTTACTAGAATTTTCAAATCAATGTTTTTTGCAGCAAAAAGACACTCAAATTTCTCAGGCAAATTTATGGTACCACATTAATCCCAGTAAAACAAAATTTTTAAACTAAAATAAAATTTTCATTGCAAGGTTCTAAAAAAGATGAAAAATATTTTTGCATAAAACATTCTTTGATCTTTTATCTTAATAACACAAAAGTTTTGAAGATAAAAAATTGTTTTTATGTTTTGTACACTTTTTTTCTCGTATATCTGTCTTAGTAAATTTTATGGGTATCTAAATATTGTATATGAATTTTGAATTGAGTTCTTCACAAAACTATGAGAATTAATTATATTTTTTAGAAATTAGATTCTCTTCTAGATTTTTCTTTAAATTTTTTTTTTTTAGGGTCCACAGATTGGCAAATTTAAACTTTTTACTTCAATTTTACAGTACGTCATTTGAGTCAGACAATTTTGGAAGTAGAAGTAGCATTTTGAAATATAGTGGAAAGGATGCAAAAATTAAGAACCACAGCTTTAATTGCTGTTAGTTTTTGAATAAAAGATTATCTACAATTGTAAAACTTGTCTCATAGACTAATTTGCTTGTATAGTGGGTTTCATATTCATAAGTGCTCCTAAATTTAGAAAATAACTTGAGTAATCTATTTTGATAGATCATTACTTATTAGTCAGTTTGATGTTTGTAGATGCTCCATACTTGTAATCTTGTTAAACTTGGTAAATCTTAAGTTTATTTTTTCTTTTAAATGGATAGCAACAGAAAATTTAAATGGTACAACATTATCTTTTCAACTGTCACTACCTAAGTAAGTAATTAAAACTAACAACATATTCTTATATGCATTTCAGGCTATTAATTTATTAATTAGCAACAATAATGAAAGCATTAAGTGATTACATGTCTAAGAAAATTATCATTATCTATCAAGTCTTGAGTTAGTATCTTCTCCTCAGGAAATTGACTGAATAATTCTGTCATGGAGGTGGGGGTGGGGGTTAAATAACGACAGTGGTGGGTTATTTTCAATAGGATCCCTTCATTTAGCTGAAAGGGACAAAACTATTCTAGCTTCCTTTCATCTTTTTTTTTCTATTTGTTATCTTTTTTTCCCTTCTTTTCCTTTATTTTCCCCTATTTTTTGAGTGACTATTGGGCTTCAAACTCAATGCAGACCTCAAATGGAATTCTTACACATTATTCATAGCTGAAAATATAGGAAAAATGCTCCAGCAAGTACTAGACTCCTCATGCTATATACACTATCTTTACAAGAGCCAGATCAGTTTTAAAATGAAGTACTGCTTTCATATTTGAGCAGGAGTTACCCAGTTCTCAGTTTCCAGTCTTTAGTCTAAAAGATGATGTAGTATTTACAGTATTTACACTATTTGAACTATTGTCCTCATCTTTGTTGCCATTTGTACGATGTTTTGGCTGTTGTACGCTCTGGCCTTCAGGTGCTAGGAATTTCAAACCGAGCATTTTATTACAATCACTGGGGTATATCATCTTCATTCCTTGCCTAGAGCCTCTTCTGGTAGTCTTGAGTTATCTCCCTCTAACCCTGTAAGTTACTTGTTCACCACTGCTGTAGCCTGGTATTGAACTCCCAACTCTTTGGTTCAAGTCACAGGAACTAACCAATGTCTATATCCATTGTCCTTGTGTCCTTAAGGACAACTGAACAACAAAGATGAGGACAATAGTCCGAATAGTGTAAAGGATGTTTTCCTGATCACTACACTCTACTCTGTTCAAGTCTAGGGTTAATAGTTATCTTCCCCACCTATCCACATAAACTGCCCCTCTTACTCTGTAGCCTTCTACCACAAGTGGCTTCTGGGCTAAGTACAGGATTAATTTTACTGCAATAAAAAAAAACTAAAACTAAGATGATCAAGATTTTTAATCATTATATCATATTTAGTTTGACACACAGACAAGAGAAAAAGTGGGTGTGCACTAAGACATGTAAGCAGTCTTTTTTATTTGTTCTAATGATTAATGACGCAGCAAATTCTTTTGATGAGAGTGAAGGGGTGAATGAAACTACAGGCATAATTTCAACTTTTAAAAAAATTTCAGCCAGCTGACTTTACCACAAATCTACTACTCTATTGGCTTTAATAATTTCTAGCAGTAATGAAAAACATTTGTTTAAACACTAAATTTTCTACTTAAAAAATAAGTTTCCTGTATGTATTTTGTACATTGAAAGTTAAAAAAAAGGTATTTACAGTGTTCAGAAATTAATTCAAGTATTGCTGACAGAAAAGGGTTACATATAAAATATGAATGAAAGAGGTACTGTTGACTTGAAAGAAATCTATGAAAGTAATCTAAATCTAAAGTTATTTGATATCTACATCTTGGTTAAATGATTAAGTATATTTTATTCTGATTTGTGAGAGGAAGTATCAGATTCTTATTTTATTGTTGCAGTTCCTGCAGTGCTAAGTATATAAATATTCCTGCATATTTGCTTCTTATATCACTTCTGTTATCAATTTGTAATACCATCCCTATTATAATAAAGGTCGTTGTGTATTTGTGTGTGTGTGTGTATGTATGTATGTATGTATATATATATATATATATATATATATATACCACCTGTCATGCTCATGAAGAGAGACAATAGTGAGGCAGTCTCAGCTCAGTTCATTAGAGAGACAATAGTGAGGGAGAATTGGCTCAGTTCATACTGTTTACTACCAGTTATGAAAGCACTTGCCACCTGTTTGCTTTTTAACAGTGCCCTATTATTTTGCAATTATGTTATCAAGTAGTGAAGTGTGTGTGTGTGTGTATATATGTATGTGTGTGTGTATATATGTGTGTGTGTGTGTGTATGTATATATATATATATATATATATATATATACCTCCTGTCATGTTCAGGGGGTTTGGATTATCACTTTTTTTATATCTTAATGTAAGATAATAGAAGGTACATCATTATATTTATTACTGTCATTTTAAACAGCACATCAATAAAAATATTTTGCTGTCATTTTTTATGGCATGGGCCCACTTGTTTATGTGTGCAGTGTGTGTGTATATGAAGCCTGGGTTTGAATCTCACCATGGTCGATTTGTTTGTCAGGAAGGTGACTTCATGATGTTATTGGTTTGGAGGAGGCAATTCCAGTGTGCAGCACCTTTGGAAAGTGCCTGAAAACTATACCTTGTGAGTGAAATTGGGTAGATGACTCTCTTTGATGAGCTGTTGATGGTTGGGTTAGCTTAAAGTCACAAGTCATTGTGAATGAAGATTTGAGTGTCCTGGCTTTGTTTAGACTGTTATTCATACTAGATAATGCGCTCTTTTCCAGAAATTGTAACTAAGGTCCACTCAGCATAGTTGCAGTATAAACCACAGGTGGGCTCTGTGGGTTTTGAACAAACACAAGTATGTCTGAGCAGGCATCTAAATGGGGATTAGCTAGTCACTTTGGTAGATGGTTATCCTCGAATAGTAGTGGCCAGCCATTATATATATATATATATATATATATATATATATATATATATGTACATATCTTCATATTTAATCAGTGTAACTTTATGTATTAGTAGGCAGTCAGTTGAACTCACATTAGTAGTAATAAATCTCTAGAAATATTGCTTGTAACTTTTGCTCTGTAACACCTTTAATACATTGTAAATTAAATGCAGTTCAATAGTACTGGGTCTACTAGATTAGCTTTCTAACCATTGCTCCACAGTGAGAGTTATCTGTACTAAAGTTGAATTTCAAATATTTGATCTGTTTTGGGTCATTACTTTATAACTTAAGTATCATTTAGTATTTTTTGTTTTTACAATCAGAATTATGCTTCTGAATTTCTGTCATAACTCATTCATTAGCTGTTAATTTCTTGGAATATTGGAATACTGATAAATCTCTGCATTTAACTGATAAAGAGCTATCAAGTGTTTAATATTCTTCCATTTTAACACTATTTTCATGCCTGAATACAAAATACTGCAAAAAATGTAAGTTATGATATTGCTTAATTTTCTGTTCACTTTTTTAAATACTTTTTTACCAGGAAATCTGTAGTCTACTTCTTTGTATGTGTCTAAATGTAATGTAGTTTTTTTTTTTTTTTTTTTAAAGCATATCACTCAGTAAATCCTGGGCCTAACTAATAAGACAACAACTTTTAGGCAAAATTCAACTTTATTCATCAACATAGTCTCCTTCTAGGATTCCAATGCTTTAACAATTCAATGCTTTTTTTGTAGAATGATTTGTCTTTGGCCTCAAAATACACTTCAGTTTCTGATATCACTTCTTCACTTTCCCTGATGTATTCTTTTGAGGTTTGCAGACAACCAGTAGTTGCTGGGGGCCAAATTTGGAGAATAGGGTGAATGCGGAAAGAATTCAAAGTGAAATTCATATAGTCTTGCCATTGTTGCAATTGACTTGCGACATGGTGCATTGTCTTGGTGAAAAATCACTTTTTCATCTTCATTTGTGGCTGTTTTTTGGCGATTTCTTTCTTCAAATGCACAAGTAATACTATATAATATTCGCTATTAATGGTTCTTCCTTTCTCAAGGTAACTGATAAACAAAATACCTTGCACATCTCAAAATGTGGAGGCCAAAACCTTGTCTGCTGATGTTTGTATCTTTGGTCACTTTGGACAGCTTTCACCTGCTGCTGTACACTCAGCTGACTGTTGATTTGACTCCGGAGTGAAGTGGTGGATCCATGTTTCATCCATTGTCACATATTTATGCAAAAACTCCATGTTGTGTTGAAACAGTTGCAAACAATGCTCAGAATCATCAGCGCATTGTTGTTTTTATCAACTGTAAGTAAATGCGGCACCTTCTTTGAACACAGTTTTCTCATTGACAAATGTTCATGCAAAATGGTGAATACACTCCCTTCTGATATGTTCAACTCCTCTGCTATTTCACACAACTTCAATTTACAATCAGTCAAAATGTGTTTGTGGACTTTTTTGGTGTTTTCCAGGACCACTGCTGATTTTGGACGACCTGAGTGTTCAACATCATTTGTGTCTGTACAACTGCATTTAAAGTTAGCATACCACCTCTTAACTGTTTCCGACAAAGCAAAGTCCGAATTTGACTTATCAAGCCATTGTTTTGCTTGAACAGTATTTTTTTCCCATCAGAAAGCAATACATTATCAACACATGAAATTCAGATTTTTTCATTGTTTTGAAAATTTGCAAAAGTAGCTTTACTTCAATAACTGTAATTTGTAAACTAATAATCTGCTTGAGACCAAATTTTGTTACGTGCCACTAGAGAGTCCGTACTTCATAAAAATCATATGGATTTTTTGTTAGTGGCACCATCTATATGTAAGGCCAGAGACTTATTGAGTGATGTGTTATCATTTAACTCCAAGTAAGGTGATTAAGGAACTAGAGGTTACTGAGTGTGAAAAAATTCAGTAAAAAAAAACAAAAAACAAACGATTATTAATAAGAGAGAATTAAATAGACAGATGATGCTGATTGACATTGCATTTAAATTTTTGAAGATCAAAGTTGGAAAGCAAGAAGCTGGAAATGAGAAATGTAAGAAAAGGAACTGTTAGCATAGAACTTATGGTTACATTTAGAAATTTCAACTGTAAAGTGATGAAATTTTGATGTTGATCTAATACTGTGCTTAAATTTGTGAAGTCAAGTTACCAAAAAGGAAAGCTCATCAAAACAATCACCATGAAAGTATTTATAGAAAAGACAGAGGGATGCAGTGTTACAGTGGTGGGGAAGTGACTGAATAGATGCTAAGTCAAGACTGATAACATTGCAGATTCTTCATTAGATTTTATCAAGAATCTCTAAATAGATAACAGAAGCACCAAACTAGATGTGGCAATGATATTCGATACATGAATATCAAAGCAATAGCTCGATCTTCACCTATCTTATCTAAAGCTTGATGAACTCTTTCAGCAATAACTATTAGCATATCAACAGTTGATCAAGAGAAGCAAAAGACATATTGTTTGTCTGAAAGACCCTGCAAGGTGAGATACTTAACCAATTTGGAGTTGAATAAAGCCTCTACTACTTTACAAAAAAGAGCTAGTAGAAGACTAATAAATCAATAGTTAGAAGAATCAGGGGGTTCACTTGAGTTGTTTAAAAAAAAAAAAAACTACAGAGGATAAATTTATATATCTCTCCCGCACACAGCCTACACCAGGGTTCCGTTCCTTGGCCTCAAGGATGGGAATATACTGTTGAACCCTCATGCATCAGAAATGACGGGAGAACTCATATTTTACACACACAGTTTTAAAAGGATTTTACTTGTAGATATATAAAATTTTATTTATGCATATAACTAATAGCTGTTTTATATATATATATATATATATATATATATATATGGGTTCACCCCAACCAAGGCAGTAAAGTCACTGAGACATATGGGGTTATTGAGTGCTTTGGTTATTGCTGTAATTATGTAGACATATAGAAACAGGTTTCTTTGAAAACCTTTGTGCAAATGAAAGGTTATGTCTTACTAGCAGAAGGCACTTCTAATTTGTTTACCAAGTTTAAAAACAGCACATTTTCAGATTATCATATTTAGCATTAAGATACCTCAACAAAAGATCTATTTCTTAAAACTGTTCAAGGTTGAGCCAGTTTCCAAACTGCAGAATTAATTTGCAGCATAAACTTTCAATATGGCAATTCAGATTTGCATTGTACAAGGGAATACTGGAAAGTTATTAATCTGATTCACTACTGGAAATTTTACCAAATGATCAAATGGAATCTTTTGCTGGAGGAAGGACTTCATTGTCAATTAAAAAACTTTTCAGTACACTCTCATATAAAATATTTTGGAAAGACAGTAAATGTTACAAGAAGTTATAAGAAAATTGGTTTTACCTTCATGAAAAATTCTTCTACTTTCAAGACAGCCTCACTAATTTACCTATTTGCACCAATTAGAAAATATATGCACATTGGCCAATTTTTTATATCTAAGTTTTTAGCAATCATGAACAGCTAATCAGTTATGCTTGCTTGTGTTTCAAGAATAAAAACAGGTCAAACCTAAAATATCTTGGACTAGAACTAAGCCTGAATGATAACATCTGGGAGAAGAGGATGAGGTAACACTTTTGGTACTATAAAAATCAGACTTAATTTGCAGAGATTCTTATGTTTGTACAGTGATGACTGGTGCATATATATCAGTTTTTAGCTGTGCAACAATTTTATTTTATTTTTATTTATTTTTTTTGTAAATTCTAATAAATTCTAGAGTGCATCTCTCAGATGTATTGAGTGAAGGCTTAAGCTGATGTAGCACCTGTGATTAGTGTTTAAGCATAGGCAACCAACAGAATTCAAATAGTAATAGAAGAGAAAGGAGAATCTTTTAATAGAGAAGCCCTTTAAATCTGAATGTAATTGTAGTGACATTGGCTAATAGGATTTTATCTATTTGCTTATGTTGGTTATAAGAAGAATAAAGTGAAGAGTAAAAAGAAAACAGGAGAAAAATTAACTAGCGATCATCATGTTGTAGAATAACACTAGTCTGAGATCTTGTTTCATTTGTTGTAGAAATGAAGCTTGCATATTATGTGTATTTTATTTTCTTGATGAATTGCTGAAAATGTGCAAATTTCTGGAGGATATTTCAAGTTGTATTTTTCATTGGGGTTTCTTTAGCTTAAAACATGAGAAAACATTTTTTTATGAGAATGAGAGTTTTTTTTTCACTCTCATACATGCACACACAATCCCCATTCTTCAAGGATTGTGACGTTCATTTGATGAGAAAAGGGATGCAACTCATTGCATTTAAGAAATATTTGACTTATTCAGCAAGCCAGTTATAAAAATGAAATGAATTGGACAAAAATATTTCAGTAGCCAATGATCTTATTTAAAATTACATTCATCTCAGATCTGATGATTGAGGACATTTAAATTTTTAAAAAATATTTTCAAAGTATGCTTACTTTTAAAAACTTGAGTGTTTTTGGTTTATATTTTACAACTTTGAAATATATTTTGCAAATTTAGTTTTTGCTTAGTAAGTTTTTATTGGGACAATTCTGTGTGTGTAGTTCAATGTAAGGTTTATTGCAAAACTTTTCTGTCTAGTAGTTAAACTTTCTTACTTTTGAATTTAAATCTTCAAAAAATTATTTTATTAGAGACTTGGAATTGGGGCATTAAAAGTTGCAAATATTTTGGCCAGCAGTGGTAAAGAGAAAGTGGTCTATCCTGCTGCAGGATAATGCAAGACATTATAGTAAACAAAGAAAAAAAAGGTAAATTTTCGTTTTAGGTTCTGAAGGCTTTTATCCCTTTAAATTTTTTCAAAATATCCTTATTTCTGTCTAAATGTATATGCTGAACTCAAATCAACAATTAGATATTGAAGAAACTTACCTTTATTGATGTTAACGTAAAGAAAAAAATCTAACTTCTTCTCGCTCTTTTTGTCACCCACCACCTTCACTTTTTTAAGTAATTCATTGCTGAATGACTTTAAGCGTAGGAAGCTAATTTCAGCTTATTTACTTCCTTTATTGAATTGTCTTTGAAAAATACTATGCAATGTATTTTTTTTTCGGAACTCAATTTCACCAGAAAGTTGCGTGTATTTGCATTTTTTTTTTTTTTTTTTTTTTTTGTTGGTTTAAGAAAGTTGCGTGTACTTAATTTGAGAAGAAAGTTAACTTTCAAATATAAAATAAGTGATAATTGTAGTTTTACTTAATTTTTTCTGACAAAAGTTAACTTCAAATATATGAAAATATAGAATTTTTTAATAAAAGTTAACTTTCAAATATATGAAAATAAGTGCTAAGTGTAGTTTTAACCTTCAAATATATTGCGTGTATTTGCCTCTTTGTTTTTTCCTTTTTTTTTGTACTTAATTTCAGAAGAAAGTTAACTTTCAAATATATGAAAATAAGTGATAAGTGTAGTGTTTACTTAATCTTCAAATATATGAAAATACAATAAATAAAGCATTTTTTAAAAAATTGTCAATGTCATTTTTTTCATTTAACTTTTAACTTCCTTTACAATTGATGTAATTATTGTTTTATTTTCAATGTTAAGTATTAAAAAAATGCTTTTACTGTACTACTTATTTTGTTCTATTTGATTTTTATAATTTATATGTATTTTCATATATTTGAAGGTTAAGTAAAAATGCAGTACACTTATCATTTATTTTCATATATTTGAAAGTTAACATTCTTCTGAAAAGTACCGTAAAAAAAAATCCCGCAAATACACGCAATATATTTGAAATTTAATTAAACTACACTTATCACTTATTTTCATCGGAAAAAATTAAGTAAAACTACAATTATCACTTATTTTCATATATTTGAAAGTTAACTTCTGAAATTAAGTATAAAAAAAAACGGAAAAAAATACACCCAATATATTTGAAGTTTAATTAAACTTCACTTATCACTTATTTTCATATATTCGAAAGTTAACTTTCTTCTCAAATTAAGTACACACAACTTTCTTAAATTAATTACCAAAAAAAAAAAAAAGGAAAAAAACACGCAAATACATGCAAATTGAGTAGTATTTTCTCCAAAGACATTTCAGTAAGTAAATAGTCTGAAATTAGCTTCCTACACTTAGTCATTCAGCAGGGAATTACTTAAAAAAAGTGAAGGTGGTGGGTGACAAAAAGAGCGAGAAGAAGTTAGATTTTTTACTTTACGTTAACATCAATAAAGGTAAGTTTCTTCAATATCTAATTGTTGATTTGAATTCAGCATATACATTTACACAGAAATAAGGCTATTTTGGAAAAATTTGAAGGGTTAAAAGCCTTTGGGACCTAAAACGAAAAGTTACCAAAAAAAAAAGTATACTTGAAAAGATTAAGCATTGAGGTCCTATTCCAAATTTCCTTTTCATCAGACCAATCTCCTACTGATTATCTTTTTCTGGGCCAGCAGGTGTACATTAATGTAAACCAGATCAAAAATGCCTTCCTACAGTTCATTAACACTCATAAACCCAGTTCTTATCATGATGGAAGAGATTCATTGTCATATTTCTGGTGGTATTTTGTTGATTTTAACATTGCTTGCTTGGATTAATAAAGTTGTTTGAGCTGAGTTAAAAACATCTAAAAAAGTTTTTTTGTTCAAATATATATCTGATTTGCAGAATTCTAGCTCATAGTTCTGTTGAAATTCAAGATTCTCTCAGTTTCACTCACATTTTGAATTGTTAAGAGTAATTTTTTTTTTTTTATATATGACTGAAATTCCTTGCTTGGGAGCACCTGCCTCTTGTCTGAGAATCACTGGTGTAACTGTTTATTTAACCTCACACAGTTAACTGCAAATAATAATTTTAAGCTTATTTTTGCTTATATGAGAGTTTATGATTAAAAAAAAAATTTTTACCTCTCACCAAAAATGTATATTTATTAAAGTATGGCAACCTAAAAAGAAAGTTTGCATGAGATTATACGGTTATACTAAAAGTAATCAGATAGGACTTGCCTCTCTGGCAAAGTGCAGCAATTGATGAGGCATTGATTCCACAAGTAGTCAAAAGACCTGGAGAAAGATATTAAGCTATGCTATCTCACTAACTGTCCTTAACTCTGATATTTGTATGTGCTCGTACTTGCTTTTGAATAGAACCTTCTGCCACGTCCTACAAATTGATTGGGTTCATGTCATGAATGTAGTTAGCACATCATTCATCAAAAGTCTCCAGTGCTTTTCAAACTTATTTTGAGCAACTGTGGTCCACATTACATGGTGTATTATTCTAATTGACTAACCTATTGAGTGCTATGTCCAGTGTTTTGTCATGTGGAAGATAAAGAATATTCTATTGACTTCCTTGATATATATTTGGTACCTCCAGAATTGAATATGGGTGTGACTTGAGCTAGTGTTCCTTGTCAGTTACCACAGACAATTTTAGCCACATGACTCTGATTGTGATCATAAAAGACCTGTAGGCAGTAATGCACTTCATAAATCAAAAGATGTCAACAATTCTAACAATTTCAGGAGTGTAATGTCCTATCTATTTGACACCCATTACAAATCCTCATTGACACTTTGATAATTTTTAAAAACTTTTTCCATTCTGTTTATTAGATTAGATCCCATTTCTGATGCTTGATGTTGTGTTAACAGCTAAATGTTATGCAAGAAAGATTCAAATAACATTGTTCCAAATAGGGTAGAAATGATTTGGGAATTAGCAATGTATGAAACAATTAGAAGTGAAAAAAAAAATTATGGAAAGCAGATCAGAGAAACTTCATTGGCTGATTATTTTATTTTTTTTAAATCAGGTAGTGAAGTGAAAAATAAATGAAACTTTTAGTTTTGGAGGATGAATACATTTCACTAAAACTTCTCTTGGCTTGAATTTTGTTTTAAAGTTTGTTTTTTTTTGTTTTTTTTTGTTTCATTTTTTTTTAGGTGGAAAAATGTTTACAAACAAAAGCAGCGTATTTTTATTTATTTAACTTTTGTTTTATCTATCTATCTCTATCTATCTCTATCTATCTATCTATCTCTATCTATCTCTATCTATCTATCTATCTATCTATCTATCTATCTATCTATCTCTATATCTATCTCTATCTATCTCTATATCTATCTCTATATCTATCTCTATCTATCTCTATATCTATCTATCTCTATATCTATCTATCTCTATATCTATCTATCTCTATATCTATCTCTCTCTATCTCTATCTCTATCTATCTCTATCTCTATCTCTATCTATGTATTAAGAGCTAGAGATAATAGTGCTCAATGTATAATAACAGAGCTATAATTTATATTAATAATAGATATGCATTTTTTCCTCATCAGTAGCACGACACCAAGTTTCAGCTCAACCCAATTGTCAGGTGCTGAGTGAAAACTGACTGTTGCATCAATTAAAAAAAAAATTATATATATATATATATATATATATATATATATACCATACTATATTGATAGAGCAGCTGTCCATTTTATTTACAGTGGGGGGAAAATGTATAAAAATAAATATAAAAAAGAATTATATACACAAAAATTACATACATGCACACTTATAAACCTCTAACTACAAAAATAAAGTTACAATTCAGATACAAATATTCATATTTAATAAGTAATTGTAAATATAATAAAATGTACACACAAATATCATGACATATCTACATTCACATAAATATACAAAGGTGTACAAAGAAAAAAAATTACTTATACTTATCAACATTCCCTTCATATTATTCATATAAAAATGTAGATATATTCGCATGCATAAATATTTATTTAAGCCCTCCCATGAAAATGGACTGCTCCACTATTAATTTAGTATGTTATGTATCAATATTAAAACTATACAACAGCTGGTTGGACACCCCGACGTGGTGTAATGGTTAGCAAGCTTGTCTTGCTAGGACCTATTACAACTGAGTAGTGAGTTCGATCCTTACTGGGTACCTCTTGCCTTCGACCTTGTGCCTCATCTAAGCGGCGCTTAGTAAATCAACTATACAACAGTTGGTTTTCAATCCATACCTGGCAATTGTGTTTTGCATGAAACAGAATTTTGCTACCAGTGGGGGGGGGGGGGGGGGAAATGTATATTAATTAATATATGTAGACATAATTTTATTAGCTACATCCTCATATTTTTGAAATTTTGGAATTTCCGATTTTATTGTCTGAGTAACATCATGTGTAGAAGGGTTTTACAGAACTTGACAGCACCAGGAAATAAATATATTAAATATTTTATATGCATTATAAAAGCTTTAAACACATTTTAAAATGCCATGTTTTATTTAATGCACTTTGCCAGTTTTGGAAGTTATTTAATTATTCCTTTCAGTAAGTGCTATATAGTAAAGTATTTTAATATTATCTACTTACTTGATCTACTTTTGTTAATAGTTATATTTTTGTGGTGTGAGGATGATATACATAAATTGTACTAAGTTTAAGTAACTATTATTAGCCGATGCGTCTGTTGTCTGTGTGAACTATGTAAGAATTTAATTTTTTTTTTTTTATTATCAGTATTTGAAATACAAATGCAATCTCTCAATGAACACGAGTATTCAATATTCATAAACAATATTGTTTTTACTAAGGAGAGATTTTTTGGTGTCCTGAGTTATTCATAAAGATGAGGTTAAATATTTTAAACATTTTTATAGAAAATGATAAATCATACTTTTTATGAATCATTAAGGAATATGTACTTGTGATAAATTTTCTTTTGAATCTTGTTATCTTGCTTTTAGTTAGAGTATATGTGTATACAGTAAGTTCAGGATAATTTTTGTTTATATCAGGATAGTTATGCATGATATTTATTCTAAAATTCTTTTCAGTTGATTTTATTTTTCATTAATAGTTAGTGAAATTAGTGTTGACAAGTTTGTATTATTTTGCTCAGATGAGATGAAATTATTTTTATTTAGTTAATCATGTTTTTATAACATTTTATATCTGAGGACATTTACATTTTTAATTAAGTTTTTGCATATGTTTCTTTATTTGTAATGTAACATAATACAATAAAAAATTGTCAGTTGAATTTAATAAAAGTTTAATTGACTATTTAAACAAAAAAACAAAAAAAAAAACAAAAACAGGGAAAAAAATGAATGACCTTAAATGTGCCCTTGAAAGTATTGGATATACTTGCCTTCTCATGTAACTTCTGGCATCTGGGTAAACATTACCTAATCAGAAACCAGAAACCTCAATTATTTTTTATACTGGGGAAAAATTTGTCATCAAATGTTGTAATTCCCTTTAGCATGTATACATTGACGTCTTTTTTATGTTAATTTATTTATTCTATTTTTTAAATTTTGTATTCTATGATTCTGTTTGGATTTGGAATGGATTCATTCACATTGTCTTAATTTCCTGTTGGCGTGTACATTTTTCAATTAAATGTATGTGCACACACACACACACACTAACTAAATTCAGTTGTATATGTTAAGTTTTGTACTTTGCAGAGAAAAAGCATAATTTAAAGAGAATTGTCAGTTGGTTTGGTTGGTGCTAGTTTTTAAAGTCCTAGTTTAATTTTGATTGAACTTGGTGGGGCTTTAATGAACAAAACATTCTTGAGTAAAGCAAATTATTAAAGCAAATTAATTCCACGAATCACCACCCCTCAATCTCAGGTAAGCCACTCTCTTAGCCCCAAATCCAGCTCTCTCTGAAAGAGCGTACCATGCTTTTATGCACCTGACCAACCTTCGCTTAGCCAGTGTGTGCCCAAAACCAGCCAATAAAAATGGCTACTGTGCACACAAAGTGCTGCTTGATTCACCTTTAGACCAAAGCTGGCAATTTTACCTTTTGAGCTCTGAAATTGATTACCAACAGAACAAACAAGTGGCTTTTTAGGTTAAAATCAAAATACTAAACAAAGAAGTAGCTTGTGAGTTACGAGAAGAAAAAGAAATGAAAATAGAAAATAGATGTAAAACTCCTATAAGACTTTGACTGTTCCATGCAGTTTTGTAATCCCCCAACTGAACAAAATTATGGTTTATTGTTTAAAAAAAAACAAACTCCAGATTGACCAAACCCATTTGTGTATGGACCCTAAAAATTTAGTTGGGTAAGGTTTAAATCAAAAAGATTTCTTCATCCATAATTTTTTTTTAATGTTCACCCAATCCAAGAGCCACTAGTGGGTTACTGTGTGGTGTTGTATAAGGGTACTAAGAAGTTGTAGTGAATTACTGCAAAGAGCAAAGAGACCCAGAGTTGATACATTTTTTGCAACGCTTAAAAAAAAAAAAATTTGACTTACCTCAATAGAATTAGCATGTAAACTGTCCCAAAAGAGTATGTGTGTATGTTTGTGGGTCGGGGTGGGGGGTGATTTTTCTTTTTACATATTTTGTAAATTTATTTAAATTTTGGTTGTGAATGAGGAGATAAAAAAAAGCAGTACAAGGCTGTATCAAACAGGCTACATTTGTTGCAGTCAGTAGAGTGTTTAAGAGGAAACGGTTTGCAGGAATTGTTTACAAGCCAGAAGAACCGAAAAGTTAACAACCTTTTTGCTGTAGAAATGAAGTTCTTGGGGCTATGCAGGAAAGATAATGGCTAACTCTTGACTTGAAAAGGTCAAGATTTAATTTGTGAATAAAATTTCAGAGTTCAGGTGAAGATGTTAGAAGATAAAAGTTGAAGTAGACTTTAGAAAGAACTGGAAACCCAATCCTAAACAGGAAACAAGGAATAAACCTCTATTCTTGTTCAAAAGATTGGGAAGGAGTATGAACTGGTCGATAAGCAAACTTATCTATACCTGTTGGGATAGAAGGAAAAATAAATAATTAGGGAATAAAATTTCAGAGTTCAGGTGGAGACATTAGAAGTATAGAGTTGAAGTGGTCTAGAAGGAACTGTAAGCCAAATTCTAAACAGGAAACAAGTGATAAACCTCTACTCCTGTTCAAAAGATTGGAGAGGATGTAATAGAGAAATAACTTTTGTTGCAACTGTAACAAACTATAATTTCTCATATTATTAATGTCAGGAAAATGAAAAAAGACCTTTTAAGTTGTTCAGAAAAGCACAGATTCTTTTGTTAAAAATATATTTTTAAATGTTCATAGTATTTGTTTGGTGGAAATTTACTGCAAAATGTTTTGTTTTTCTTCTTGGCTTTGAGAACAATTTTAATTTAAAAAAAATATTTTCAAAAACTATTATTATGGAAAACTTATATTGACTTTTTGTTTTAGATTTTAATATTTTGAAAAGTAAATTTTAGTTTCATAAAATTTTTTGCTGACTGGATTAACCATAAATAAGTGATATATTTAGTGATTCTGATGATGGTAATATTCATGTAGTAGGTAAAGTTGAGTGAGGTATTTCTTTCTAAATGTCCTAGTACTTCAGGATGCAGGCAGCCATTACTCTCCACAGATTTTTTTTTTTTTATAATTGTGAATTATTAAGTTTTGCTATTGTGGTTTCTATAGCAAAGTTTTTTTTTTTTTTATGGGGAGGTGTTTCTAGCTCTATGTCCAACTGGATTTGAATTCAGATTTGTCCTTCTAGAATGATTGTCAACCAAAGCTATATTTCCTTCTATTATCGTCCTATTTAGTGGAGAGAAAAAATATAGATTTATACCTCCCACAAATATTTGTGCAAAAGTAAATGACACATGCCTGATTTCACACACACACACACACACACACACACACTAAGCCCAAAGTCTAATTATGAAAGAAACATTTTATCAAATATCTTTCAATAGAGCCTCTTTGTTAAATCACTCAACCAAAATGTTCTTTATTGACCATATAGATAGAAAATTTGTACAGTGCAATATTTTAGATCAAACTTCAGCTAACAGCTGTATGGTTATGAATTTATAGAACTGTGTTTATAAAAGATATATACACATACAGTGAGGAGCAAAATTATCCATATGGTACAATCGTGAGAAACAAAATAAAAAAAAATCACCTACTTTAAAAAAGAGTTTGTGTCCTGTGCATGAAGAAAAGGGAAAAATAAATCCTAGCTAATTACTGCTTTAAGTATATCTCATGTGTAGTCATTTTTTGCAGTTATTATTTGCACTAACTTATAATAAACGACATATGATTTTTATGATGTGGCAATGGTTTTATGAATTTACCAAATTTTTAAATTTCACATGATTAGGCATGTTACTGAAATTCCAAGGAAGATTATGCTGTAATTTGAAATATAACAGGGTAGTAACCAATGTTCAACATTTTAGTGCATGAAGGAATATAATTTTACTGCATGAGAATGCCTAATGATGATTTGAAGCAGGAAATTAAGATTAAGCAATGAAAAAAAAAATCTCAAAGAAACTAATTAAATGGCAAGGAGAATAGAAGAACAGATCAAAAATAATAATTAGAAGCCATGAAATGAGTTTGGAGAAAGCTTTAAGATTCGAACCTGAAATAAGCCAAGTAGAATTCATTAAGATTTAGTAAGACTAGATTTTCCCCAACTTACCCTGGTGTTTTCAAAGCAGTATAAAAAGATTTATGGTTTTCTAAAATTTCTCTAATTCCAAAGAGCAACATTTATGTTTATACAAAATTCTATTTATCCTCAAATGTTCATGTTGTTACCAAAATTTTGACCAATGTTTTGGCAAACTATTTTATATAAACAAGATGGGCAAGAGACCTAGACAGAGGTCCATAGAAACATAGAAGACATAATAAAGTAGCAGGGGTTCTTCATAAATCCTTCTTTCCCTGCTGCTAGTTATACTACTTATGAACTCATTGGCAAAACCTAGATAGACAAGAATACAATGCCAGGATTGAAATCTCTTAATTTATTATGACTGACTGCAAGAATAATTTTCTTTACAAAAGCTCATCAATCATGTACATAGAAGGGTTAATAATTCTTCATTTCTTATGTATTTTAAATTCTCAATTTCTTTTTGTTATATCTATTGTTAGTTATCAACAGATTGTTGATTTGTTTTTTTGAAATCAGTTTTCAGCAGAGACAAAGAAGTTACCACAGCCATGGAGTTTATACATCTGACATCTCAGTGGAAGCTCAGCAACAACTGGATGAAACCCCCATAGAATCTCATTACCTCACATCTTGCTGATGTGTAGATGTGATGAATACCAACATTGCTAAGTGACAATTTCAAGAATACTACATTTTTGGTAGTACTGGAGCAATCAACAAAGTGATAGCCAAGGTTACATAAAATTTAAAATTGTGTGCAAAGTTTACTAAATGATAAATCTTTTGAATAAAAAAATTGAAAAGTGTCATTACAGTGATGATAAAGTTAATGTATAATGTTTGTTGTGTATTCTTAAACTAATTTTAGAAATATTTTTGTTCATACATTGATTTTTGTGAGCTGTTTTATTTTTTTTATATGAAATCAGACTGCTTAACATATAGTATAGCATTTCAAGTCTATCTTCACTAGTTTTCTTTTAGATATTTCATTTAGGTTATGGTCAAATGAACATCAAATGCACATGACATCAAATGATTGTCTTGACAACTCTTTTTTTATTATTATTCACTAAATGTAATGGAGCATTGTCATTCTGAAATGGTTTTGTTTCTTCTTGAACCATGACTTCAAGTGTGCCTTCAAAAATCTATGTCTGAGCTTACAACATCTGATCCCTACCCACAAATAAAAAAAAATTCACACCATATTCATTTTGCTAATATTTCCAACTGAGGTAAGTTTCTCTTAATAGCCATCCACCCTTTCTTCTGTCTGTCTTATCAAGAGTAGTACAGTTGTCATTATTAACAAGTACCAGTGAAAAGGTGGTCTTCATGTATTCTGTGGTCCATTTCATTCAATTTTATTTATGGATATCATTTAAAAGCAGTTTAGTAAGAGTGGGGGATGGTGATCAATTTTACTACTTTATGTATCCAACATTTTGTAATTTTTGATATTCCTTGTTATCACAGCTAATCATTTAAATGATTTATATAACTTCTCATGGTGTAGGACACAATTTGTTCAAAATTCTCAATGAACTTCTCAGCTTTAGAACTTACTTTAAAGCTTTAAAATTGCAATGTGGCTATTAATTTGAGATTTTGATATTTGGGGCATTCATCCAAATGATTGCTATTCGTTTTTCTGTGCAGAATAAACCGATTTTCATCCTGTGTAAGTAAATGTTGTAATCATTTAGCAAATAAACACTTATATTGAAATAAGAATTTATTCTATATATCAATAAAACATGAAGTAACTAATAATGTAAGCTGAAGTGTATATACACAAGTGTATGTTGAAAAGTTCTTATCTTGATCCACTTTCCAAAATGTGACTGAACATTAGAGTTTGTTTTTAATCCTTTTTTGTTTAGTCAAGATTTTTTTTAGAATTTCCACATGTGTGTGATGTCTAGAAAGTAGAATACATATGGGTATAAAGCAGCAGTGGCTATGTAATACTGATTGTAACAGCCTTAACATTAAGCACATACTTATGTGACCTCACCAGAAAGATGACTGGCAGTGTCACCATAAAATGGTAGACAAACAGATGTGACATGTAATAAGATTTTTACATATTGACAGAAAGACTTATTGCTGTGTATAGCCAATATATAATGAACAGGAAGCAAATATTCATCTGGTATAGTACATTCACAAATTGGTGGACCAATCTGTTGGATAAACATTGTGTATGGTGTCCATGTTCATCCACAAATGACAACACTGTGCACATTGAAGATTTGATTCAAGGTAGGGCAAACTTCCTGATATGGTTGTGGAATTTAATCTTCCAAAGTTAGCAGTCCATGAAAAGTTAGTATACTGGTAAATGTCATTTCATTGCATTCTAAAGCAATTGACTGAAGAATGCTCCAAATATGGACAACCTGATAAGAGCGGTTTCAGTAATTTGACTTGGATGTTTTACTGTGTCTGTTTTGGCTCCTTCAAATTATTATGTTTGGGTGTGTCATTTATCCAAGAAGTGGTTCTATATAGATGACATTGTTTTTCCTATGTAAAAGTTGCTTGACACCACATTCTTTGAGGAGGGTGTTTATGCTTTCATATATTGAGGGGTCAAATGTTGCCAACATGGAAAAATGAAGGAATTTTATTACTAGTAACATATGCATAATATTTTATTTAAACATAGTATATTTGGATAGCAGTCTTTCATTCAAGTATGTTCGATTAAATATAACATACTGAACATATTTTGGTGTGTGTGTGTGTGTTTTGAATTAGGCATTTTATCTCTGGCATAAAACTTGTCAAGGAAAAAGATTGACTTTCCAAAAATAGTGAGTATGACATTTGTATAGTTGCCAGGTTAAATTTTGTAATAAATGTGCATTCAGTGAATATGAAATTGGATTTAGTATTGCATAGCAAATGCATATTTTTTGAGCATCAAAATTGAAATAAAGTTGCTTTCTTCTAAAGTAAAAGTTTTACCAATGCTTTAGTACCTAAATAATATTTGATCCCCATGGTTAGTATTTAATGAAGGTTTTGTTGAGCCCAACTGTTCATTTTGTCACATCATGTACATGGAATAATATATATTTTGCCATCAAACAGACATAGTATAATGTCTGCTTAATGGCAAAATTAGTTGAGTAGTGAAAATTGCAAATTTATCTCAATAATTAATCAGAAAATCTATGAAAAATATTTTGCAAAAATATAATTAAAATAACTAATGCATATATTTATATCAGAAGCCTGCATTATGTAATATACCTCAAACAAGATGGAGAGTGATAAGATTATAGATGTTGGACAAAAAAATTTGACATAATGGGTAAAAGCATGCTTTTTATTCCAGAACTACAAAACATTCACAATTTTATAAAGACTGACTTAGTTTCATAATGTGTTGCTCATCTTGGTCAAGACAAGATCTAGAGGATGTGCCAGAAATATCTCCCACATACTGGCAAGACATCTAGATAAAGATACCATTGACACTAATCACTTATCATTATATGGGAAGTATAAGTGAGAGGTACTTCTCTTACACCTTGTATTATTAACAGAATATGTCTTTTTTTTCTTTTTTTTTTTTTTTAATAAATGCTATATGTTAATTAAATTTTATGCACAGACAGTTGCTGATGTCATGGTTTTTAACTGAAACATAAATATCCGATTTTCTTTTATTTATAAAAGAGATTATTCTGATTTTTTTTATTTATAAAAGAGAGTGGGGATGAAAAGTTCTTGGTTCAATCCCCTTCTTCTTGAAGTCTGCTCAAGATGACCAAACAGAAATTTTATTTATTTGCTTTTGGAATTTTCTCCCCCACCCCCAATCTGTTTGAGACTGGTCATTCATTTTTTTTTTTTTTTTTTTAAATCTATTTTTTAATGAAAATAAATATGCAGAATTTGTTTTTGTTTAAGCAGTGGGCACATTAAAAACAATCTTGGTTTAGAATGCTCTTCAAGCTCTCAATTTTGGCAAACCTGAAGGAGACTACCACCACCTTTAAATTTGTTGTTTTTCATTTTTCTTTTTTACTTTGTTTCTATGACATCTTATCAGTTACACCCTAAACTCTGATTGACAAAAGAAAAAAAAAAAATGAGAAAAATTTCAATATTTAAACACTTTTAGATGGTGGGGGAAGGCTCAGTTTTTCATACAACGTTATAGTAAATCAATCCTCCATTTTGGAACCACTTGCCAGTACATCGTACTGGCAAGTGGTTCCAAAAGTGGTAATGTCGTACTCAGTACGACATTACCACCACCTGTAAATTGGTTGATTATCAATTTTTCTTACTTTTTTCAGTGCGATCTTATTGATTAATACCTATACTTTCCGATTAACAAAGAAAATTTGAAAAAATTTAAATATTTAAACAATTTTAGAGAAGAGGGCTCAGTTTTTCAATCGATTCTTTCTGTGCAATTAACTTTTTTGCTTGCACATATTCAACAACTAAATCCTTTGTGAAATTTTTGAATAAAGCCATTCTTGAAGTTTCCGAGGAAGATGTCATCGTAAAAACTGAAGAAAACTTGAAAAAAATAAAAACAAGAGCAACAACTCGTCCCCCCCAAAAAAACAACAACAAAACGACTCCAACGTGAGTGGTTCCAGAAGGAGGATCGATTTACTTATAACGTTGTATGAGAAATTGAGCCCCCCTTAAAATTGTTTAAATATTGAAATTTTTCCAAATTTTTTTTTTTTTTTGATAATCGGAAACTTTATGTAATAATTGATAAGACTGCGATGAAAAAAGTAAAAAAAAAAAAAAGAAATGAAAACCAACAAATTTAAAGGTGGTGGTAGTCTCCTTCAGGTCCGCCTCAATTTTTTATCAATCGGCTTAAGATTAAAAACGATTTAGCATAGCTAACATTTTCTCTGGCATGAGAAACGTTGTCTCGTCTATTCATAGATGTTTTTTAGGTGGTTTCATTGAATGAAATGCTATATTGTCTCCATCTTCTCCATAAATCAGCTCGGCAACAAAAACCATTTGTACACTGAAAACGAAAAATTTAAATTTACAATCTTCAAAATCATTTTAAGAAATAAATAATAACTATATTTAGACAGCAAAACAATTTTTGGTCTCATAAACAGTAAACACTCTAAAACAGAAACTCATTTATGTTGAACACACGCAATTATGTCTTTATGCTTAGTAAGTTGTATGTTTTTTTTTTTGTTTTTTTTTATCTCCTTACCTTCTCTATCTTAAAATTACTATTTCCATAGGTGAAAGCGGACAATGTGTCCGAACCTGTGATATAGTGTCGACCTGGAGAGATAGATGATAGGTGTAACTGTAACACTGCAACTATCTCAAGTTAAAACCTTAAAGCACTTAATTTAAAAGAAAAGTGCATCTATAAAATACCGAAGTAGGTGAGAGGCGAGTAGAAAGTTTTTATTAGAAAGTTACACACACACTAGCATAGGCTAGCGCTAGCGAATGTTTTTATAATTTCATACGTTGACAGACTGAGGTCATGAAGGTCACTAATGGAAAATGGAAAACTTGTTTTTCTAAACTAAGTGTATCAAAATAGAAAGAGAAGGCATTTAAAAATATTGTTTAAAGTTTAGACAGGTATGTCCGGCAAAGAGTCGTATATTTCTCTTTAAGGTGGACATAGTTTTTTTTTTTTTAACTTTGACCTCAAAATGTCCTTTCATGTTACTTACGTAATAATATTTGTTTGAGTGTTTCACAGAGAACAGTAACCAGTTTCGTTTTAGCCCGATTTAAATTTTCGTTTTGGCCGCGAAAAATTAAATGTTAAAATTTAAAAGTAATTATTGTGACAATTAAATTATAATTGCAAGCGTGTGCTCTTGTCTTTATTTTTATGACTGAATTAAATTCTCAGTGAATTCAATTTGAATTAACAGATTTTTAAAGGAAAAACTTAATTCATAATTCTTCTGAAACCACTTTATGACTTGTTGTGTGTTATTGATTTGGTTTGGTTAAAGTACGAAATTCTTGAAAAAGAAATAGTGACCATTTTGCCAGAATTGGTCGGAACTAATACGGAAAAGATGTTTTTTCTTTCAAGGACATTTTTTAAAAAATTTATTTAAAATATATTTATTTATTTTTTTTTTACATTCGAGAGTTATTTTTTTCAATGACCTTGGAAAAGACTCTTTATACTGAATGCTCCTTTGATACAATTGCGTTTTTTTTCTCTCCAAGAAAACAACCAATAACCCTGATTTAATTTAGCTAAACAAACAAAAAACAAAAACAAAAATGCTTTTTTTGTAGTTAAATTATTTTTTTAAATAATACCAAGTGCTGGGATCAAAATGTGCTGATCATGTGATTGTGATGTTTAAGCTTGTCATTCATTTCACCGCATTTCCTTTGTAACTTTGTAAAAATGCTAAACAAAATTAAAAAAAGAGAAGAAACCGTATCAATGGAAACGCGTTCCTGCTCGTTGGCCTTTCTTTTTGTCGGTTACCTGTGCAGTAAACCACTTTATGTATCGGCGAGCTAGACTTTGATAATAATCTAGGGAGGAATAAGAAAACGATAGTGTGAATGAAGCATCGTTTTTAGTTTCGAGCGAGTCAAAAAAGAGTGAATGGGTTTGTAGTTGCTGCTATGAAGACGGAGTGCTTGTTGCTACTGTTGTTTCTGATGCCATAATTCTCATAGTGGAGGCCACCGGTTGGCTGGTTCCATATTCCTTGTCGCTTTCTAGAAAAAAATTACTTTGGCGACTGTAGTCAGTGTTCAAGCCCTGTTAATTCAATCTATTAGCAAGTATTCGTCTGTAAATTGCTTTTTTCTTTTTGTAATATGATATTTGAACATTTGTGTAGTGGAATCTTCCTACTCTGTTACTTAATTAGAAGAATAGATCCTGAGTCATGTTCAAATTTGAAATATACACTTTACTTTTTACGATATTCTTTCTCTGGTGATAGATACGGTTTTGTCTACTGTGTCTGAAGTTACTGTTCAAGCCCAATATAAGTTAGAATTTCAAAATTTTCAGTTGTCGATGCAGGAAATTCATGACCAATAAAGAAGAATAAAAATTATTTTAGCTAGCATATCGTTCCTATCCCAATATTGCCTTTACGTACTTCTGCAATACCCACAGAATACGTTGTTTTTACCAGTTCTTTCCAACATGTTTGTCTTGATAATTTCAAACAAAAATTTAATTAAAAAAAAATGTTTAAATATGCACATTTCCTTTGACTATCAATGTCCTAGGTGATAAAATAAATGTTTTTTAAACTCATTTTTGATAATTTTTCCACACACACACACACACACACACACACACACACACACACACACACACACACACACACACACACAGAGGGTTTTAAATAGTAACAATCTGAGGCAATTAAAGCCTACAATCATTTGACCTTCAGGTGAGTATTAGTAATAATTAATATGAAATTGACATTCTGTTTGAATTTAAACTTAGAACAAAAACAGCAAACTGCAACGTGTAGAGAATATGTACAAAAAAGTTAGCAACAATAATTCAGATTTTCAGCCCCCCAAAGTTAACAAACGATACACCCTCTAAAAGTAAATAAATATTAATGACAACTGAAAATTTTGTGTTGAATCTGTTTCAGTTTTGTTTACATTATATCCATGGTGTATTGCCTAAAAAATAAATGTAATATATATTCAGGAAATTGGTAAACTATAGACTCCATTAAAACTTGAGAAAACACATTTTTGGTTACTTGATATATATATATATATATATATATATATATATATACACACACACACACACACACACACACACGCACACATTGTAGCCTAATGAAGAAAGCATTTATTTTTATATAACAATTTACTTTTTAAAACAATATCCTATGTAAATTCACCTAGTGTTTCTCTGTTACTTGTATATTAAACATGATATAGTGAACATTTCAGCTAATAACCTAGTGTCAGATTACTGACTTACTCATCTACCCTTGTGTGTTTATAGGTTACTTGTTTTGTATAAGAATAATTTCAAGTATTTTTATTTTTTTTTATTTTTATTTTATAATTAGAGCTACATAATGGTTAACATTATCAACTCATATTTGTCTCATATTGTAATCTTGTGTGATATGTTGACTGATGTGACTGTATTTTACTAAGTTTCAATAAGTGGTAAGTTAATCTTCTTCTAGAAAGTGCTTGATGTGACTTATGCCAGAATTCAACATTTTTTTATTGTTAGTATAACTTTTTGTAGTAATTATTCTTGGGTGCTTATTATAATCACTAAGTGATATGTATTGGCAATTCATGACCTTTTCAACTTTATTCTTAGTTATTTAGATGTAATAAAATAATTTAATATTTTTCTTTTTCTTTCTATCGTGATTAATTTTTTGTACAAAATTTTTAAAGCTATTTTATTTTGTTCCTCAACAACTTGGTTTAATATTAGATGGGAGTGAAGAATGTATACATTTTACATTATTATATCTATATTTTTTGTCAGGGGCACAATTAAAGTAACCTTCAAAGTAACCAGTATTTAACAAAACAAAAAAATGCTATTGAGTTTATATGGGTGCAATATTTGAAGAAGTTAATTTATAGAATTAACACTATGTATTTGGCCAGCACAGCAATATAATTTTGATAATGTATTGAAATGAGATTATAGTCTGGTTAATAATCGTATTTAAACTTTTTTGAGTTTAATGGATCTGATTTCAGCTAAGCTGGAGGCCAGCCATATTTTGATTTTTTTTTTTTTTTTTTGGCAATTTAGTATTATCAAGAATAAAATCTTGTTTTGAATTATAATCAGTCCTGTTTATAAAAACCAAAAATGTTAGTTTTATAATCTTTCTGAATGATAATATCCTTATTATTTCTGAGTTCTTTAGATGCTTACTATAAGGCTTCAGATAAGAGTGAAGTTCATTTCCTGTAATTATGTTTACTTTTTATGCTTCCAGCCTTAAGCAAGGCTTATAATTCAGGGAGAATTATGACATTTATCAACATGCAGCTTTAGAATTCTTGACTTTTTGCTCATGTTTTCTATATTATTTTCATACTTCCAATGTATATTTCTGAGATTTTACTGTAATGTCTTGGTATTGTTATCATCAGAAATGTTTTTAATGATTTTGAACTCTGTTTCAGTGTTTTACACATGGTAACACATCAAATGAAAAGAATATAGTAAAATATTTTAATGTCTTTAGTTTCAGTAGTCATCAGAGATGTAGCAGATGCTCATAAAAAATCACTTTCACCCTTTTTGAAGAAAACAACTTCTACATCACTTAGAACAAAAGTGAAATGAAAGCAGAAATTGCTTATTTGGATAGAAAACAATGGTACTAATAAATTTCAGCTTGATATCTTTTAAATATAAAGTGTCAAAGTTGGTAAAATCATGCCTACAGCATCAGAACTCATTTTAATGCATTTTTTTGTTCAGAGAGAATACATTTTTTTTTTTATCTCATCTGATATATCTGAAAGTGATATGACAAAATAAGTGAATGTGCAGTAAAAATATGAATTTTTTAAAAACTGTACACATTATTAAATGTGGACATGAAAATAGGCAATTTTGAGGATATTAAAAACTCAAACAGTTTTCAAACAATTATTCTGAAACACCTGTAACAGTAATAGTTACTGCATACAGGAAAAATCTCTCTAGTACCTTGTCTAACATACTATTTGAAAAATTCTCAAACACTGTTTTTTTTTTTTTATTTTGACTTTTTTTCATAATAGTATCAGAAGAAAAATATGGCAAATACAACTGATCTGATTACATTTTTGAAATCAATAGGAAATGTCATCCTTATGCTATATCAAAAATATGAATATTAGAATTTTGATGAAAGGCTCTTTTGACAGAATGTATGAAATTAAGTGAAATTTGAAAGATTTTTTAATGTCAAAAACTAATAGTGATACCAACTTAATATTTGAGATTTTTTCTATCACACGTTTTTGCTTCTTTTAGAATTTGATAGGATGGCATGGGAAAGTTTCCTAAAATTGGATGATTTGATATCAAATGGCATATATAATTATCTGTTGTATAGTTATGCCTTAAAAAAAAAAAAGAAACAATTATGCATCTACTTATCAAAAACTGCACTTTATGTTCAATTATCTATATTTATGTAGCTGTTTCTTGTCTTTATCTTATACATACACACCCTCTTCTGATCATCATACATGTTGAATAGTTTATAATTGTTGGTTTTGTCTTCAAAAGAAAATATCTAAGAAGGTATTGTTCCACTTTTTATGCAGACTCACTGATGGCTGATGAGGTCAGTATAGGACTAGTTTATCTTGCAACAGCACAGAAAGTGTGAAAGATAAAGATTTTGATTTAATCTTAGGTTTTATTGCTTTGTTACTTCTCCTCAGTATTGGTTTTGTAACTTGAAAGTTCATGACACCTCTTGGAGTGAAATTTTTAATCTTCTCATTGAAAATTGTGATTTTTTTCTTAGGTGAAAGCAGGCATCAAAGGTTTTATGCCAGTATAGAAATTCAAAGTCAAATCGCAATTTACTTTTTGGTTCATTCCTGCCTGTTTGGCTACAATAGTCTACAGGAATCACTTCTTCCGGTTATACTAACATAATAGTTTGAATCATAACAGATGCCTCTTTATTCTGCTCTCAATGAGTGTAAGCATGTCCTCAATGAGGCTAAATTGCTATTCACTGATATAATGAGACACCATATTGCCTCTCACAAGTTAGGTTCTGGAGATTACTTTAATTTAAAAGTGTTTTATTGGAATTTAGGTCTCATCATTTTACTGTTGAAGTAGATGTAATTGTAAGTTATATTTTAATAGTTACTTGTACTTCTTGCCTGTAAAACTTTCTTCTGGTTTCTTGCTTCCATACCATCTATGATTTTCAAAAATTTAAATAAAACTTCAATCACCATTTTCTGTCTTACTGCTTCCTGTTCCTTTATTGTCCTTACTAAAGTCTTCTCATTTTTGTTTACTCTCAGTAACCTCTGGCATTTTAGTAGCATTATTGCTTTGCTTGAGCTGAAATTATAACAAAAAACAATAAAAACAAAAGCAGTTTGTACTGCCCACTAGTCTTAGTTAAATCTCTTCTTTAAGCAGTTCTTATATTTCTTCTGTGATGCTTCTCTGTCTCACTGACCTGTCGCCAGTTCCCTAAATAGCAAAACCTTTATATGCTGTGATAAATGACTTGCTTGTAATGACTTATTTATTAAAATGCTTGTTCAATAAATTGTTTCTTCAGTATTCATGTACATTAATGCTTTTGTATGTTCTGTTGTTTGAGAAAAATGAGTGAAGCTTTTATTTGATACAAAAAATTGGTGACATTTTTTTTCTTTTTTGTACAAGTATTGGCATTTCTTTTTTGAATAGCTTAAAATATAATCTACTACAATTAAAATGTATCTTTTATACAATATATATTTTTGGCTGATAAAATGCCCTATTCTAACCTTCAAAATGCCCTATTCTAACCTTAAAAATTAATATATCTCTAATCAGTCATTCCTGTAAACTTCACTAAATCATTACCTAGGTTCCTCTGCTCATTTTCTTATATTTAGTAGGAAATGCATTTGATAAAAGATTTCTTCTAGCATGGACAATAGACTGAGAACAGTCTACTCTTATGAATTGAAAAAACTGTTCACTTTCAAAGACAAAATACACTTGAAGGAGGCCAGATGGTACAGTAGTAAAAATATGGCTATAACAATCTAGATGACAGTACTATTCAGAATATATCAGGTATATAAAACTAATTTTCACTTGTGTTGTTTTTTTTATTTGCTATATACCTGTTTGTATTTGTATATGTTTTTGTGAAACTTGCCACACCCTGTATATTCTTTTAAAAGTAGGTTGTCAAGAAAATGTGTGAACAGGAGTGAATACGTGACAAATACAGTTAATGCAATTTGGGTTTAAATTTACCTGAACAGAGAGTGTCTTCTATGTCTCTTATGTAGTTAGCTTTCTTAGTAGTTCAGCCAGTTTTAAAGTCTCAAGTCATCTTCCTCTCCCTTCAGTAATTTCAACTATAAATAGGAAAGTTTCTGTCACTGTCATGTACATATACAAGCATTTCAATTAAATACTTCACATAATAATGAAAAAAAAAATTGCCTGCATAATCTATGTCAGTGCAATTAATTCAGTTGTGAATATTAATCATACAGATTAATATATGCAGAAGATATTTTGGATAAAAATTCAGTTCATAAATATGTACATTTGTTTTGGTATGTTCTATGTGCTATGTCCCTTCAGAATGTTGGTGATATGACTTTTCACAATTTCATGTCCTTTGTAAATCTTACTAAATTTTGTCTTTTTGTTATTCCCCTAAACCTTGTTCTGCCATTATTTTCCTCTGTCTGGTGAATAATATTTTTCTCCTTATGTGACTGAAAAATTTCAACCGATTCCTCCTGATGTTAAGTATAAGTGTCCTTTTTTTCCCCCCCATTTTCTTTAAAACTTCATTGTTGCTCACATTTTCAGTTTATGGTATTCTCAGTATCCTTCTGTAGAACCACATTTCTGTTGCTTCAAGTCTCTTTATCTTTGAGAAGATTGTCAAACATATTACATAACAACTCAATACTTTTTTCTTTGTTTCTAAGGAATTGTTTTTTTGTTTCTAGATACTTTGCATAGCTTTTGGAAGACATCTTTTGCTATCCTAATGCACCTTTGCTATTTCAGTGTCACACTTTCCAGCTTCTGTTAAAACACTTCTCAGATATTTAAATTTTTGTACTTGTTTGATTTTGGTATCTCCAATTTGTCATTTGCATGTTGGGCTGTTCTTTTAGTTAACAACCATGCATTCTATCTTTGGTATTTTTAATTAAGGAGAAAAGCAAAAGGAGAGAAAGGAAATTTAAGACTAGTTGATACAAAAAGGTGTAAGGATATAAAAAATTGACCTTGGTCATTAAATTACTTTCTTATAACCACCATGGTAAGATAAATTGACAAAATGGAATTTAACTATCTATAATTCTAGTTTGTTTCTAAGATATTTACTAAATTTAGCAGTATGACACTAAGTCAGTTGGGAGAAAATGTGATAAGATTACACCAGACTTTCCAAGGGAAGAGGGACCATCATTCTAGAAAATAATTTTTTATTAATATGAAGACTAGTCTGAATGAATCAATGTATAATAGTGACAACATGTTGTTTCAAAAATTCATACACAATTGAGGTCAAAGAGTATAGGGGTGGAAATATTGGGATAAAGACAACAAAAATCAGAGACTGTGTTTGAAAGAACTTGTATATAATATTACAGCATAATTCATGGAAATGATTATTGCATTTAACTCTAATTTTGTTTTAATTTTATATTGCCAAAAATGAGTTGGCATATAATTTTATAATATGTGATAAAAGAATAAAATATTTGCAAGCTTTTCTTTTTTTTGTTTTCATTTTGAATATTGAGTGCTATTTTTATTTTCTCTTAGGTATTTATTTAACTTGTATTTTTTTGCAAATTTCTGCATTATACAAACTTTTATTGTCACACAATTTACAAAGCAATAATTACTTAATATTCTAAAGGCTTACAATGATTTCTTGTTTGAATACTGTCATTTGTTTTTAACTTTATCAAAAATATTTATCTATGAGAAAAGGTATGTTGGTAATTTTGATATGCTAAAGAAAATCTGTAAAGTATTTCCTTTTTAATAAGGAAAAAATACCTATATGCTAAGGCTTGTAAGATGTATAGGAAGAAAATTTATTCTTTCTATTACATAACTTATTTTTAATTTTATAAGTATTCCATTTTAGTATTGTTAATCTCTTTTTGTGTTTACTTCATGAATATTTATTTTAGGTATGCACAGCATTAGTAAAACTTGCAAAATTGCTGTGAATTTTGAAATAGCATATTAATGTAGAAGGATATTAATAAAACTCATAGATTTTTATTTTATGTGGCTTCAATAATTTTCAATTATAACCTCAGTATGTGTTGTGGAGTAAAATATAGAAGATTCTGCACTGTATGTAAGTACAAATGTCGGTCCCCTAGGTTTGGCATACTGGTGAGAACTTTGTATTATCATGTATTAACGCAGAGTAACTTACCAGGTCGCTGACTTGTATTTTCTCCCTGGCTACTTGCTACACTGTTACTTATATTAGGAGGGAGAGTCCACTATCCCCAGACCGATGAGTTCATCATAACAGTATTACATCAAGTTTGTACAACTTTTAAACACAATGTAGTGGATTTGGCCTACTCCTTGATAGTAGTTTTGAGAGTGTTGATGTTGGAATGGGAAGTCTTTTTGGTTGCCTGCTCCAAAATGATCCACATGGTGTGGTCTTGTGATTTCATGTCCAGGTTGGAGAAGAACCAAAAAAAAAAAAAACACTGGCCAGAAATCAGCAAAATTAGGTTTGCAGAACTTGTGTGTGGCTGTGAGCACTGTCTTGGGTCCACACATAGTTACCATCTGGGCCATTGTATTTGAGTCATGTGAAAACATGTTATTCCAAGATTTTACAAGAATAATTGACAAGCCTATACTTATACAAGAATTGGGCATTTGTTTCATTGATGATCTCAAATATTGACACAATACATGACTTGAACTGGGTATTTAGTTTTAAAGATGCTCTTGACATTGATGTTTAATACTGCAAGATATTGGTCATTTTGGTTGTTTAAAACAGCATTCGTTGTGAAATTTGTGACTTTCCAGGTTCCTTTTCATGAAGAGATACATGGATTTGAGGCTGTCATAGATAGCCAATCTTCACACCTCTTTTAGCTCAGTATTTATCATATACATAGATGTTGTTAGGTCTTTTGACTTACTAAAGGTCCTAATCAATGCTGATTCAGTTAAGCATCTTACTTCACACAGCCTCCTTTCGGATAAACAATATGGCTTTTGTTTTAAGATTTAGCATGCTGACTGTCTCCACAAGCTGCATAGCTTGATCTCTAGATAAATATTTTGCTTAATCCAGTCAATCCTAACACACTGTGTAATGAAAGTTGTATTGAATGGACATGCTTCTAGATCATTTCACATTCAGTTATGTTATTTATTATCCTCATCAATGACCTTCCTGATTTCACCAATTTGAAACTATTTACTCCTGTCTTGTTAGCAAATCTAACAAAGTAAAATTGTCAACTGCTCTCAAAGGACCTCCAATTAGTGATTAACTAGATCAAAGAATGACTTGTAAATTTTAATGCCTCCAAAACAAAACCGCTTTCATTTGATCATCACAGAAGAAAAACTTTTTGCCTGCCATCAGCATGAGTGATGCTGATGGCAGGCAAAAATGAGCCTACAGGAAAGTGGCTCATGGTGCCTTTGTTTCACATGACATGAAGTGGAGTGATTATATTAAATCAATTGGTAGGTCTAGTGCTAGAAAAGTTTGTTCACTGTGCCATGCCCAAAAAATTCTCACCATAATCTTTCACATAAATCTACCATTTTTCTGTGCATTGAATGCTGCTGCCATATCTGGTCTAGTGCTCCTACTATATATCTTGAAATTCTTGACATAATTTAAACATGTGTCTGTAATGTAATTGAGCCTGATCTGGCATCTTGAGTTCAGTCACTTTCTCACCACTATATTATGGCTTCTCTCTCTGTCTTTTCAATAAATTTTTTCATAGCAATTGTTCTGATGAATTTTCCTCCTTGGTGTCTTGGACTACATCCATTTAAGCATGTTTACTGTTGAAATAGCTACATGTAACCATAAGTTCCATTATTATAGTTTTTTTTTTAACTTCTTGCCTGTGTAACTCATGTGTGATTTCTTGTTTTCCTGTTACCTATAATCTTTAAAAATTTAAATGCAATGTCAATTGTTATCTTTTGTCTTGAATCCTGTTTCTTTATTGTCCTTTTTTTCTCACTTCTCACTAAAGTCTTCTTATTCTCTTTCACTTCCTGTAACCCCTTGTAACCTAGTGACATTATTGCTTTGCTTGGGGTAAAATGATTAAAAAAAAATGCTGTTGCTCATGTCTGATCTTCTAGACATTGTAGACAGTGTGTAACACTGTTGTGGATACTTTTAGATTTAATTGTGGAATTATCTTCCAGTTTCTTGATTTCCAGTCACCTTTTAAATGCAATATTGTTATCTTTTACTGTTTTCACTCCTTAATAATGTTTTTCTTTTTCTTGTATTCTTTCACATTCAGTAACCCCCTGTGTCCTTGAGGCTTTGTTTCCTTGTTCTGGGTGAAATGCTAAAAAAGAAAATTTGTATTAAGCAAGTCTGACACTATTTGCTGTTTTTCCTTCTGTGAAAGTATTTTTCATGATATTCCTGAAAAACAGGTGTCTCTTAATAGCAGTTGGTATATTTTTTGTTTTGCATTTGATGTAGTGGTTGATTCAGTACTATTTGCAGTTCCAGGCATCAACTGGGGGTCCTGGAATATATCCTCACTGTGCATAACTATTTTGCTTAAACAACAAATTTTATTATATTGGTTGTTGATATATTCATACACATGCTTTTTCTGTCATTCTTGCATGCCACTGACAAGATCATAATGAAGTAAGAAAATTTATTTTATGTAGGAAATAATTTTTTTTTAAAAGCTAATTTTGAATAATTTTCTTTGTTTCAACTGTCTGATATTTTGTTTGAAAAATTCCTATTCAGGCTGTCAAAAAATATAGTCTGGAACAGATTGATTATAGGAACAATAAAACAGAAAAACTTAAATATATCAACAAAGTCCTCCCACTTCACTCAAAATTGCCTATGCAATTTCAGATATCTGAGATAATGTATGCTTTAAATATAAAACAATGTTTTTCTATACAATATATACAATAACTCTTATTTATTAATTCAAATCACTAGCTCATCACCATATACTTGGGGTAACTATCATATTTAATCTTAACCATTCAATTATTTAGACTGTCTATTGACTAATAAGGGTTAGCAAGTGTCTCTCTCAAAGGAATTTGCAAGTGCCCTACTGTTACAACCTTGTGCCATGCTATAAAAAGCTTCCAAATTAACTTTTGGATGTCTGTTTTAGAGTGATAAATGACAAGCTTGGCACTCAAACTAATTTGCTAGTATATAGTGGTGCTTAACTATAATACAGCTTACAGCCACATCATGTTAAAACACCAGTTCCAGTATGATCACTGATGTTAAGTAATGTCAAACTTAGCCATTACCAAATGGGTGACTATTTGAGAATACCAGGTACTGTAAGCTTGGATGTGTCTGGCTTGGAATTATTAATTGAAGAGTCAAGTTTCAATTTTTGTTGGGTTTGTTAGATTCACTTATGTGCAAATACTCTTTGGAAAGGTATAAATCCAGCTCTTCTCGCCACCAACTATGGATTAATTAAAAATTACTTGTATCACTAAACCATTATTACCCCTTCCCTCCATAATTCTTAGAATATAAAAATATTTTTATGTTTTTAAATAACCTGCCAAAGGTAGATAAGCTGTAGAAAATGAATCAGTCAACTGTTATACAGCCTTGTACCGGATTGCTAAGCTTAGTAAACAGCGATAGAATTATAGTTATCTTTGTACAAATGTTTCCAGTAACCTTGCTAAATGTGTAATTGTTGTATTGTTGAGGTGAATGATGCACAGAGAAGAATGCTTAATATATTTATTCAGCACAATATCCAGTGTTAATGAATATATACAAAATATACAGAACAATAAGTTACAAACAAGACAAAACTTACGAGCAAAAGAGGAGAGTCTAAATAGTGAATAGCTGACAATGTAAATCAGTCTGAATATTAATGTACTTGTTGCAACACATTAAAAATGACCCTTTAAATACATACTTGTAAACTCTTTCAGGCTATTAGCCAGTCTATTGGTTAAAGTGCTGAAGGGGTGCTAGCTACTCTACAACAGTAGTAGAAAATATATTCTCTGAAAAGAAAAATAAATTACTGTGTATTTTTGCACATAGCTGATATTACCACTGAAAGTATGTATGCAGATTTGTTTAGTGTATGATGGGTTAACTGTACTGTGTACATAGCAGGTACTAATATTATTTCCAATACTCCTACCTAATACTTGAAAAAGAAAAGATAAAACATTATTGATTGATAAAGTGTGTGTACATTTTTTTTATTTTTTTTATTTTAAGCACCTGCTGTTAGTGATGTTCTTCCCTAGTTGAAAACTGGTCAAGTTAATGATGAAGAGAAACCACGTGACTAAAGAACAAAAGATCTTCATTTCTCTGAGTCAGGTAATGGATACAAAGATGACAATTTACACTTTGGTTAGATCTTATTCTCTCCAACACTTTTTTTTATAAATGAGGTGTTGGGGCAGTAAGGAAAAAGGAGTGTAAATTGTTGTTTCTACAGCTTCCCTAACATATTGTCACCATGGCAACTAATTGCACTTGAATTGTTGCTCTCATTAGACATTTTAGGAAATGAAAAAATATTAGTAGAAAGACAGCAAAATATTGAAAGGATAGTGTGTGATTTATGAATTTGTTCTCTTTAGCTATTATTGCTTATTAGCAGTTGATATGCAGTTACTTGTGTCTTTAGTGCAAAAATATTATTTTTGTGTTTGCTCCTGCTTTTTATCTCTAATTTTGTTTTGTAAGAAACTGACATTTTACCAACACAAATATAATATCTCAGTCTATGCTTCTATCCTTCCTTTTATATATAATTTTCCTTACAGACTTTGCTTCAAAAACCAGCAATTTTGTATGGATCTGAAATGTACACAATTAAAACAACTATCCAGGAACAAAAATTGGAATATATTCACACCCCCAAACCCTCATCATCATCATTTATCCATCACACCCAGATGGTGCATAGGGCAGCAACTTTTTGTTGCTGTTTCTGTAACAAACTGTTTTTTACGGGGCAGAGTTGTTAGCCCTGCACCCAACCCCCAAATGTGGAGGACTGGTGGACCATTCTTGGTCCTTACGTTTATAGCACCTGGTATTCCCAAATAGTCACCCATTTAAGTACTGACCAGGCTCGATGTTGCTTAACTTCGGTGATCAGACGGGAACCGGTGTATTCAACACAATATAGCTGTAGACACCCCAAACCCTAGCAAACTTAAATTGAGACCAATTGTAGCAGGGCCAGCCTGCTCAATAAGCAGACTAAACAACTTAATAGATAAAATATTATGACCATACACCATAAAAATAAAAAGCTACATCAGAAGCAGCATATATTTCCTAAGCTTCATACTACAAAAAGTAGACCCAGGTGTACTCATAGTAACATTTGATGTGAACTGCCTGTACAGCAACATACCCCATGAACTAGGAAAACAAGCCATTACATTTTGAATTGAGAAACACCCAGAAATATTTCCCACACGCTTCACAAAAGAATTTATTATACAAAGTATAGAACTAATTTTAGACAACAATTCCTTCCAATTTAACAACAAAAATTATATTCAAACAACAAGTATTGTGATGGGAACAAAAATGGCACCGATGTATGTGACACTCACCTTAGCATATCTAGAAGAAAGCTTAAACAATCAAACAGGACATAAATATGGAGAAGACATAAAAACAGAATTCACTAAATCATGGAAGAGATATCTAGATGATTGTTTTATCTTTTGGAGATCAACATGGGAAGACATAAATAAACTACACAATTTACTACAAAACTTGCACCCCAAAATTAAGTTCACACTAGAATATAGTTATAAAGAATTGCCATTCCTGATATACTCATAAAAAACAAAAAACAATTATGTTATCATAGATATTTACCATAAACCCACAGACACCCAACAATAGCTCCATTTCAAGAGTCACCACCCTAAAAGTTGTCTAAAATCCATCCCCCACTCCCTAGCATGACAAATTTGTACAATAGTAGCTGACAAAACCTTTTGTAAAATATGCCTAGAAAAACTATGAAAAACATTACAAATAAGAGGATACCCCACTCAACCAATAAATAAGGGTTTCCAACTGGCAGAAGAAATGCCATTAGAATCTCCCTGGAATTAAAAAAAAAAAACATGAAAAAGAAGAAAACATTCTAGCATACATTTCCACACACAACAAAAACCATCCAGAATTATTTACAAAGATCAAAACACACACAGAGTTCCTTAACAAAAATGATAAAATAAAGGAAATCTTAAAGACAACTAAAATAATTAATAACAAACGCCAACCCAAAAATTTAAAAAAACATCCTAACCTCATCAAAATTTGAGCAACACACAACACAGGGGGTCACAAAATGCAACAAAAAAAGATGTGGGGTATACAACATAATAATAGAAGGAAAATATTTCAAGTTCGAAAACACATCTACATTTGAAATAAAAACAGAACTGAGATGCACCTCTAAAAAAGTAATTTATACACAAAAATATATACGTGGAGATGACACAAGGCCTGAATAAATGTGTAACCCTGCACAGATATAACATTAAACTAGCCAATAACAGGAAATTGTATGTCTCTCAATATTACATGAATGCAGTGGAGGTAAATTCAGAGTAATGCCTATCTACCAAAATGCAGATTATGACAGACTCATGATGCAGGAAGAAATAATTATAAAAAAAATACAAGCCTTCCCTTAACAAAATAACATGAAAAACCTAACACACACACACACACTAAATTCAAATAGTATCTCCAAAGCAATAAAAAGAACTAGATAACCCGTAGAGTAGAATTGAATCAAAATTGTTTTCAACAATTTTGAAGTATAAAGATGAAATCATTTTTAGCCAGTCAGTGAAAAAATTCTTTACAGACAACAAAGCTGACAGAAGAAACTTAACATGCTAGTGTGAAAAACCCAACATGCATGCACACATTTAAACTCTCTGACCTGGTCACCACTTGACTTATTTATTTATACATGATACCTTGGCCATCAGAAAAGCAAATGGATCTCGATATGTGAAGTCACAAGTTTATTCACCTGAAGAGTCAACTTTAGACTTGAAACATGTGTAGTGTCACAAATATCATTATGGGCACTTAATATATTATACAAGAAGCAAGTAATATTAATAATAATAATAGCAGCAATAAATCTACACTTTAAACAAAACATTCATTGTTTCTCGCATTTTTTATTATATATATATATATATATATATATATATATGATCGACTCAATCGATTAAAAACTTAATTGGGTGATTAAAGTTTATTGCTTTACTCACCTGCCGTTGAATAGAAATCTTGTAATGAAACGAGTCTCTTCAAATATAGAAAAAGGAAATCATATTTCTTTTACAACCCAAAAGTATGCCATTGAAGATTTCCAAGTTACTTCGAGTGATCTACAATGACATTATTAAACTCTTTGGTCTTATGCATGGCACCTGATCTCGCATTTATTGTCCCAGTCAGTGTAAACATTTGTTTAATTAACACTTCCAGAGTGGAGCCAAAATGTCTTTATCGCCCAGATTAAAGACGTTCACAGATTCACTCATTTGGAAAAATATCCTTGACTCAAGATTCACACTTTGTTTATGTAAGGCGACTATTAAAAAAATGGAGTCGGTCTAGTAAAATGATTTTGGGGTGAGTAAATTTTCCCCCATTCTTGACCGCTGGTCAAGTGATTTCCTTTTCAAATCTCAAAGGCTGTATACATATATATAATCTGTATTTGTGTGTGTGTACATGTATGTGTATATGTGTATGCTTCCTGAGTACATGAGCAATGATGAGGTGTTAGTATGCAAATGAAAAGAAAACTCATACTTAACATCAGGAAGAGACAGCAGAGGTTCCTGGAACAGATAATGAGGAAAGAGGGCCTAGAGAATCTAATACTCACAGGACGGATAGAATGAAAGAAGGACAGAGGAAAGTAATGTGAGACATATTTGATAGGCCTGAGCAAATTGATGGTGGAACGTGGTTTAGGAGAGATACCAAGAGGAAAAATATTAAAAGTAACAAGAGACAGAGCCAAGTGGATGTCTATGATAGCCTATGTCCTGAAGGGACACGGCACATAAAGGTGTGTGTGTGTGTGCATATAATAGACTGTACATGTCTTGATTAGAAGACCACTGAATTCTTAAACAGATTCTATATGAACAACTGGAGATTGGTAAACAACCACAATATAACTCTGTTTCAAATACTGTCTCAAAGACTCACTCTTTAGGAGTTATATTCATGATAACAACTGGAGAGTGCTTATTAGTAACTGAGGTACATAGAGAACCAGCATTGTTAACAGCATCAAAAACCTTTATGAAGCATCCCAAAGGCAGGCAGAAATAAAAATGAGTGGTCTGTAAAGAGACATTAACTAAATCTGACATTCTGACCTGGCCTTGTGATCAATGTGATTGTGTCTGTCTCTTTAAGGCTGGTCTGATCAGTCATGAAAGGTCTCACCAACAATAGCAATTGATAAGACCTTAGCATTTTGCTAAGCAGATCTCAGTTGCTTGAACTTTCAGTACTTCTCCAGCAAGCCTAATAGGACACATGAAAACACATGACACAGATGTCAACACCTCAAAATAACCACATAGAAAACTATCTTCAAAAAAGGTATTGCCAATGGCCATACTTGTCTAATGAACTGACAGCCATTGTTTGTATGTGTGTATATTTATTTCAGAAGACTAAATGTATTGGCTAAGATAAGTTTGTCTTTATTCACATACACACACACTATATATAATATATATAGTGCAGCTATTGTTCTAGTAAATTGCTTTGCAAACCCTAGTGCTAGTAAGCATCTTTATATATTTTGTGTTTTTTAATTTCTCACTGTTCAGCCTTTGGTTTTTTAATATAATCTTTTTTTCCTTATCAGTGTAATTTATCAGTGAGCATTAATTGTATATAAGGAAAATTTCATATCAGAATTCAGTTAATACTATATAGTTATTTTTTCCAGCCTCTAATTGACTGCACTGTTAAGTAACATTCCCAGATTAAATACATTGATTTTAAATTCTGTAAGGATAAACATTTCTGATTCTGCTGTTCATGCTTGACTTCAGAATAGTCTTATATTAGCTAATTCTTCTTTGTTAATTCTTTCTTGTGGTGCTGCTGCTTTTTCCTAAATTTAACTCTTGTATTTAATAATATTATTCTGCTTATTGTCAAAGTGATCTGTTGTTTGATCACCTCCACTCTTTCTCGAATCTATTTTTATTCATTTTGTTTATCATGTGTGCCAGTTATATAATTAATATCCATATAATATCCCTATTTGGTCATCAGTTGCAGCAAACAAAAAGGGAAAGAAAGAAAAAAGAAGAGGAAAGACTCTACTAACTGGATGATAATTGTTGAAATTCACAGGCAGGTAGATTGAAAATTTGAAAAGAAAATTAAAAACAAAATGTGTTGAAAAATCATGTTTCAAAGTAGTAAGACAAGCCGATAAAGAAAGATTAATAACTGAAAATCCCTTTTGGCCTAGACATTTTGAAAGTTTGGATTTGTTACGGTACAACAATAATGTGTATTATTCCTTAGAGTAAGTTGAATTTAGATGCTGAGAAAGTGGGAGGAGGAAGAGAGATACTAGCACCATCTATATGGAACAATGGTGCAAGATGAAATGTGAAGGGAGTTGAAGTTAAGCGGGTGCAGCTTGATTTCTCTTACCACTTTCAAAAGGGGGCTGGACAACCACAAATTTGGAAAACCACTTCAGGAAACATTTTGACAATATGGAATTTTAGGAAAATTTGATGGTAATGATAGTAGACAACTGAATCCCACCCCTTCTGGATGCAGGACTCGTAAGCTGGAGGTTTGGACAACTTTGGAAGTCCCTACACTATTTCTATTGGAATCCACATTGTTTGATGAAATCTTCTGACCAAGACCTTGTGTTGGCCCTGAAGACCAAAACTTAGAAATTTAAATTACTACTAACACAAGCTGCAAAAGGGGATCTAAGTATAATTTGATTATAATAGTTAGTGGGAAAGGTTAAAACTGCTGTATAAAACAAATAATATATAAACCTATTTGTTGTTACATTTTTAACCCAAGTTAATTCTTTATTCCAAAGAATTATTATTATTTTTTTTTTTTTGTAGACCTGTCCTTCACTTTAGTGTACTTCGTCAGTGATTTCTCTTTGAGATTATAAATATGTAGCAGAGTGGGTGAAGGAGGAAAACACCAACTAAATTGAGTGGAACCATGTTCATCAACATGATATCAGCAGCACATTAAGAAGTGAGGGGGTCAGCTAGATGGTAACCACAGTGGTACAAAGGAACATTTACACTAACAATGCAGTGGATGTAGAATTACATTATTGCTGCTGTGGACCAGGATTGACTTAGAGCTACACTAATAATAATAAAAGCAGTTTGGTCAGTTGAACATTACATTTTAAATAAAATATACACTACTTTCTTATATTACTTGTGACATCATGGGCAAGTTTTATTAAACAAATATGTCAAAACTTTAGTTTGCTGTAATCATATATATATATATATAATCATATAATTATGAATTAAAAGTACATTGTGATATGAAAATTTCTATGTTTCAAGATAGAATCTCATCATCAGGCAATGTTGGTTGTTAAATGATTTAAATTCCCGTGTCACAATGTACTTTTAATTCATAATTATATGATTATATTAAGCTCTACAATATTTATTGTATCGAACACTCTTTATAAAAAAAAAAAGAAAATAAATGCCTGGGAACTCAAATTGTAAAACCTTGGGTCCTCTTTACCTGGATTTTTATATCAGGTCCACGGCCGACCTGCTAACAACCGTAACGGAGTACATGTTACAGGCCCTTGATGAGTCTGACGAGGCTCGCGCAGTTGCTCTGGACATCTCCAAGGCTTTCGACAGGGTTTGGCACTCTGGCCTCCTATGCAAACTATGGGGTTACGGTATTACCGGTCACCTGCTTTATTTAATCCAATCTTTTCTAAATAGCCGCAAAATGAAGGTCGTTTTGAATGGGTGTGCCTCTTCGTCCTACAGCACGAATGCTGGTGTCCCACAGGGCTCTATCGTGGACCCGACGCTCTTCCTTATTTTCATCAACGACCTCCTAGATGAGATCAAGTCCCAAGTAGGCATCTACGCAGATGACACTACAATATACTCCCGCAGCAGTAAGAAACCTGTCGTGGCGGACAGACATAATCTTGCTGCTGACCTTGAACGGGATCTACACTCTGTGGTGAACTGGGGCAAGAAGTGGCTTGTCAACTTCAATTCGTCAAAGACCAAGCTGTTGTCTGTCAACCATTACAGGCAACCTCTCCTGCCTCCCATAAGCATGGACGAAGCGATTCTCCCAGAGAGCAATACACTATGCCTCCTCGGACTTACCCTGTCCTCTGACCTCAAATGGAACCACTATATTGAATCCATAGCAAAATCTACTGCTAAGAAGGTTGGGTCACTATGTCAATCCAGGATGTTTTTTCCGCCTGAATCCATCCTGCATATATACAAGTCAACCATCCGTCTGTGCATGGAGTACTGCTGCCATTTATGGTCAGGCGCGCCTGCCATTCTCCTCAGTGTTCTTGACAGGCTCCAAAGGAGTCTGTAATGTGATAGGTATTGATCTGGCGGCTCGACTGCAGCCACTTCCCCACCGTCGAAATGTGGCTTCCCTTTGTCTGTTCTATAAATACTTTCATGGCTTCTGCTCGGACGAACTTAAGTCACTGGTGCCTCCTCAACAGGTGTTTACTCGTGCAACCAGACTGGCAACTGGGTCCCACCCATTCACAGTCAGGTTAGCCAGATGCAGACGACAATTCTACTCCTGCAGTTTCTTCTCTCACATTTCCTGCCTGTGGAACTCGCTCCCATATTCTTGCTTTCCTGACAGCTACAACCTCCACACATTTAAATGCAAAGTCAATGCTCATCTACTAACCACTGAACTCTAGCTCTCTCTCCACCCCCGTATAACCTTCTCTCTCTCTCCACCTATGTATCTGTCATCGCACCTGCTTTCTATTGCTCCTTTCTAACTAGTTTGTACTCCTCACTCTTTTCTAATTAATCTTTTTACAGTTATGTAGCCCCCTGCACATCAGTGGCATTTCCGCCTTGCTCAGGGTGAAATGATTAAAAAAATATATATATACATAAAAGAAGGAAGGAAATAACTGCAACATTTAAAACATTAATTTAAAATAGTTCTCAATATAAAAATAGAGCAATGAATGTTTATTATTAATATTATATATATATATATATATATATATATATATATAAAATATATGTATATTTGCATGTGTAAGTGTACAGCAAATTCTAGTAGGAAAGAAAAAATAATCAGTAATCATGTATTAGCAATTCATCATTTTTCACTTTGTCATCTTCTATACTAACAAAATATTTTATGGTCAAATAGGAAAAAATTGATTAAACTCTGAATTTTTTTATCTGAAATATTGTCTTAGCACTTAATCTAAAATATTGTCTTAGCACTTAATCTTTGTATGGTGATTATTGAGAATGAAGAAAAAAGGATTGTCTGTGCTCAAGAATTAATGTAATTATGACTAACAGAAGAGGGCTATTGCATGCATAATGTAAATACATTGCTAATGATTTTACTGTAAGAATATCTTATAAATGATTTTATGATAGAAATGCATTGAAAACCAAGAAGAAAGGGATTGTCAGATATCAAGAATTAATGAATCTTTACTGACAATATTGTTATTTTGCCTGGTTGCTATTACCTCTTAACAATTGGTATGGTTGCCATTCAAAAAGAAAAAAAGTACTTGTACTTTGAAAATAAATTCAGTCAACAAAAAAAAAAAAAAATAATGTCACACCCCATCATTTTCCTTATTGACTCAAGAGATAATGGGAATTATTTGAGTTAGCAAACAGGTTCTTTTGTTAGCATGTACAAGTCTACAAACCTAAAAGAAGAAATAATCCCCCAAAAATACAAATGAGCTATAACATCATTTTCAACATAAAAATTAAAATAAACATGCTGTAATATTTTGTAACAACTTTTGTGTTTAAATCAAAGATGTTATGGTAGGCTTCAGCCAATTCATCTTATTCTCTCAATAATTTTATTTCTCTTGATGCTGATTCAGTTTGGGTAGGTATTTATTAAAGTTAGCTTAATACAACAGAAAACACAAGTCCAAAGGATCAAACTTATTTGAGTAGTAATGATCTGTTAGACTTTAACTACTACCTCACATTGACACATCCTTATTGTTATTTACTCATATTAGTAGGGCACTATCACAGGCCACCTAATAAGGATCAAATTTACTTCCTTGAGATTAACTTGTTAATCATTGCTTCACAGAGATGTACACTTAGTAATGTTTTTTGAAGATTAATTTAGTTTAGTACTAGGTAATATTGTTAGATACTTGGTAGGGATCAAATTCACTTTAATACTAATAGTCAGTAAGATCAGTTTGCTTAGAACTACTTCATGATAAGACTTACAATCTCTTATTTCATTTTCTCACTCTGTCTCTCTTGTAGTACATCACTTTTTTGAATAACTGATCAATATGCTATTTTTGATTTGATAGAACAAATTGCTTAAAATATTGTCATTCTTTTAAGCCTTATTCAAAATACAATAATATCAATTTGGATGTGTAAAGGAAACCTTTAATTTTCACAACCAAAAATTACAGGTGTAAAATTATAAGCATTCCTAGGATGTTAATGCCAGCAATGAAGTTATTTACAGGTTTTCATTGCTGTAAGAAACCTTTTGTAAGTCAAAAAGATATGAAACAAAGATTTATATTAATTTATATCGAGGGAAAAGTTTTGAGCATTCTCAGAGGGAAGTTTGAATTGAGGTTTCTGCTATAATTGACAGCACTGTAATGATTGCAGAAAAATATGACTTTGAAGTCATACTTTTCTGCAATCATTAGAAAGAGTATGTGAATTTTAGACAGGTTTGTATAGTGTTCTGAGTTCCTTAGACAGAAAACTTTGTGAGATAAAGCAGTCAAGAATACCTTGTATTTTAAGACTTTCACATCAGCAGACAAACCCTGACTTTTGATATTGAGACAGGCAGATATAGTTTATTTTTTGGGTCTGGAAATGCTCAAAACCTTTTTCTTACCAATTAATGGTAATCATATTTTTGTTTTATGCCACTTTAGATAATGGATAAACCTGCACTAATGTCCAGTAAAATGAACTTTCAAAATGAAATGGTGCCTGTATTAATAAACATCAGTTTCTTCTGCATGCAAAAGAGATGAACTGTACATGTGTCTTCTCAATATTTTCAGTTTGAATGACCTTTGTTGGTATAAGAAGCAAAACTTGAAAAAATTATTTACATATGATGTATGTTTTATACTTGCTTTTTAACCTTGAAAAGACCTTAACACCTTCAGTGCCAATGTATGTTTTGATGATGTGTGTCAGACTAGAATAGAACAGTGGAGATTTACCAGGTTAAATAGCATTGCTGGAAAGCAGCTGTTTGTCACAAGACAAAGCTTCAATTTCAAAAAGGTAATGTTATGTTGAGGCATAACAGGTAAAGCAGTGAAAACAATGTCCTTTGATACTGTACATGTTAATGCTGTCAAATGTACTTTCAAATAGATATATAGAATAAGGAATGGAAGATAGATTTATTCATTTCTTGAGAGTATTGCACAAAAAATGATTTTAGTAGTTATGCTGACGACACTATGGTTTACTCGCGTCTCGATCAAAAATCTGCCAAAGCTGACAAAGCAAACCTTACTGCCAAGCTTGAAAAGGATCTCCAATCCTTGGTGGACTGGGGTAAGAAATTGCTCGTAAATTTTAATACTTCCAAAACGAAGCTGCTATCTAATAACCACCACAGACAATCGTTTCTCCTGCCCATTAACATGTATCAGGCTTCTCTCCATGAAAGTAAAACACTGCGTCTCCTCGGATTAACTCTCACATCAGACCTCAAGTGAAATAACCATATAGAATCCATAGTTAAATCTGCTGCTAAGAAAGTTGGTTCTCTGTGTAGGGCCAGGAAGTTTTTCCTATCCGAAACAATCCTGCACATATACAAATCTACCATCAGCCTGTGCATTGAATATTGCTGCCATATCTGGTCTGGTGCTCCTGCTATCCACTTAGGTCTCCTCAACCAAATCCAACAGAGAATCTGTAATGTGATCGATCCTGACTTGGCAGCTAGGATACAGTCGCTTTTTCACCGATGCAGTGTGGCTTCCCTGTGTCTCTTCTACAAATACTTTCACAGCTTCTGCTCTGATGAACTTAGCTCACTGGTATCCCCTATATATGAATTTCCTCGAGCCACAAGATTAGCAACTAGGTCCCACCTTTTTACTGTGAAACCAATAAAATGTAAACACAAATTCTACTCCAGCAGCTTCTTTTCTTGCACTTCCCACCTGTGGAATTCCCTTCCACATACTTGTTTTCCTGACAGCTATAATCTCCAAGAATTTAAATGTAAAGTCAATAGTCATCTCCTGTCTCACTAACTTACATCCTCTCTCTCATACTCCTTTCTCTGTCTACTCCACTCTAATCGGTATTCTCTTCCTTCTCCTGCTCTCTTCATGACACCCCCTGCAACCTCTCATTCCTTCTCATAACATTCCTCCTATGTAACCCCTTGCACAACAGTGGCAGTAAAATGCCTTGCTTGGGGGTGACATGATTATATGATTATAAAAAAAAAATAAATTAAAAAAAAAAGTCTGAGATGTAATTGTAATTCTATCAGAAATAGGTATCATATTCATATCTTGACTTGAAATTTTAGAGTGCCTACAAACTACTAAAGGCATTGGTGCAGAAATGCTTTCAAATGTGGATTATTCAAGTAGTATATGAAGTTTTTCTGGAAAGTGCCCAGCCATTTATTATTCACAGAAAGTAACCTATCTAAAATAATAGTACCTTCAATGTTCACCTCTTGGGACATTGCACACTTATCTTAGCATTTCTTTCACTTTTCTAAACAGTCTGAAAAGTCCTCTTATGGGATCATCATCAGTTGCTTTGTCACATTGTTTTTTAAATTTTGTCTAGTTTGAAATCTCACTTTTAATGTTGATTTTAACTTTGGAAATAATCTAGACTGTATAGAGATGCACAAACCTGGGTGATGTGATATTTTCAAAAAATTAATGTCTTAGAATGTGATAGTACTGCAGTACACAAGCTCATTCAGTAGTGTCTTATTGCTGATTGAACAACCTTATAGGAGAGTGTCTGTTCATATATTTGCTGTAAAGTTTTCTCTTAATTACCAAGTTATATTGAAACCAGTTTTGTGATATTCAAAATGGCTGGATACTTTTTAAACAAACTATATATATATATATATATATATATATATATATATTTTATAGCTGTTTGCATAATAGTAACCATGGCAATAGAAATTAGTTATTTAATACTATTTTTTCCTTTTATTTTCAAGCCACTGCCATTGGTACCTTGTCACTTTGCCCCACCCACAAGCAGGGTTTTAAACAGGTGATTTTGTGCATTAATCAGAGCAAACAATAGGGTGGAATATTGTTTGACATTAAACTTGGCAACAGAGGATTTGATTAATGTTTGGTTGATGCCATAAAGCAAAATGGCTTTTAAGGAAAAAAGTGAAGGTGGGGATTTTATGATAGTAACTTTTTTTGATCAGAAAAATAAACAACAAATCTAAGACAGGTAGCCTTTTAAAATCAGGGCAGAAAATTACTTTTCAATATTGTATATTTTTTTTCTTTGAGCTTATCTAATATATCAACTCATTCAAAATTTTTGGTTTCTAATAATTCATAGCAAAAAACAAGTTTAATGATTAGGAAACTATATTCATTCAGGCATCATCATTAAATTAACTAGTGTAGATTCAGCAATATGCTTTGATGACTGTAATGATGATGATTATGATGTATGTACCAAAAATACAATCCTGGATTGTATACCATATCAAATAAGTATTGTGTTTCCTACTTTAAAAAAAGGTCACTCTGTCATTGTGATGAATGAATTTAGTGTGATGGATAAATTATCGTTTAAAAATGAAAATAACATTGACATCTCATTTTAACAGATATATTTATCAAAATTACATAAAATATCTTGAAATACTGTAGAGCAAATTTATTCAATAAAATCACCATTGGCTTCAACCACAGCCTCCAGACGATTTTGGAATCTCCTGCATCTCTTCTGGACATTCTCCTTATTTAAGTTACTGAATGCTGCCATAATCCTTGCCTTCAGTTCATCTTTGGTGTTTTGTTGGTCTCTTGCACAACTGTATCCCAAATGCAATAATCAAGGGGTATACAGTCTGGGAAATTAGGTGGCCAAATGTAAGGAGTGATGTGGTCACAGAAATTGTCTGACAGCCATGACTGGGCTCTTCTGTTTGTGTGGCATGTTGCCAGATATATGATCTTCCAACAGCCACCTTCTTAACCCAGTGTAGTACTACCTCCTCAAGGCAGTTTATATAGGCCTCTGTGTTGAATCTGAGTCCCTCACCAACAAATTTGGTAGTTTATATCTTTGTAATCATCATTAGACTTGTCCAACTCTTTCTGCATCCTCTGGCCTGTACTCAGATTGACATCCAAACACTCTGATATTTGTATTGGAGCTTCTGGTATCAGTGATAAGTAGTACAACATGTCATTTCCAAATTTCTGGTGGAGTGATTGCATCATGGTGCTCTTTTTCTTACAAGCGGTTTCTCCCTGATCCTACTATACTGTGCAGTCGAAGACATTAAAAACAATGTGCATGTATGAAAAAATATAAAAAATGGCGACAATTTACCCATTGCACCTATTATATACAAATGTCTTTTCTGGAGTTGAGGAGTGTAAAAATTATCCGAAAGCTTGTTGGCTCCATACACTTTTGGCTAAATTGTGATTCATTTTTAAGAATTTTTTTTTTATATTAGTATAAGTGTTATTGTAGATGGTATAAAAGTTGTTAAATGTGGATATATTCTTAATTTACAAATATTGTCAGTATATTGTGATCATATTCATAATCAATGTTATTAAAGTTCCTTATTTTTTAAACACTTTTTCATGTATGTGTTCTTGATGAATACACTGCATATTGAGGCTGGTATGATTCCATGTTGGTTTAAAAATGTCTGTGTTGAGCTTTGATTGGAAAGCTGTAGCATCAGTCATCTTGAGAGATGGGTTGTTGTTGTTTCCAACATAATTATTTATGGGTTTGTTTTTCTCAATAATGCAGTTCTTAATGGGGCATTTAAATACATAAATAATGGTGGTCTGGTATAGCTTTGATTTTGTCAGCAAGGTGTTATTCCTGATAAATTAAATGCATTTAGTTTTTCCAATTATCATTAAGAAATATTACTAGAATTGTAAGATAAGTCATTTCTAATAAAAAAAACAAAACAAAAAGAATATGTAAAGTAAATCAACTTGGCTACAAATAATTTAAAAGCAAGAGACTGGTTAAATGTTGATAAAGCAAATTCTAATTCATGAAAACTTGAAAAAATAAAACTAAAAAAAAGCTAACATGGCATGAAGGTCTCACACTATATGGAAATAGTTAATACAGGAAAGGAAATAATAGTCAATCCGCACATTAGCCAGTGTGAATGTAGGCAGGTTATTCAAATAATGTTTTGCTGGTTGAAGATAATGAACATCAAAATGGAGAGATTTTTAAAAACATTTCTTTTACATCAATATACAATAAGTTTTTGTAGACATGATGATTTGGCTAAAACCTATTTAAGGATCTTACTGATTTATTTGATAGAAATACCATCGATATATCCTTTGTGATGATGGAAAGAAGGGGGAGAATGATTCTTTGCTTAGTTATCCCTAAATAGATGTTTTTTTTTCTCTAAATACTTGTAAACCTTTGTAAAGCATAAAACCACAACCATCAATATATGTATTACTTGTGTGATGGAGAGAACATTTATCCTTTGCTGAGTGCTTACCATCTCCAAATAGATGTAACTTTTAAAAAAAAAATTTTATAGACTCGTGTGAAGCATAGAGCCACAGCCATGGCAAGTTATATTACTATGGTTTTAATAGCAAGTACATTTTTACAAAGCCGCAGTGCTTCAATTGCCTTCCTTTTTACTCACAGCTGGTAGGAATATGTAGGTTTATGCCTTTCCAAAGAGTAGTAGTGTGATATGAATAAATATTGTATCAGTCAGATGATTCTTTATGCTATTAATTAAATGTCACTTGCAAGAAAAAAATTAAACATTTAAAAAAATGTGATCGATATAAAATTTTGTTATATTTAAAAGATTTTTTTCTTTGTACTGTTCCAAGTTCAAAGTTTAAAGCCATCATCAATGCTGAAGTGGTTCAACATCTCATAGCCCACTGCCTATTCTCCAACAGACAGTATGGCTTTCACTCTGCCAGGTCTACTTCTGACATGCTAACAATCATCACTGAGCACATATACCAGGCTCTTGATAAAAACAGTGGAGCTTGAGCCCTGGATATCTCCAAAGCATTTGACAGTGTGGCATGCTGGCCTTCTGTGCAAGCTACAGGGCTATTGTATATCTGGATGCTTGCTTGACTTAGTCAAATCGTTCCTATTGAGTCATGTAATGAAGGTCATATTGAATGGGCATGCTTTCAGATCTTATCATATGAGCATGGATGTTCCTTAAGGCTCTGTCCTAGGTCCTACACTTTTTCTGATTTCATCAACAATGTCCCTGATGTAATAAGATTCTAAGTAGTCATTTACACTGACGACACCACCATTTACTTTTGCTTCATCTGCCGATGATGACAAAACAGACCTTACTGCTGCTCTTAAAAAGGACCTCTAGTCAGTGGTGGACTGGGGTAAGAAATGGCTAGTAAATTTTAATGCTTCCAAAATGAAGCTGCTATTCTTTAACCACTATAGACAATCTTTCCTACCCGTCATCAGCATGGATCTGGTCTCCTGCCATTCTTGTCAATTATTTGTCCCAAATATTTGATTTTGTCTATAAAGAAGTCATATTTTTCATCCCTCAGCTTGAATCCATAGTCCTGAATTCTTTTGAAAACTTCAATAGCATTTTCCTTATGTTCTTCTGGGTTTTCACTTTTCAGCAAAATATAGTCAAGATATGTGACTGCAAAGTCAAGTCCACCCAGCATCATGCATGGGTTGCTGAAAAATATTTGGAGCAACTGTTATGCTGAATGGCAAACAACTGAATTTATACAATCCTCAATGTGTATTTATGGTCATTAACCTGAATATATACATTGCTTAGGTTGAGTTTAGAAAATATTTGACCTCTGCTAAGTTGTGCAAAAACATCTTCCAGCCCTGGAAGTAGGTAATGATAACTTTTGAGGGCATTGTTCAAACCCGTAGAAAAATTCACACAGATACATATCTCTTTCAACTTCTTTTTTATGTATACTGTAGGTGAAACCCAGTTGCTATAGTTGACTTTGGACAAAACACCTATTTTTTTGAGCCTGTTAAGGTTGTCATTTATTTGTTTTAATGATGCAAAGAGTACATTTCTTTTCTTTTTGAAAACCAGTTGTACATTTTCCTTTAATTCAAATTTATTATACCCACCTAGACCACCAGAAAATACTTCTGGGAATTTAGGTTTTAGTTCTTTTATTAAAGTCTCTGTTTCATTGGTAGAACTATTAACTCTCTGGCAAGAGGAACTGATTGCACTGCTTCATCCAATCCGTTCCAAAATGATTATTTGTATTTTTCATTAGTCATAACTTCAAGGTTTTTTTTTTTGTTTAAAGTCATTTTTGTAATAAATTCTCTTTTGAATTTTATTTTCTGTTCAGTAACACTATCAGCAATTTTCTTGATAACTATTAACATTGTTTTTTTTTGTTTTTTTTAATAAGTCAAATCCGCTATCCAATTGTAATTTGATATTTCTGTTCAGAATTTTTACCTGCACAAATTTTCTTATATTCAGATTGGAAAATTCATTTGCGTTAGTTATTTTAACTTGATTACTCACTCGTTTTTATGTTTTTGTCTTACAGTGAGTTTTTTATGTCCTTTTCTTTTGCAATAAAAACATTCCTTATTTTTGAATGGACAAATATTATAAAAATGTCATTCTCCACATGCACAGTAGGTGGGGGGTTAAGAGCAATAACTTTTTCCTTCTTTATTTTTTATTTTTTGCCCACCTTTTTAATGTGTGACACATTTCTTACTTTGATATCCTTCGTGTCTTGTCAAACATTTATAGGTTTTGTAAAATGTGATTGGGCTCATTTTCAAGTTTCAGATCCCTTCTTGATTTCAGTGTCTCTTGTTAACACAAAACCTTGAACAAATATTAAGCATTCAAAATTGTCAGGGTTTAATTCTGTCAGTTTGAATCATCATGAAGTTTTTTATCAAGTTCATACATTTCCATCTTTTATGGAACAATGACATCTTTGGACTGAACACTTTTGAAAGCAAAGTAACCATTTCTTTAAATGTTAGGTCTGTAGTTTTTTTTGGTAATATATAATTCATAAACTTTGTGTATTCGACAGTGCCTAGTTTTCTTAAAACAAGTCTGACCTTTTTGTGGTTGAACCAATTTCCACAGTTCGTTTTATAAAGGTTTTCATATCAATGGAAATATGATGAAAGTGTTATATCTTTCTCTAGAATATAATTAAGTTCTGCTGTCACATTTATGATAGTATCTTGAGAAAAAGCACTTGAATTGTCATTCCTCTTATTCATTAACATTCTATGTTCTAAAAACAATTCGCCAAATTTTTCGAATCTTTCTTCTAAACGTTTTTGCTGTTCTTGTTCCTTTATGATTTCCAGCACAACTTTTTTTAAACTCCTCCATTTTTACTTTTTCACAAAAGTATATATGTATATATATATATATATATATATATATTTTTTTTTTTTTCTTTTTTTTTATTAATGTTATAATTTGAACAACTGGTTGATATCAATGTAATCCTTGTAGCCCCAAAATACTTTGTAACTTTGATACTTATTTTTTTTCTTCTTTCACTAATGTATCCTTGAAGAATTTTATGTAAAAAACATTATTTGCAAAAGTTATATTGGTAATTTTTTTTCCTTTGGGTTTTTCTGTGTTTGTGGAATGTTGTATCTGTGTATGTTTAGTTTTGTTTGGCTAAAACCATTGTCATAAAAATGTTGTATTAGTGATCTTTTTCTTGAGATAAGCCAAATTTTTCGTCATCAAAATGTCACTAAACTTTGTCATGAAAATCTTCTTCAGCTAAATGTTGTAACCTAAAAGATTACTGCATGAGTAATAACTCAAACAGAGGTTGGAAATATTTATAATGTCATCAAATATAAGACTCGCAAGCTGCATGAAGTAGATAACCACTGCTAGGAGGGAACTGCTTCTTCTTCTTTTATGTGCCCTGTCCCTTCAGGACGTAGGCGATTATGGTTCTCCACATCTCCCTATCCCTTGTGGCTCTTAGTATGTTTGCTCCTGTTACTCCTGGCAACCCCCGTTTCGTCATCCACTTGATCAGGCCCTGCAAATATGTTATCTGCTGCCTTCCTCTGTCTCTCTTTCCTTCTATCTGGCCAGTCAGTATCAGGTTCTCCAGGCTCTCCTTCCTCATTGTGTGTCCCAGGAACCTCAGTTGTCTCTTCCTGATGCTCAGTATTAATTTGCTTTTGGTTGTCATTCTTTCCAACACCTCATCGTTACTTGCATGCTCAGTCCACGATATCTGCAGCATCCTTCTGTAGAACCACATTTCCACTGCTTCCAGTTTTGACCTCATTTTCGATGATATTGTCCAGCATTCACTGCCGTATTGAAGAACTGACATCACAAAGCAATCCAGCACTCTTTTCTTTGTAGTGAAATTTTCCTGTGTGTTAGTACTTTATTCAGCTTCTGGAACGTGTCCTTTGCCATGCCAATTCGCCTTCGGATCTCTGTGTTGCACTTTCCATCTCCTGTTAGAACACTTCCTAGGTATTTAAATTTCTGTACTTGCTTTCATTGAAGTTTTCATCAAATCCTCAGCAAATTTTAATGTAAACTAAGTTTATTTTCAGAAATTTTTTTATCTGTAAAAAAAAAAAAAATTACTTTTATATAAATTGTTTTAAAATATACCTGGTAATTATGAAAAACTTGATTTTGATAAACATTTTGAATATGTTCAGTTAAAATTATTACATTATGTATTAATTAAAATTTAAATGGTTTTCTCTTAGAATTTAAACTAATGGCAAAAACTCTATCATTAAATTTATAATATCTGATATTTCTTACACACACACACACACACACACACACACACATATATATATATATATATAGTGTGCTTGCCATTAAGCAATAATTAGGAAGTTTACTGATCATTCACTTGTTGATATTAGTCAATTTTAGTCCTAACCGTGTATTGTGGTCTTGTATTAAACTAAATTAAGGTTAGTTGATATTTTTTTTTGCTTTGTTTTCTACTAGTCTCTTAATTTGATGTTTGTGCTAATGTCAGCACCAGATTTTTTTAATGGTAATTTTCTAGTTTGCTTACCTGACTCTTTCCATTTAGAAGACCATGTTACATCAAACTTCCATATGGCCTTGGTTAAATTTAACAAATACCTAGCCTAGATAAACAATCATTGATATAAGTTCAGTCTCATGTTAAATAATTAAGTTCAATTTGGACTTAGTGCTTCTTACTGTGGCTTTGTGCTGAACTTTTGAAAAGTAATATTTTTGAATGTAGTGGGTTTGTTGCCCTTTGTTAGTATAAGCTATTCTTTTAAATATCTATTGTTTTAATTCTGTATTATAATGGCTAGCAAGTTTATTTCTCAATTCTTTGCAAATGTAGTCAGTTCAATAATTATTAGATTCTCAATATAGTCCTGTGCCAGACAAAGCTAAGCTTATATTTATATAAAGAGAGACTTACTGGAGAATGATAGCAAGTTATACTTTATAGAAAATATCTATATAAATTGTGATAAATCAACTATTTTTTTATAATTTTTTTAACATGAGAAGAAATTTTTAAACTAAATATGTCAAAACTTTCAGTCTTATCATTACATATGAAGTGATATAGTAGAATATGGCAGTAAGAGAAAAATAAACAATCACAGTTGCATTTTAGTAACAGACTGCATAAGTTAGCTTTCAGTTTTTTTGTTATTGCAGTCTACTGACTTCGTTACCTTACTCCCTGTAATTTGGTGTAAATCTCTTTCTGTATTTGCATTTTGTAATTTATGAGCTAACATTTGTTTTAGAAATTTTTGGTACTCTGTTATTGAAAAACTGAATGAAAGGGATTGTAAGTGGTCAGAAATTAATGCAACATTTACTAAAAAAATAATAATGTAACAATATTTATGATTTAAATATAGAAAAAACATTTTATAAATTTTTATACATTTTATTAAAGTAATGTATTGAACATCTGAAAGAAAGAGCACCTCAGCATGAGAGAATTGTTTGTGAGAGAGTTTAGTTAACTATTATTATTTAATAGTGAGTTTGATTCTCACTGTGTGCCTCATGTGTAGCCTTGCATTATTTTTTAATCTTCGTGTCATGAATGAATAAAGTGTTGCTTCTGACAATGGAGTTTGAACACAGATCGCCAGAGAACATAGTTGATTTTGTTTTGATTTAATTAGAGGAATCATGCTGCTGGGATCTGATGACATAAAAATAGTGTATATATATATATATATATATATATATATATATATATATATATATATATGGGTACATAATATACATTCCAAGCAGAGAAAAGAAATAGGTCTGACAGTACTCTTGGAAGGTGTTATTTCTAGTATATGTGACTTTACAAAACTGGCAATAAGTATTTGTTTGAACTTGCGCAAGAGAAAAACAAAAAAAATATCTATCCTGCATGTCATAATAATATATTCCGTTAATATTTACCTCTTCCCCAAAGAGACATCATATTTGCAGGACTATAGAGAAATAACCAGGCGAAATTATCCAAAAATTAAAAATATTTATGAAATATTCAGCGGAGTACAGGAACATAGAAGAACTAAAATCTATTATGATTCAAATTTTGGCACTACAAAAGGAGCAACAACATGAACAGCAATTACAATTACAGCAGCAACAAAAGTTTTTTTAAAAATATTATTTAATTAAACTAGGGAAGAAAAAACATCAGGTTTATTCACTCCAGATACTTTTGCTAATTCAATTAGCAAATTTTTATACAATCCAGATGAAGGGATAACTTTTCCAGCTTATTTTAGAAGATATGAAGGGATCTTCAAAAGGGATTGTTTGTATTGGAATGATGAAAACAAAGTTTGTTTATTATTATTTGAGATAAATTTGGATAAAACTGTAGTAATACTATCAGAATGTTTTTGTGATAGTTCATTATTCAATACACATTTACTTAGCAAAGTGTGATGAAGATTTTGTCACTTATTCAGGAGTTGTGAATCGAGAATGCAAGAAGTTCAAATTATATGAATTGACTCCGGATTTATTTCAAGGATGCAGAAATAAAATCCAGGATACTTGCTAAATTACAAATGAATCCCAAATTAACTCTCCAGAAAATAGTGAAAGAGTGTCAATGTATTGTAAATTTAAAACTCAGTACCACAAGAGTCGAGGAAAGAGACATTTCACAAATACACAGCGTTTAACCATCTAAGAAAGAAGACTATAGATGCTTTTCAACTTCTAACAGAACATTAAAAAAAGACTATACCCCTCCCCATACCTAATATTGCCACGGTTGTGGAGGTAAGCATTTCTTAAGAACAAAAACTGCTCTGAATGTGGGAGGGTAGAACATAAAAGTACTTATTGCAATTACAAAAAAAAAAAAGGAAGAAAAACGTGAACAAGGTAAATATATGGTGTAAAGTCAAAAGCATAAAAAAAAATTAACAAGACTTTGAACATGTCTTTAAATGAGTTAGAAACATCTCATAAAAGAAAATTTGTTTTTGTGAAAACTAATAATATAAAAATATAACTACAACTAGATACAGGATCTGATATCACCATCATAAATAAACAGACTTAGAGAAAAATAGGTAGAGTCAGTTTATTAACTTCTAAAAAAAGGTTACTGATGGAGTTTCAGGAAAGAAATTTAACTTTTTGGGTGAATTCACCTGTAATATTTTTTTTTGTTGGCAAAACTAGAGAAGTGGTGGTGTTTGTATTAAAGAATACTACTAATTTATTTGAAACAGATTGGATTGCATTATTTAGTCTTTGGGAACTTTCAATTAACTCTTTCTGCAACAAAATAAATATTTTTACCTCCAGTGCTAATACAGTAACTGAAAAATTAAAAAGGAGTTTTTTAGAAGTCTTCTTAGAAGGTCTAGATCATGCACAAAAAAAAGCTAAATTTGAAATTCAAGACAATGTAACACTCATTTTTAAGCCAAAAAGCAGTGTACCTTTTGCTTTTTTAGAACCAGTTAATCAAGAATTAGAGAGATTAGAAAAACTAGGTGTGATATCAAAAATAGACTATTCTGAATGGGCATCACTAACAGCTTATGTTAAAAAAAGAAATAATAAAATCTGTGTATATGCTGATTTTTCAACAGGGTTAAATGAAAGTTTGAAGCAATATAAGTACCCGTTACTAAGTCCAGAAAAAAAATTTTTTTTTCAAAATGAGGTCTGTCAGACGCTTACCTACAAGTACTAGTAGATGAAGAGTGCTCAAAACTATTAACAGTTAACACTCATAGAGGACTATACAAATTTAACTGGTTTCCTATCAGTATAAAGGTAGCATGAAGCATATTTCAACAGATAAGGGATACAATGCTTGCCAGTTTGGATTGATGCACAAGCATATTTAGATGATGTACTTATTAAAAGTGAGACCTGAAATCAACATATGGAACATGTAAAGAAAGTATTTGAGAGAATTAAAGAGTATGGTTTTAAGATCAGTGAAGAAATATAGAATCCAGAGGAAGTCATCTCAAAGGGGAGGTGTCATATATAAATAAAGTGTCGCTTCCAACAATTGAGTTTGAACATGGATCACCAGAGTACAAAGATAGTCAACTTCATTTTGATGTAATTAGTGGAACCATGCTGCTTGGATCACGTAATTGTAAAAATATATATATATATATATATATATATATATATATGGGTACATAATAAGCATTTGAGGCTGAAAAGGAAAAAGTCTGACATGATTTTTAGTATATGTGACTTTAAAAAACTTAGTAAATAACACTGTTAGGAAGAAAGAATTTTCAGTGGTCATAATTAAGAGTTACTGATAGAATAGGATATACAGAAAGAGCCATATTCTATTCAATTTGTAAAGTAAGATTATTCTGAGGGCATTATAAGTCATGCCAGGATTTGTCATTGGTGGCTGCAGTCTGAACAGTATAAGATATGCAGATGATACAGTGCATATAAGACAAGAAAAAGAAACTACAAGACCTCATACTTCATAGCTGAAGAAAGCAAAAAGAAAGAACTACAAATAAACTACAAGAAAGCCGAATACATGGGCATCAGTAAAGAGGTTTTGGAATGGATGGAAACAAAAAGGAAACTAATACTGAGCATCAGGAAAAGACAGCTAATTTCCTGGGACATATAATGAGGATGGAGGAATGGAAAATCAGATACTCACAGGTCATATTGTAGGGAAAGGAGACAGGGGAAAGCAGCATGTAACATACTTGACGGGCCTGAGCAAATAGATGGCAGAGTTGGGTTTGGGTGGGGTAACAGGAGAAAGTGTGCTAGATAGGGAGATGTAGATGACCATGATCGCCTGCGTCATGAAGGGACACGTCACATAGAAAAAGATAGAATAGGGCATTTGTAAGAATAAAAATTACTCAGTTTTACTACCAAAATGTAATTAACATCAGGAAGAGACTGTAAGAGGTCAGAAAATCATGCTTTCCTAATAGAATAAGTCTGTTATTTGTATAATGTAAATGAATTACTGATGGTGTTCCTGTAGAAAGGCACTGCAGTTATTTTTACTTTAAGAAGACAAGGAGTGTTAGTACTTGGGAACTAATGCATGCTTCACTGATAAAATAGGTTTATTCTTTTATTTTATTTGTGTGTCTGTGTGTGTGCTACTTTAAAACATTACAAGTTAAAAAAAGTACATCACCTTAGAAAACAATCCCACACTAATTGCAAATATCTTGAAACCATTGACTCCAAACTCAGTGAGGTGAAGCTTTTCAATTCTGAAATCTTGTAAATGTCAAGTACTATCTGCAGTCAGTACTCCTCTCTACTTCTTAAATTGGTTAAGTTTGTTAGAAGAAATGGGAAAAAACAGATTTCAAATCTGAAAACTCATTTTGCTGTTATTTGTATAGCCTCAGTAACCCAAGAAAATCCCATTGCAATATAAATAACTGCTGACTGACTTATTAAAAATGAAACTTTTAGAAATGAAAAACCTGTAAAAGCAGAATTTTGGAACCTAATTCAAGATTTGCCAATATTGGTAGAATCTTATTTTGATATGCATTTTTTGGCAATTTTTCAGGCTTTACCAAATTCTAATCAAGCTTTTTGGTTTGTGCTACTGCTAGTGATGGTGTCTGTTGCAGGCTATTGTTCTTTCTTGTCTCCATAGCAACAGTGGCAGCAGCAACAGCAGTGCCAGAGAGATGCTAGCTCTGTAAATACCAATTCTGCAGAGAAGTAATTGTTGTCTTGTTTACCATTTCTTTTAGTGGAAAGAATCCAAGGAGAAGTATGTTGCCTATGATTTGAGATGATCAGCAAAAATTAATTGTTTAGTAACTCTACTGCTCAGCTCTCTCTCTCTCTCTCTCTCTCTCTCTCTCTCTCTCTCTCTCTATCATATATATATATATATATATATATATATATATATATATATACACACACACACACACAACTTTTGGGTCACCTTTGTAAATTAATTACTTTTGTTAATTTTATTCTCCCAGTTGAGAACAATTAGCACTATGTTTTTAGCAATACATTCTATGATTGTAAGTTACTGAATTTTTGCTGTATGGTGGATGATAGAGCATCTAAAGAGGCATTCTATGTCAAATCAACAAGAATCTGACCATTACCGACATGGATGTTTTTCAAATTCGGTATACTTATAGAGCTTAATGATGCAAATTGAATTGTGCCTATTTTACATATCTAGGTCAAAGGATTCCAGAGATATGATCCTTTGATCATTTCCAAAAAAGTGAATTTTGGAAAACAGTCATAATGTTTAAATATTAATATCTCAGTAGTTATTTTTTCACCTACAAACCTACATTTTATACTTAAAGTACTTGGGTAGATCTAAAATGTGATTTATTTATTTTTTTGTTTAGAGGTCAAATAAAATAATTTGATCTTAATCTTTGACCTTTGATTTCTCAGAAAACATATCTTTAATGTTTTAAAAATTTCAACTATAAATTTGTTTGTCTTGTAGCAAGATATGTGCAAAATTTTGTGGTGGTCTGGGCTACAAGGATTTTACTGATTTTGATTTTTACGATCAAATACAAAATGGTGGATTTTGACATCTACTAACACTTTCATATTTCCCAATATAGTCAAGTTGTATATCTTTAGAAAGCTCTTTTAATGCTGATTAATATTCACATTAGAACCATGGTTATGAAATCAAGAGAATTTGTATTATTTGTGATTAAATTTGACTGATTCAGTGAAAAATAAACTTGGCTATGTTTACATTTTTGTTATACAACAAATAGATTTTTATATGAAAGTGACATACTGATACTGAAAATGAATTGCAACTTCTTAATGAGCTACTTGGTTGGTGATTTACCAATCATAGATGTTATCAAAAACTTGAAAAAAGAAACCAGTTATGAGGGAGGAAAAAAGCAGGAAAAATTAAAGGAGCAGTATCAAATAAAATTAAACTAATATTGACTAAAATCTTTCATCAAGAAGCCACCAGTGTAAAAATGTACCAAAGCTGATAAAAGCAAAATTATTATGTAATGAAATCAACTAGTGAAAAGAAGTCCCAAAAAGTACAAATTTTGAAAATACTTCCAAAGAGCTGGAGTATCCAAAAAATTCAAATGGAATTTGTCACCACGACATACACAGCAGAACAAAATAAAACTTATAAATGAACAAGGAATATTAACTTTACCAAATATTTGAAAATATAGATTCCCACAAGAGACAATTGATAAAGTTGTGCTGTTTGATGAAGGCAGACAAATTTCTAGACAAATTAAAAAAAAATTAAAGATATTAAACTTTTTGAGAAATTAAGTACTTTAAAATGGTATATAATTTAGCTTTGTAGGTGAAAGAACAACTGACATATTGATATTTAAACTTTGTGACTGTTTTACAAAATTCACCTTCTTGGCAATGCCTAAATGGTCATGTCTTTGGGACCTTTGATAGGAAATTTAAAATAAACACCATTCAGTTTTTATCATGAATCTCTATAAATGTGTCAAATTTTTAAAAAATCTGTGTCACTGATGTTCAGACCCTTGATAATTTGACAAGAATGACCCTTAAAGCATAGTGATACTAAAATTGTCATGTAAAAACTCTGGTCTATCAGTGAAAAATTTCACCTTTCGGCTATACGTAAGTTAAAAAAAGAATTTTTTTTTTTTGCAAAAAGTGATCTTTAATATTACATAAGTATGAAATATCAAACTAGAGTTGGTAAATAATGTTGATGCCTTTGGTCTGAATAATTGTCTCGATTTGATGTAGCGTTTAATGGAGCCAGGTCCAGATATTCTCATTGGGAATTTTTTACCATTCTTCTTCAGTAATCCCAAAACTCTTGGAGATTGCGTTGATTTCATTGGAGCACTTATCTCTTCAGTTCTAACCAAAATAGTTTAAGAATATTAAGTTCCAGACTGTGTTAGCCAGTTTTCCAAAAGTTGAACATCTTCACCTACAAGAAACCTTTTTATTGCATGTGATGTTTGGCAAGGGGCACAGTCATACTGAAAATCTTTGTAATCTGTTAGAAGATTAGACTGTAGTAAACTATTATCACTGTTTAGTGTTTAACCTTCCATCAACTTTACCAATTTTTTTTTCTACCAATGCTTTTCATGCAATCCACACCAGTATGTGTCCATCACCAAATTTTACCATCTTTGTGGTGTATCTGGCATTGTTTCTTTCACCCACTGGTTGTCTTACATATTCTCTTGCATTAAAATGTAACTCTATTTTGCATATATCACTAAAAATTACTTTCTGCAACTTTCCATCATTTCATATTAGATCTTTTTGGGGCCATTTCAATCTTCTATTCTGATGTTTTTTGGTTAATGATGCTTTTGTTTTTGGCTGCTGTACATCCATTCAAGTTGCCTTTTTCATAATATTCTGTGTACAGTATAACTGAAGCCATGCTATTAAGATTGTGTTCACTCCTCATTTGTCTGACTTTTAATTTTGAATTGCCTCACAATCTTTATTTTATCTTGTTTAACTTTTGTGATCTTCCACTTTTTTGTACTTAATATACTTCAAATAGTAACAAATGTCTTTTGAATGGTTTGAGTACTGTTCCTGGAAATTCCCAGCCACTTGTTGAGTCATGTTCTCCTTTCAAAATCACAAACTTCATCTTTGTTTTAAGCAGGAATTTTAGCCATGATTTTAATGTTAAAAAAAAAAAAAAAGGATAGAAAGAGGAAAAGGCAAGCTATTGTTCAATTGCAGTGGGTCCTTAACATTCATCATTTATCCATCATACCCAATGGTGCATAGGGCAGCAACTTTTTGTTGCTGTTTCTGTAACTGTTTTTTACAGGGGCAGGGTTGTTAGCCCTGCACCCAACCCCCAAACCTGGAGGATCAGTGGACCATTCTTGGTTCTTACGTTTACAGCACCTGGTATTCCCAAATGGTCATCCATTTAAGTACTGACCAGGCACGATGTTGCTTAACTTCACTGATCGGACTGGAACCAGTGTATTCAGCACGATATAGCTGTAGACGGGTCCTTAACATTAATATGAATAAAATGGAATAATTCCTACTTAAAAATTTGCATATTATTATGACTTCATCATCTCAGTTCTTTCATTAGTTTTGCATGAACTTTTTCAGCTTCAAGATGCTTAAAGGGATGCATCTTGTGTTACATGCAATATACAAAAATGTAACAACTCATATTCCCATTTTTAATGTCTGCAGGCATTACTAATAAAAGCATACTGTTAAACAATTTTAAGATATAGATTTGTAATCATTTTTGTAGTTGACCCAAGTTTGTTTTGTGTTATCTATAGGAAATAAATTAAACAATGGATTTATTGATATGCTTACTTTTTATATCCGCACAAATATACAAAGAGATGCAAAAAGTTAATCCCAAAATCTGGCCCAATGCTTAGGTTCTTTTTTTTTTTATTTTTTTATTTTTTTAGTTTTGATGTTACAAAAATATTTTTGCTCAAAAACACCTTGGTATTTATTATACATATGATTATAACCATCTTTTAAGATATATATATATCTCCATTGCTAGGTCAGCTGCTAAGAAAGATCACATTGTCGTGCTAGACAATTTTCCTTGCTTGAATCTATCTTACATATTTATTAGTTTACTAATCATCCATGCTTAGTATTGTTACCCTAAAAGATTACTATGTAAGTAATCACCAAAATGGAAGTTGGGAATAATAGTATATGAACAAGTACAAGACTCGCACACTGCATGATGTAGATACACAGCTAGTTCGTATAATCACATTCCTCTTCCTCTAATAATGTCCTTGTATTTAAGAGGATAGGGATATACCATTTCTGTATATAGGTAGGCATACAACACTTAGAATATTGCTGCTAATTATGGTCTGACACTTCTGCTATATATTTAGAGATTCTTGATGAAATCCAAAGAAGAATCAGCAATATTATTAGTCCTGACCTGGTGTCTTGGCCTCAGTCACATTACAACTACAGTAAGGTTACTTCCCGTTGACTTTTCTATAAAAATTTTCATGATCATATGAATTTAAGCACAGTACTAGACTGCCAATGAGGTCTCATTAATTTAAAGTTGAGTTGGTTAGATGTAACTGTAAGTTCTATACCAAGTTTCTTTTCTTGCACTGCCTGCTTGTGGAACTCTCTTCTGGCTCTATGCTTTCGAGTCAACTTTAATCTTCAAAACTTTAAATGCAAAGTCAGTCACTATCTACTATCTTCCTGATTCTCTTCTATTGTTCTCATTCCTTAGTAATGTTTCTGTTTTCTCAGTAACTCTTTGTGTCTTAGTAGTTTTACTGCTTTGTTTGGGGTGAAATCAATTAAAAAAATAACCCATTGCAAATTATTTTATTTGAATAATGCATTACAAATTAATGCTATTTGTTTGTGTAACGCATGATGTTATAGGTAATTTTTCTTAAACAGATATGTAAAAAGTTTCATTCTAACAATTATATAGGAATACAATAAATGTGCAGGTAAGAAACAATGTACACATTTGTATTTTAGTGCCCGCTTCATTTGAACCTAGTATTTCTGGTTATAACTTCAGATTTTCTTAGCTACGCTCACTGATTTTACAGTTACTTCACCATTTTCTTTCTTTCTTTATTAACAAATATCTGCAAGCCAAGTACTTCTCTTTATAGGGAAAACTGATGAATAATCACCAAAGTTTTTTTTTATATTTCTTTCTTAAACCTAAAATTTGAGCTGTCATTTTGTTAATTATCCCTTGAAAATGAGAAGGAAAAGAATTAATGCAAGTGTTAATGTTACAGTTGGACTACTATTGTTACACGTGACGTTTTTGGATGTGGAGATATTGAAAATATATTGGCCTGATTTACTTCCCAAAATCTGAGACAAATGCTTGTCTGAAATTATAAGTTTTATTAAATTTGTCTTAATATATTCTTATCCCTGTTATTTGCCACAATGTTTCATTCAGCATTTTAAGCCTTGTCATCGAGCAATGTTTTTCATGGATATTTAATCAGCTTAGCTTATTTTGATTTGACAAGAAGCTACAATTGTCATGCATCCACTGAGGGTCACTATAATTGTAATAGTTTGCAAGACTAGCTTGCTAACCACTACACTAAGGCTCCCTATGGATATTTATTCAGCTTTGATATAAGATTACAATTATGGGCACCCTATAAGGATCAAATTCCTCACAGTAGTAATGTTTTGTAGGATTAAAGTTTTCATGCATGCCAAGATAATTATGATCATAATTTTTTGATGTTATATGTATTGATTTATTTGGAATTTTACAGGTGAGATGAAGTAATAAGCCATTACCTTAGAAGCATTTATCTCGTTTAACCACCTGTAATGTGTTGAAATCATGACTGTAACATTTGATAAATTCTAATGATTTTAGATGAATGAATGGCCATCCTGTATAATTTTACAATAATATCTTTTTAGCAGATGGTTTCATTGTATTATATATAGGTTCTTATACTTATTAGTTTACTATAACATTCTTTTCACTTCTGAGTGAGAGAGAAATAAATGTGTTTTTTCCATGACATCTCAAACATGAGAATGGTAATGATCAGTTTTTTATGAAAGTTTATAAAATTAGCTTTTCTTGATGGTTACTAAGTTGAGGATATTATACATCAACATGTTTGAATGAGTACCCTTATATTGGTTATTATAGTCCTAATGTTTCAGTTGTTTTCTCAGATGTTGTAAGATTCTGTCATTCTGAGAATTTCAGACCAAACTTTATATTCAATATTCTGTATAGTAGAATGAATAGATATATAAGTTTAATTACCTATCTCAGTAATTCAGACAAAAACTAAGCTTTGTTTTATACAACACTAGTCAAAATAAGTGAATTAAAGTTTTGCACTCATTTTAGAAGTGGGGAAGGACTACTTTCCTTGTAAATAAATATTTGACTATTTAACTCTGGCACTAGTAGGAAATCTAAAGCATACTGTATAAGTAGCTTTCATTTTACTTGTGCTTTATTGAAATTTTATTTGAGGTTTCTTTTTCTTTTATTATTTAACCTGTACTGAGAGAGTATTACACATGCTACCTAACTGTCTCTAATGATAGCTTATTATAGCTGGGATCTGTAACATGCCTAAATGGTAGATCTGTACTAACCAACTTTGATTTTAATTTTCTTAATGTTAAAGTTGGGTCAATTTTAGAATGAAGAATCAAGTCATAAAATCAAGAACACAATAGAAAAAAGAGCTAAAGAAATAATAAACATTACTTCTGCTGTGATTTTCTATATTTCTGAGATAAGGTAGTATTTACACTATTTACATTATTTGGACTATTGTCCTCATCTTGGTTGCCATTTGTACAATGTTTCGACCATTGTATGCTCCAACCTTCTTCAGATGCTAGGAATTTTGAACTGAACTTTTTATTACGATCACTGGGGGTATATCATTCTCATTCCTTGTGCAAAGCCACTTTTTAGTAGTCATGAGTTATCTCACTCTAACCCGATTCTCTAAGTTACTTGTTCACTACTGCTGTAGCCTGGTATTAAACTCACCACTCTTTAGGTCAAGTCACTGGAACTAACCAACGTCTACATTGACTGGGCCATGTGTCTTTAAGGACAACAACTGAATTTCTGGGACTTATAAACCCAATGTTAAGTAATCATTTTTTACCAGAGTTCAAATTGAAATTTTTGATGTTAATGGTTTTCTCTAGTATTTTTTACCAGAGCTTATATTGTAAATTTTGATTCTAATGATTTTCTCTGGCACTCTGTATTACTGGTTCTCATAAGCAGTGACCCAGAGACATATGAACAGGAAATGGTCAGTATAAGCAGTGCCCTACAATGTCACAGCTATCCAGACAACTCCAATGAGTGTGGAAGGGAGGGTGCATGAAGATAACAACTCTCAGAAAACAGCCTTGGTCTGTCTACCCTCTGTGAAGGGGTTATTGGAGAAAATACAAAGGATCTGTGGTCCATATGACATCAGGATGATCTTCAGAAGTGATTCTACACTTTGCAGGTACCTCTCCTGAATTAGACCCCCCCCCCCCCCAACAGAGGAAAACATTACTAAGAACTGTCTGCACACCATTCCATGTATTGTGGAAAGAAAATTAAAGGAGAAACAGGCTGCCTTCTTAAGAACATTGCAAGGCTGTAACATGAGGGAGGGAGAGAAAAGTCAAGCATTGCTGACCACATATGGAGGGAGAAAAGGGATCACAGCCCCCAATGGGATAAAGTTGAAATAATAGCTAGAGAATGCCACTGGAAACTATATAAACTTAGGGAATTAGCACATATGCTAGGCTACAAAAATCTTTAAAGTTGACCAAGCATAGTGATGAATACAATATGGGAACCAGTAATACGGAGTGCCAGAGAAAATCATTAGTGTCAAAAATTACAATATGAGCTCTGGTAAAAAATACTAGGAAAAAAAAAACATTAATATCAAAAATTGCAATATGAACATTAGGTTTATAAGTCCCAGAAATTCAGTTGTTGTTGTCCTTAAGGGCATATGGCCCAGTTGATATAGATATTGGTTAGTTCCACTGACTTGACCCAAAGAGTTGTGAGTTCAATACCAGGCTACAAGTAACTTAAGAGAGTAGGGTTAGAGGGAGATAGCTCATGACTACCAAAAAATAGCTTTGCACAAGGAATGAGAATGATATACTGCAGTGATCATAATAAAGGGTTTGGTTTGAATTCTAACACCTGAAGAAATGTCGTACAAATGCAACAATGATTAGGACAATAGTCTGAATAATGCAAATAGTGTAAACATTAATTTTTCTTTCTTTGTAAATTTTGAAAAATTCCATTATTCATGTTAAGTGGGATATATGTTGAATTTAACTAGATTATGCTTTATTTTATGTTACAGTTGACTGAAACTGATGTATATTCAGGTTTTCTTTTTCAATATCCCACCATTTTTTTCTATTATTCAATCTTTTAACTTTGTTTTGGTTTATAATCAGGATTTCCAGAGATCACTGTTTTAGTAAAAATTAGCCTCTCTCAATGTGCAGTTGTTAATGTTTTAATTTTGCAAGTGATCTCTGTTATGTTTTCTATGATTTAATGATTTTATTATGACTTGCTACAACCTGGGCAGACTTACTATGCAAGATTCCAATGAGCAATTAATATATTTGAATGAGGCTTTGACTGGCAATTTTACTGCTCAGTATAACCTCCTTTATTATTTCACATTCAAGGCAACAAATGACCATAGAAATAAAATGAAAATTCTTCCATATTCAGTATATTCTCTTGTAGCTATAGAGAGCTGGTTAATTTTATTTGGTTCAGGTCTTGTGACAGACATAACCAAACTCCCTACAGCTTACAAGTTTTATCAAGAATTATCAGAAGGTTTTCATTGTTATCAGAAGGTTGGTTGTTGGCAGGTTGGAATATGTGGAATTGTGTGGAATAGTGTAAGAATAAAATATACATTTTTTCATGTTAAAATATAAATTTATTAAAAGGAAAAAATAACACAAGTTGTAGAAGTTAATGTGCAATTAGAAGCATTATTAAGAAGTTAAGGATAGAGTTTGTGTTCAATGAGAAAATTATGGGTATCAGGGTTTGTAGAAAATGTTTGTAGTAATAATTGTTGAAAGAGTATATGCATACGTACATATGTATGTGTTTGTTTGGTAGGAATGTCATTGGATGGAGAAGAAGTAAAAATAATTAGTACATGAGAAAAGAGAAAGAGAACTAGGTACAACCTGATCTTATCTCCGGATTGATTTCAAGTTGAAGTTACATTTTAGTGTTGTCTTTCTTGCTGCTTCCATCTGACTGACTGATGCTAATCAAGTCCTTTTATTGTAATCTAGATTTTTCACACTTGATCGCTAAGTCCCTTTAGTCTTGCAAGTCGCTTCCATTGGTCAGAAAATAAGTTTAACACCTTGCGAAATCTGGTTTTAACTTTTTCTTTAAGCACATGGTCAATCCTTTTTCTATTTGGGAAAAACTAGGATTTCACACGTCATTGTGAATTTTTGTAAAAGTGAAGAAAAAGGTTGATTTTAATTCTTAATTTCTTATCTCACTACACTCTGAACCAGTAATCTTCACTCTCACTTGTTTCACTCTATTAACCTACCATGTCCAGTCAGCTGGTCTAACAAATTTAAGATATCAAAAGATTTTTCAAGGAATTCCTTGTATTAAAACTGGAATTTCTTTCACATTTGCATACACCATTCATCTTAATGGTAAGGTCACAGTAAATCATGAAAAATAATTTGAATAATAATGGTTTGAATTTTTATGATTAATATATTTTAGAATAATGCTGAAAACTTTGTATCAATCTAAAAACTAAGCAGAAGAGAGATTACAGGGATTATATACTATTTATGGACCACACAGATTGTTCAAAATAAGCATAACTGATTACAGTTAGGTACTTTCTGATCAATGTAGATTGTTGACTCCCTTGTTAAAATACACTGTTATTTTGTCTAAAGTTACTTATGGCAGTTAAATATTCAATTGAAAACAATGCAGATTAAAAATGAAATCACATTTAAATTAATTAGTTTTGAACTTTAGATCTTTGTTACAAATTGTAGGTTGACTTTGTAAATTAATTTTTGTTATGCATGAGTATATTTACTGTAAGAGAAATTCCTTGTAATTTCTTAACTAAATATTTTTTATTGTAGTTAGCCATTTCCAAATAAGGAAGTTGACAATCTTGACAAGATTACCTTCTCTACCAAATACATAATGGCTTTGTTGCAAATCTTTTTAATTGGAAGTAATGATAATTGATTTTTTTTCATGCAGCTTTGTGACATAATGTATTTCTGACAGATTAGCTTCAAATACCCACAAAGTGCACACTAAATTATTTTATCTGGGCCTGGTTTTATGCTAACCAACAAAGACTATATATGAGGACTTCAAAACAGCCACCCACTGTCCACAAGTTGAAAAAAAGGAAATGAAGTAAATAAATGAGTAAACAGATAAAATTCTTTGGGGTTAAGTGCCATTTGGCAGGGAATTCTGAGGGACCATGGTCAAAAGCTGTCCATTAGTAGTTTACAAGATATACATTGTGATGTAGATATGGACATTTAGAGAGTCTGCAGTTAGTTATTGGAGAGAGATGGTTAGAACAAGAAAGAAGAGAAGGCAGTTGTAATTCTTTTTGACTGAAAGGAAGATCTGGTCTGTTAGCCTATTGTGAAAGGAGACAGAAATAGCAGTGTAGCTGTCCAAAGTGTTGCTTACCTACCTCTCAGACCATGCCAGCTGAACTCATGAATGAAGATCCTAGTAATTTGAAAACCGGATTCGTTTTTCTTTTGTTATTATGGTGATATCTCATCTTCTGTTTATTTGTTGAAAGTACACTAGGCCTTTCCAGTTTTTATTCATATTGATGCAAACAGGAATCAAAAAACATTATAGGTTGATAAAATAGTTGGTGAAAGACTGACTCAAGACTGCATTGTATAATAAAAACTTAATAAGTTTCAAACAGCTGTTTATTAGAGCACAAGAGTTTTATCATGATTATGTTTCTGTGCCAGACTGAGTTGAGAAAATAACTGAAGATATCTACCATAATGCAATGATTAGCAAGTTTATTTCACAATCCAATTTTCTTGTGGAATGAATTTGATCTTTACTAGGTTTTACATTAATATATCAAACTAAAATCAATTTAGTGTTATAATGGTTTACTATTTGTCTTTGTGTAATGAGTTCAATCCTTTACTACTAAGATAAATTTGGTAAAAATGATACTATTAAAATATAAGAACTCTACAATTCATGTGGAGAAACTCAGAACTGCTGCAAAATAGAAACTCCACTGGATTCTCTTTGCAAAAATGTTAACTCTTTAACTTTATTTCTAAATCAGGTATTCCAGTTATAGCAAAATCCAAGGTATATCATACAGTCTTAGGTAATTAAGATGCCTGATTACTTAAGTGACAGTTTAGTGGAAAGAGCAAGAAAATATGCAATAGAAAGTAGGACCATAGATATCACAACAGAAGTCTTATCCTATCCACACAGGCCACCCATATACAGCTATTTCATTCAAACATTACTGGAATCATCTACTTAAACTTTGGTTTCACAACACTATGTCTTCTCTTCTGCTTTTGCTCTGTGACCATGTCTTTCTGTTGGTAATCACTGTCTTTAGGAAGTGGTTAATTCCATAGCAGATGATGATCCTTTTAAAGAAGCCTTTGTATTTATTTTGTAATGCCCTCTACTCTATTGTCTTGAGATTAATTCACTGGATTGGAGTGTCTATGGAAGACAAAAGTTTTCCATCTTTGGCACATCGCCTGCCCACTGTGGCTGAACCTTTTGCAGCATAACTTTAATGCTTGTCACTCAGGTTGACTTGAGGATTTTGATATTCAAGATAAAGCCACTTTCAGGTAATGGTCAAAGGTAATAATCAATGATAAAACTGGCTGTGTGAAGTTCTGGCAGAGTGTGCATTAGAATAAAGCAAAGACAGATGAGCAGTCACCTACAGAAAAAAAAAAAATCAAAAACAAGGACAAAACAGTAATATTTTTTTTGTCTTGTTTCTACATGCTGACCTTCAATTGTAAGAGTTGTTCAGAAACATTGCATAAATAAAATAACAGGTGGATTAAGTGTTTCTATGTGAGGATTTTAGTTAATCTCAATTTTCTAATATCCATCTGTATACTTATCCATTCTCATCTAATGGATTTTACAAGTTTACAAGAAGCAGCTTATTCAAGCTTTTTCATCAAATTAGACTAATTTACAAATGTATATTGTCTTATCAATAACTTAGCATATAAAATATTTGCATTTAAGATGATATTCATTTTAAAATAAAATATGTAAAATAATGTCCTTGGAAAAAGAGTGAATCTAGTCCTCTATCACTGTATGTGAACAGTAAAGAAGCTGGGTCATTTTAGCTCTCTGACGCAATCCAATCTGGCCCTCTAATTAAATTATTACTGAAATTGCAGCAATATCACTTCAAGTAGTTGCAGCTTCATGTATCAGGAGTCTGCAGCAAGACACATTCATTTTTTATATGAAATTGTTAAAATAATGTTTAGTCACTGACTTTGAATGAGATTATTAAAATTACTTTATTTCTACCACCTGAAAAAAAACTTACAAACTTTCTCATTTTAACAGATGACATGTATACGTATTCTGAAAAGTGAAATATCAACATATCTTTCTGTACAATTCATGTGTAGATTTTGAATTTTAAATGTTTTTATGTTGAAATTGAAAAATGGAGGAAAATGAGATACGTTTTTGTCATTTGTTTTTTTAATTCTAGGAAGGAAAAAATGCTATACAAACAACAAAAAAGATATTTGTCATTTATGGAGATGAGAGTACTGTTTGCTAGACTCAAAAACAGAAATTTTGATCTGTAAGACAAAGAACATTTCAGCAGGCTTGCAGACCAAATTGATGTTGATAAAAAGTAATCCAGGTCCCACATCATGGAATATTGCAGTCTGCATATCATTATATGAATGTTGTAAAGTATTTGAAATTGTGGTGCCTCATAATTTAATGGAAAAAATTTTCTTTCTTCAAATACAACAAAAATGAACCATTTTGGAAAAGAGCAGTCACAGGTGATCAAATAGTATTACTTATGACAAAATGTCATGAAATAAGATCTGAGGGAAAATTAAATGAGTCACCATTAAACACTCCAAAAGCCATCCTATATCTGAAACAGATAATGCTGTGTATCTAGTGAGATTGAAAGGGCATCATGTGTAAGCTCCTCCACAGAATTGAAGTACTGTTCTAAGGTAGGCTGAGGCAGCAATAAATGAAAGCCATTCGTTCAGAAATGGCCAGTCAGAAGAGTGTAATATTCCATCAAGACAATGCCAGATCTTGTGTCTCTTTGTAGACATCTGAATATTATTTTGAAATTCATTTAAAATGTAAACATGCAACAGTCTTCACTCATCTTGTGACTGACTGGCCAATGGCTACTCCATGTTGGATCTTTCTTCTTGTTTGCATGAAATGTTCACAAAAACTTATTTCCAGTATATTAAGGAGTTTTATTTAGGGTTTCACTTGCTCAGTTTATATGAGAAGGTAGTTAACACTTGGGACAACTTCTGCCAGGATAATAGATCAGTTTTCTTCAACTCTGCCTCCTACCAACTCTCAGACCATCACAACACATGGCTGGCATCACAAGTGAACAGCATTGGAACTACTTGAAGAGTAGTCTAACTTCCATCAAGGGTTAACCAGAACTGACTACTTCAACTCCAGCTATGATTATTTATATAGAACAACAACTTAAATTCATCAACTTGTCACTTGACTTCAAGAGGTCTCATTTATCTATTTATTCTTTTGTTCTCCTTTTGTTGATGCTGCTTAGAAAATCTAATTTTAAAAACTCCATCCACTAGTCATAGAACAAAAATAAAATCTCCCACTTTTTCTTTCTAATCAAAGTGTCATAAAATATTGCTATGACCTTTTGTTCAGACCCAATACGAGTTTAATATTTGAGATGTGATAGGTTTGGCAGAAATTATTAACATCTAAGTATTACTAAGTAGTAGCCATCTCTTATGTAGTTTACTCAGTACTGAATGTGATACTTTTCTCATCTTGTAAAATTCTTCTGGTTCTCATCTCATTTGTTTTACATTATCATAGTTGCCTGTCCATCTTCCAGGTTGTAATAATTTGCAAAGGGAGCTAAGTCTTGACCTGGGTGTAGAAATCAAATAAGTGACCTTCTAACATGGCTGCCTTCTTTTTGTCTACCTCATTTATGGGAGAGTATCTAATGCAGTAGGTGGGTTAGTCCACTTTAGTATAATAGACCTGCCCAACACATTTGCATGAGTGGATTCTATTCACTCATATATATCTCTCTATCAGATCACTCAAAAACTTGGTCTTTTATTTGGACTGACTACACTAATTTACTTGTGTGCTAAAGCACTTGCTATTAACCAATATCTAATACTGGGTAATGTAATATTTATGTCTAAAAATTTGTCTGAGATGTAAAGAATCTACTTTTGTGGTTCTGTCAAGGTTCACCTTGGTTTGTCAGATCTTGCCTGTCTCAATCCCCTTTGAGCTGTGAGGGAGGCACTTCTGTCCAAGTATGTGGGCTTCTCTGTCATGCCAAGTTACCCACCAAAATCAAAGTCATATGAATGACCTTGTCAAACTATCTTTGATTCACAGCCATTTTTATCACCCCAATCAAGTGGGGAAGAAAAGGCAATAAAGAGAAAGGGAGATTATCCCATTGCAGACAGGTGTCACTACCACCACCTTTCTTCATCATTGTAAATTCAATGGTTGTACAGTAAATTAGCTCATTTAGTGGTATGATGAACATATTTTCCCATAAGGCAGACAAAAATGTAAAGATATGGTTTTTCAGAAATTAAAGGTCAAAGGCTAAGGTCATGGTCAAATTATTTTATTTGACCTCTAACCAAAAAAAATAAATCACATTTTAGATCTATCCAAGTACTTTGAAATAGTATATAATGTAGCTTTGTAGGTAAAAAAAATAACTGAGATATTGGTATTTAAACTTTGTGACTATTTTCCAAAATTCACTTTTTTGGCAATGGTCAAAGAATCATATCTCTGGAACTCTTTGACCAAGAGATGTAAAATAAGCACCATTCAGTTTGTATCATGAAACTCTATAAGAGTACCCAATTTGAAAAGCATCCCTGTCAGTGATGATCAGATCCTTGTTAATTTGACATATCCTGATAATAGGATAAACTTCTCAGGAGTTACTTTAATGCTTGGATCCTTGATTATCATAGATATATCACCATCCCAGAGAAGCCTTTACCTCCAGCAACCTTAATGAAGCGATAACCAATCTAGTAATGGAAAAAAATTAAAGGCATACTATCACAAATGAAACCATGATGTGTCAGAAATATCATACCTGAATCATGTCCCAGGCACCAAGACAGGCTTGCTTGAATATGGGAACTAAGGGACTCTCTAGGAGAAGAGGAGGTTACTAAAACTGCTCAGAGACCAGATGAAGTTTTATATTTATCAAAGATGGTTCTAGTACACTTGACGGTTTTTAAATTGATCGAGGAAGTATTTCTAAGCTATTTATTGCTGAAAACCTATAACATTCTTAATGGAATCATTTTCATTAATCCAAGAATTCTTCAGAATAACATTTTCATCATTGTTAATATTGTTAGTGTTTAAGCCAAGGCATTATTTGACTTTCCCCACTCCCTAAAGTTTTAGCTGAATCGTTATCATTATTCTAAACAATCTTAGAATTAATATTTTTTCCTTGCATCAACCAATGCATTCTTTAGCTTTCCTTGATATCTAAATATCATGTTTTTATTGGATGAATCATATGCCCAGAGAAACTTGAAGAATTAACAAGCCAAAGCATAATGATAAAACCTACAAGGATGAGAATAGACTAGGGGAATCATAGATTAGCTAATTTGTCTTTTTATGAAAATGGATATTATAATGATTGTTTTATGTTGATTTTTGTGTTAGAAGTTAACATATCTTTATCAGAGGGACCTATGGCTTTCATGTAAATATTTCTGCTTTGGCTTTAATTCTTCATATTGTTTCAAAGAATTTTTCTTTTTTCTTCTTTATACATCTACAAAATAGAAATTTTAAGACTTTTTTTTGCATAAAGAAAAAAAATTGTAAAAATATAAATTTTAAAGAGTACTGGAAATGTTAGCATACTATCTTACTAATAATAATTCTTATATTTGTATGCACATTTTGTACTTTTAACAACTATTATGAGACAAAGGTAGTAATATAACACTGTAGTGAAAAGGTTGTAAACTTTTCGGTTCTTCTGGCTTGTAAACAGTTTCTGCAATCTGTTTCCTCTCAAACACTCTACTAACTGCAACAAGTGTATTTCATTTGATACAGTTGTAACCATTCTGCCCATTTTTTATCTTCCATTTTCAGCCAAAATTTACAAATGTGAAAAGATGATCTTGTGAGAGAGTATCTGAATCAGGATCTGTTTGTTTTAAATGTGTAACCTGCAAAGCTGGCTTTTTTTTTTTTTTTTTGCATATTCACTTACGAGGAATTCTGTACTGATTGCGGACTCTTAACTTTGGTTATGCAGCCCATCTTAAACTTGGTTGTACACCTCCCTTGTGGGTTTGTAACCCAGACAATGTCTCCCATTTTCCCATAATCAAAAAGAGTTAGGAAGTGCCCACTGTCATAATGGGTGATATTCATTGCTAACCTGCTCCAGTTGGTTTTCATTCTCAGCTTTCTTTTCTGCCAATGTACTGGTATCAGTGATACTGAAGGGTCAACAGACCTAGCAAAATACAGTGTCCTCTTCACAGCTGGGTGCCCACTTTGACGGTGGATGTTAGCTAACTGGCTCTCACTCAACTTTCTTACAGTGGTACACCCTAATTGTACAGGTTCTTTCAACGAACACTTGCTGAAATGCCTCCTTGTGGTACATGCAAGGATATCATAATTTGTTTTAAATGCTCTGGTTTCAACCACTTTGCTAAAGACAAGGATACCTGGAATGGACAAAAAAATAGGTGCACAGATCACACTGAAGATCACATTGCAACAAAGTTGGACACAACTCCGTCTGAGTGCCAGGAAAACAGTTCAGGAGAGGAAATGTTACTACCAGTCTCCTCCCCAAACAAGTATAAACAGTTCACTACTAACCATCAAAGTGCTTGTAAATGAACAGAAGTGCATAGCCTTTGTAGACTCTGGCTGCTCGCAGACACTAGTGAGAGGATCGAGTGTGTCCTGCCACTATGATTGAGAGGTAGGACTCTCACAGTATACCAGAAACTAAGTAAGGAATAAGGTGACAGACAGAAAGGTTACTGCTGTATCAAACAGGCTACACTTGCCATGATCAGTTTAGAGTGTTTGAGAGGAAAAACATTGCGGGAAATTGTTTACAAGTCAAGAGAAGCAAACTATTTACAACATTTTGCTACAAGCTATTTTGGCAGTCCTTAATTTTTCTAAAAAACCCAAGTGAATTACTATACACCAAAAGAGCTTTATTTTAAGCTTAGCATAATTTGGTACAATACTTATGAGGTATGAGGTCACCTGGTAGATTAGGTTCTTAATCATTACTTCATAGTGTGGCACCTAGAACAAGCTTTCAATAGACAACCAATATTAAATAAACAACTTACAAATATTTTTTTTAAATATTCAGAAAATCTAATCTTTTTTCTTATTTAGGTATTGATTCCTGTATTTGCTAACATAAAAACCCACCAGCAATATTCCCTAGGTTTTATATATATAGTCATAGTTAACTGTAGGTACAACAATAGAAAACGTGATATAAAATGAATTTATAAAAAAAATGAACAAATCTTTCTTGAAGTTTTTATTTTAATTTTAATTTCAAGCATTTAATAGAATAAATTTAATATTTCAAATAAGCAAAATAAATTGCTATATTTCAAAACAATTTTAAATTGGTTATAATTAATTTTTTTTTAAATTACTAAAAATTTCTCCCAGCACAACATAAGTTTTTTTTTATAAATAAATCTTTAAAAAATAGAATATACTTTTGGCAAAGCATTTCAGGCTCTGATTGACGCTGAAGTGGTTAAGCATCTTACCTTCCACAACCTACTCTCTGACAAACCATATGACTTCCGCTTTGTCAGGTCTACCACTGATGTGCTGACGGCAATCACTGAATATGTATACCAGGTTCTTGATAATAATAGTGAAACTTGAGCAGTGTTTAACAGAGTTTGGCATGCTTGGCATGCTTCCAGATCCTTTCACATGATAACAGGTGTTCCTTAAGGCTCTATCCTAGGTCCTCTGCTATTTCTGATCTTCATCAATGATCTCCTTGATGTCATTAGTTTCTAAGTAGGCATTTATTCAGATGACAACACCATTTACTCTCGTCTCAATAGAAAATCTGCCAAGGCTGACTAAGTAAATCTGGCTGCTGCGCTTGAAAAAGACCTTCAATCAGTGGTTAACTGGGAAAAGAAATGGCTTGTAAATTTGAATGCCTCTAAAACAAAACTGCTCTCTTTAATCACCATAGACAAACTTTACTGCCTGCAATCAGCATGACTGATGCTAGTTTCCTTGAGAGCAACACATTGTGCCTCCTTGGCCTCAATTTTTCAACTAACTTGAAGTGGAACAACTAAATTGAATCAATAGCTGTATCTACTGCTAGGAAGGTTGAGTTATTGTTTTTGAGTTACTGTTGAGTTACTGTTTTGTGCCAGAAAGTTTTTCTTGTCAGAATCCATCTTTATAAATCTACCCTTTGTGCATTGAATACTGTTGCCATATCTGGTTGGGTGCTCCTGCTATTCATTTTAAGATTCTTAACAAAATCCAGTGAAGGCTTTGCAATGTAATCAATCCTGACTTGTATAGGGGATTTAGCTAATGTACTGATGACAAATATACTAAAACTAACCCTCTATTATTTTTACTTAATCAAATGCACAAAGAAAACAAACAACAAGCATATAACAGAATAACATAGTTGTTTATAACAGATAAATATTTTTGGTTGTGTTTACAACTAAGTGATTGAAGATGTAACAATAAAAAACAACAGTTTAAGAAGTAAGTGTTGTAAATATCAGTCAATTTAATAATGTATTAATGTGTATGTACAGAAATTAAACAGGTGTGATGAGAAATAGTTGGTATTAGTTTGTTCACTTACAGTTTTTAGTTTTGAACAGTTGTCTCTCTTTAACTGTATTATTGAAAAGTTCTTGAGTGAGTTGGTGTCTCGTCTCGGTTGAGTTTGTTAAAAGTTGAGTTGATGATAAAAAGATTTGACAAGCTGATATGAAGTGAAAGAATTACTTCAGTAAGTTAGTTGAGTTTTGTAGATTGTTGTCACTGTCAAATTGTTGATTTCAATGAAGAGATTGTGTTTCATTAGCTGAATTGATGTTAATAACTTCTTAGCCTATAGCTAATATTTTAAGTGTCTTGGATTTGTGTGATGAGCTGAAATATATCAAATTCTCACTGAATTAAACTGAGTTGAAGTTTTCTATTTTTAATTTTTGTTAGTCATGTGTGAGGCTTCAAATTGGTTGGAACACTATCGTCTACTAAAGATGCATGTGCAGGGTAAGGAATAAATGGAAATATATTGACTAATCAGAAAGCGTTTTTGACTAGTGATCCACTTTTAATGGGTTTAGAAGAAATTGAGAATATGTAGCTGTGATTCACTTTTAATGAATTTAAAACTGAAAATGTAGAAATGTTTCTACACTTGGCATTTCGACTTTAGTCACTTTCTCATTGACATGAATGATGTGGCTTCCCTCTGTCTTTTTTACAAATATTTTCATGCCAACAGCTCTGACCAACTTTTTTTTTGTGACCACCTGAATTTAAGTGTGCAACTAGATTGGTGTCCAGGTACCACTCTTTTACTGTTGAAATAGTTCAATGTAATTGTCACTTCTGCTCCAACAGTTTCTTTTCTTATACTTCCCACTTGTGGAACTTCCTTCTGTTTAATTGCTTCCCTGATAGCTACAATCTCCAAAAATTTAAATGCAACTTCAATTATCTTGAATCTCGTTCATCTTTTATCCTTTCCTCAATAGCCCCTGTACCGAGTTTTTTATTTCATTGTAACCCCGTTGCATACTAGTGGGTTTTCTGTCTTGCATGAGGTGAAATGATAAGAAATACTTTTCTATTTATGATTAATAAATATAGTTTTTACTTAATAAAAATATCACTAGTACAAATTGTGGTATGATCAATTTCCCCATTAATAGATCAGTCCTGAATACATATATTCAGAGATCTTTTAAGTAAATACGAATTATCTCCAACAATTCTACTACACAAATTAATATGGAATTTTAAATGATTTAAAACTTTATAAATTATGCAATTTCTTTTTTGAAAAATGAAAAAAAATCAGAATTTATTTAAATTTTTTGTTCTGAAGATGATAGTGTCCTTAATGTTTTACTCATAAAAGCTTTTCAGACTAAATAATGTCTTGGTTTTATTGCATTTTTATTTTGCAATTCAGAGCAGATTTTCAGTAAATGATGTTTCTGTTTGACAAGCAAATTGGTGACTTAAATTCTCCAAGGAGTCCTGCCTTTAGTTTTAACTAATAGAAATTTGAAGAGGCTGGAAATTTAATTCTTCAAAATGAATTAGATTAAAAACAAAAAAAAATATTTTTACCAAATTTTTCTATTAAAAAAAAAAATAGTTTAAAAAATAATTTTATTTATTTGTGAAGAAATTGTGAAAATTTAATTAAAATCTGACAATTTGGTTTTTTGCAAGAATTTCCAAAAGTGTTTTTTTACTGCTAAAAAGACTCTAAATTTTCCATCTAAATTTTTGTGCTAACTGTTGACACAAGAACAAGTTTTTTTAACCAAAATTTCAAATGTGCTAGAAAGGATAAAAATATTTAATAAAATAAAAAATACTGTGGTCTTTCCTCTTAATAATAACAACCATTTTAATGATAAAACTTTTTTGGGGCTTTTTTCATTATGATATGTTTCTTTTTAGTGAATTTTTGGAGGTTCCTAGTTAAATGCCTATTTGTGCATACTTCACTAATTTGGGTTCTGTGTCATCACATATAATAGTAGTATTTTGTAATCACTTTTGCTTTTATGTTTTAGAATTGAGTAGAAAGTTCAACTCTGTAGCATATTCCAATTAAAAAAAAAGTTTATCTGATTTCAGGTGTTGATAGGTTGATTGAAGTCATTCTTTTTTTGTTACTCAGCTAATCCATTAAAATTTTTTCCTGGGTATAGTCAATTCATTCTCAGCAATTGGAGTCACACATGTAGTTCTATTTTCAGTGACTTGTGTAACACAGATGATTGCATATATTTTGTATGTACAAATACTCTGTAATTCTTTGTTAAGCAAAGAAATTCGCATTGGCTTAACATTACCTGTAAAGATTAGCAATGATACATTCATTAGTTTTTCTATTATCCAGTGATATTACCTATTATTTGGACCTTGTAAATGTGAAATCTTTTTCCTCATAATATGGTTAAATTATCAAATTTTCTCCTATTATAGATAAAGCTTCTTTATATTCCTCAAGTTTGATTGTTAGAAAATAGCTGGCTTCTCCCTGATTTTCTTTTTTCATTGCCATTTTGTTTGGCTGTTTCAGAGAGTTGTTGTGCAGTTGAAAACAACTTTGATGGCTACAAATACACAAGATATTGTGAAATGCAATATTTAACATTTTATAAAGAATTTTCTCTTGTATGTGATTTATTTTAAAATTAATTTAAGTCATATATATATATATATATATATATATATATATATATATATATATATTCATTCTTGGTTTTTAATAACTTTTATATACTTACACCATAGGAAAAACATTCAGTGGGTGCAAAGGTATCCAATCTAATGCAAAACAAAAGCTGCTTTAACTTACAGCTTTAAAAGTGACAATCTGGACTAAATATTTCTGAATTTTGTACATAAGTTTTTAATAAGTCTTGTTTCAGTATTTTTTTTTATTTTTGTTATTAATATTTTGTTACATTAATCTTTGTCTATCAATTTTGTAGCCTTTTTTAATGCATTACTGGATACAAATTTTGATTGTTAATTTTTCTGACTAGCTTTATATTTTAACATTTTCAATATCAATTCCACATCAATCTATTATATATAAAAGTGAATCTGTTGCTACTTGAGTTAATAATAAACGTTTTTTCTCTTATTTTGTATACCAGGAACTGGAAAATTAGTTTAGCTCTGAATGTTTGTGAGTGGTGATATTAGTAATACTGTAGGAAGAGGTAAATAGTTGGTTAGAGATTAATAGGATATGAGCAGGCATGTGACATTCAAAAGTGAAGATAATTACGGTTTAAATGAATAAGAAATCATGCCATTTCTAACTGAATAATTTTTGTTGTTTCGTTCATACTCTAGAATTTTGTTTGTCTATAAACTTTTCTTTTGTGTTTAATACATAGAAGAAAAGTTTATAGTTCACATATAAAAACTGTATATTGCAAAAGAAAGTGAATGTTGGTATATTGTTCATTCTTATACACTATAATGTTACAATTGTACCAAGTGCTGCTGTTGTGGTTTCAGTTGGAATTTAATTTATTTACAAGGCTAAGGTTCTTACTCATTTCCCAAGATAGACTACCTTACTGGGTTAAAGTACTCCAGCTGCCCTACAATTTACTCAGACTACTGGAGAAAATAAAGATTTAAGTGAATATTGAGAAGTGGATCTAAAGATCATTAGCTTCTTTAGATTTCATGTTCAATAAATAAGTTCAGAGATTTTGAAGAGCAGTTTTGAAAACTACCCTGTTGTTATAATCTCTTGTTTAATATGTGATCTTTTGTTATTTTAGTGAGTTGCCAAATGTTATAATGTGGCAAAGCTTGTAATGAATTGTTCTTGGTGTAAACTGGATACCACATGTTTCTCATATACATATTTGTCCTTGATTGATAGTGTTATAAATATTTTCCATAGTATTATTTACAGTGACTAAATCAGATTAGTCCTGACATTGCCAGTCATTCATACAATCTGGTATGCATCAAACAAATGGAAGTTGCTGTGAAAGTAGTTTTCATTCAATTAACAGAAACTCTAAATGGGACACACTAAAAGAATTGTTAGTGACATCAACAAATGACATTGTCTCAAAGGAAAACAGATGGAGAAGGAAAAATAAGTGGATCACAGATGAGATTCTCAACATGATGCAAAAGAAACAGAAAACAATTCCAATACATGGAACAGAATACAGAAAACTATGCAGGGAAATAAGAAGCAAATGCAGATAGGCTAAAGAGGAATGGCTCTGTTGTAATATATATAAATCTTGTAGAAAGCTACATAATTTCTTCTTTCCTTGGTACCTGAGGTTTGCTCTATTATGTGTGTATCTCATTTGCATATTACACTACACCTTCCTGAACCTGAAAGGTTTGACACCCTTAGTTGCTCTATCACTTCTGAATATTCTGGAGGGTCTGCATTGCTCTTCTGTTTGTTTTTCTTGTGATTCCTTTAATGGAGATTTTAGTTTAGATTAATCTTCCTCTTTTAGGTTTGTTAACTCATTTCTACTTTCCTCCATATTTTGTTCTTAATAATCCTAATGGTCTATTTATTGTTGTAATCTCTTAATCTCCTTAAATTTGTCATCTATTTTAATTTGCTGATTTTAAGTCAATTTTTGCAAAATTCTTCGTTTGATAATTCATGGTTCATGATTTCAATACCTGCTGTTTTGAGGAACATATCCATAATCTTATTTTGTTCTCCTTCATTTTGTCTGTCTCTTAGCTTCTTTATTCTAGCCAGTGCTGCAAACCAGCTAATCCATATCTCCATATACTCTGGATCATCAAGCATGGTCAGAGGTCCTATCAGTGATGCCATTGTTATGTAAATCTTATAGGAAGCTACATAATTTCTCTTTTTTTGGTGCCTGAGGTTTGAAAAAAATGGAGGACTTGGTGAATCTGGTACTCACAGGGTGGATAGAGAGGAAAATGTGTGACATACTTGATTGGCTTGAGCAAATGTATGGCAGAGCACGGTTTAGGAGAAGTAACAGGAGAAAGAGTGTTAAGAGTGACAAGAGATAAGATGTGGCAATGATGATTACTTATGTCCTGAAGGGAAACTGCACATAGAAGAAGAACAACAACATATCCAGACATGTTCATGACAATGTGCCACTTGAATGTAAAGCATGTAGATACATTTACATCCAATCTTTTATCGTTCAACCATGGCAGTGGTTGAATATATTGTTAAGTCCAACATTGATTGAATCTAGGCAGCTTTCAAGCTTCACCACTAATTCAGTTCTCAACCAAATTTCAAACAGCTTACAAAGTTAGATAGGACACCTCCTTTTGAAAAAAAAAACATTTTGAATTTTGGTTCGGTAGAAAAAGTTACATCAAAATATGTGAAGTCTGAAAAGAGAAAGTGACTACATAAGTGAGTAACTAATGCTTCTAATAATCTTATTCTTTATAACCTTTTTCTGTTTAATATTTTTGCATGTGGTTTTCAACATTTAAATTCTGAAGATATCTTTTATTATTTTTGTCGATCAAACTTTGCTTATCACTTATCATTTTATCAGTATTGATTATCAGAATTAATTATAAATAATCAATTTGTTTTTTTAATCAATTGCATACAATTTTTAAAAATATTTTTGAATGTGGTTTCCAGCATTAAATTTATATTAAATAGCAATGCCAGGAAAAATCAAAGATTACATGGAAAAATGCATGCATGGAAAGTAATATTCTTAAACCTGGAAAAGTAAGCGACAAGTTATTCTAGAGAAAAGATAAGAAATTTCTTGCTTAAAATATTGCATTCAAATTTTATTTTTAGCTGCAATATTTTAAGTAAGAAATTTCTTATCTTTTGCTTCACTAGAATATCTTGTCCTGTTGTTTTCCAGGTTTAATATAATCCTAAGAATTACATTTTTCCATGTAATACATATAGAATGTTCTCTTATTTATAAGCTTAACTATATAAATTAGTTTCAAGATTGGCAATGAATTAAAGTATGTACATATTTTTGAGATAGTGGGAATTTCTTCTTAGTTGTCAATAAACATTGGGCACTTGGATCCCAGAAAAAAAAAATCATTATACCTTTTGGTTTTTAATTCTGTAAACTTGAACATTTTCACATTTCTGATACTACTTCAGTAAAATATCCAGTGTTTAAACATTGGCCTTTTGTATTGTTGTCCATTTGAAGTAGATGGAAATGGTATTGAATGATAATGTATATGCAGTGAAAAAGAGCAGTATTTCAGCATGATATTTGAGCATTTTTTTTTCTTTATTGATCATGACAGATATTCATTATAGCAATGGAAATAAAATGATAAACCGAAGTCGGAGATTAGTGATGATACATATCATTGCACATTTTTAAACAATAATAAAAGCAAAGAATAAGAAATCATTTGTTTCTTCAGTTTATCAGTTATTATATTATTTTGTTTTCTTTGACACCAAATATTTTGATTGATAGAATGAGTTATTTGTTGTATTACTCTCCTAAAATAAACTTACTCTTCTAAAAAGCAAATGAATGTGGTTTTAGTTAGATGTTTGCAGTTCCAGAAATATTTAACATTCAATAACTTCTTTCTAAACAAAATAACACAATAATGAACATTGGCTTTGAAGGCCAGTAAATATGATGACGGTATTTATGCCAACTTTTTTGTTATATAATGTGTGTACTCATGGGTATCCACTATTAAAGAAAAACAGGCCATTCTTCACTTCAGATAAACAGGTTATTTGCATTTAAATTTGTTTATGCTTATACTAAAAAAAGAAGTCAAAGCATTTTAGGTAACCACAATTTCATGCTCCCATATAAAAAGACTATCATTATTGTGGATACTTGTTCAACAAGGGTTGTTCCTATGGTATATTCAGAGTATCTACTATACCGAGCTAGAGAAGATTATGTAATGTACTGATATATCAGCGTTTAAGGATATTAGCATATCCATGAATAGTTTAAGTTTTTTTTTCCCTCTATTTTCCTTTGGGCACTTACATTAAAATCTATTTAAATTAGGGACCTGCGACAAATGAGAGGAAAACCTCTTAGTGTGGTCTGCTGAAACAGGGTGATGAGAAAGAATAAATTTTTCTTCTCTTGTTTAGCTTATGCTAATTTTTGACTGACTTTATTTTATGCAAATGATTTGTACTCTGCCACTTTTGTTGGCTGATATAATTTGTAACCTTTTAAAAATGGATTTACTTTTGTCTGAACAGGTAATTTTTGAAATTGTGTATTTTTTAATGTTGGTACAGTGAGTTAGCTGTGTGCTATTCAGTACAGTTGAATGTTTTTGCCTCAAGCTATTTCAGCATAACTTTGTTCTTCTTGCTGTTCTGTTAAATAGCAGACAAACAGTTTGATGTCAGGTTGATACCTGAATTCACTGGCAATAAAACTGGCCAGCCTGTGGTTGAATGGTTAGAAACTGTGGCGCTTGTGTGTGACCTGTGTGAATTTAGAAAAGTTGAATGAGTTCTTCCATTTTGCTTGAAAAGAGGGGCTCTTGCAGTATATTGTCAACTCAGTAAAGAGCAGAAAGCTGACATTAGGCAGATTAAGTGTGCTCTGCTAGTTGCATTCACAATAGACCCATTTGTGGTTTTTGCTCAGTTAATGACATGACGCTTCTGCCCCAGGGAGACAGTGGATGTGTTTTTTGTCAGAGAACTACCAGAACGATGGATGGTGTGTGCTTTTATGGATGACAGGATGGATGACATGACTTTGAGTCAAATACTGTCCAGGGCCTGTGCCATTATGACTGATGAGAGAGATTCTGAGGAGTCAATCACTGCAGCCACTCAACCATCCAGTACCTGCGATAATCCTGACTTGACTGCAATATTACCTGCTACAAATGTCATGGATCAAATCATTTTGCCAAAAACTGCCAACAGTGATGTGACAAAATGCAAGGTGGTTTGGTGTGAATGCCATGCAAGAATATCTGATGCTTTAGATGCCACGAAGTGGGGCACACTACCCTTAGGTGTCCAGGAAACGAGATGGAGATACGGCATCAGCACCAGTCTCATTTCTCCACAAATCATAAAAGAGGTGCTTCCTGTAATTGATGTATATGTTGACTAAATAAAATGCAAGGCCACTGGCTGCTCTAAGTCACTTACCAACATATCGACTTGTCCATGGAGCAGACAGGTTAGGGGTGTGCAGACGTCGATGAATTACCGGCATCAAACTTTGTATATTAATGATGTTGACCCTGTTAAAATCAGTGCCTTGGTCATTGATAGTGAATTGTTGGGGTTTGGCATACTACTTGGAATATATGTCATTAAGAAGCTAGGTAGAGTTATAATCACTGAGTTGGTAGCAGTATGGTTTCTCAAGCTACCCATTTGTGTGACCATAAAAATCAATGAGCCCAACTTTGATGCAAAGTTTGATCAGCACACCAAGGTATGGACACCTGCCAGAGTGTTTAAAAAAAAAAAAACAAAAAAAAAAAAGGGCACCCAAATACTCTGTATCAAAGCAGGTCAGAGATGAATACCACCACGAACTGCAGATATGGCATGAAAATGGGTGGTTGATACCCTATCCTGAAGAACAACTTGGTCTCTCAAAGAGTCTAATCCCATTTATGGTTGTGATACAAGTGAACAAAGGAGAAGTTTACCTGTGTTAGACTACTGAGAACTAAACAGATATGTTGATGCATACACAGCTCATATTGACATTTGTGAGGGGAAAAAAGAGAATGGCAGAGTAAAGGGTCTAAGGTCTTTGTACTTGATCTTTGGAAAGCCTATCTACAGATACACATGGATCGATCACTGTGGCTTTTTCAAATGATCATTTTCAAGGGGCAGAGATACTGCTTGACAATAATGGGATTTGGACTCAATGTGGCACTGGCTGTCATGAAAGCCATTATCAATATAGTACTGGCAAAAGCTATCTGACGGGCCACCTCAGCCTATATTGACGAATAATTGGCATCCGCAATGTGCATAAGGCAACATCTCACTGACTTTGGACTGATGTGCAAGGACCCAGGATGAGTGGAGAATGGTGCATGAGTATTCAACTTACTAGTCTTCATAGAGCAGAATACCCTTTATTGAAAGTGTGCAAATGACATACCTGAAGTACCTGAGATTTTGCAACTCAGAAAAATATTTTCACTTTGCAGAAAATAAAAACACATTTCAGTTTGTGAATAGCTCCATGTTGCTATTACCTTCATTAAACGCAAAGCAACTGCAGTTACATTCAATTGGAATGATAAAGTAATGGATGCACCCTTAAAAAACATGATTACAGACATAGTTACCAGAGTACAACAAGGCATCTCCACACATGGGGAAGAGGTGAGTCGATGTGAGTTTCCTCACAATTAGAGTATCCATCAACGTAAAAAGGGATGTTGTGGAGGATGTTCACTGGTTGCATTAAGAGAATGACATTCGGCATATAAATGTAGTGGAGCTGGACTCTGTACTTAAGGGTGTCAATACAACATTTCAATGGAAGGCATCAAAACTACACCTATTTGCCAACTCTGCATGTGTTTACAGATGAATATTGAACACTCTTATTGGAAAGGCCAGGGTGCACACAAAGACCTCGAGTGAGATGCTCATTCAGAGGAGGCTTAGTACCCTATAAAAGTTAATCAATGAGTATAACTTACCTGTGGACGTGATGTTGGTTGGATCCAACCAGAACTGAGCTGATAAGGTGATGAGAATGCGACAGAGGAAGCTTGACACAATAAAGAAAGAAACAGAACCCATAAAAGTTGTCTGTACAGTACCAATAAGTGCACCATTGACCAGATATGGACCATCTACAGTCAAAGTGGACATCCTGGTATTAAAATTCCGTTAAACTTTGCTAGGTGGATTAATCCTACGGTGTCAAAAGCAGTGGCCAGAACAATAGTTAAGGAATGCCGAGAATGTCAGTCTTTTGCTCTATCACTGGCATGATGGCCAAGGGGAAAATTGGATGTTAATGAGACATGTATTTGATTGGAAATGGACATTACCTACTACAATGGCAGACATTATTTGACATTAATAGACTGTGGTCCCATTTGATTCACCATAAGGCAACAGTTACATCGATTTGATTTAATTTAAGGGTCCTATTTTTCAAATGGGATCCTCCTGAAATCTTTGCCAAGAACAACACAGCATTCCACAGTAAATTATTCAGAGAGCTTTTGGTCAAGTAGGGAGTTTACATTTATTTTTGTTATTCATACGTCCCTTCTGGCAACAGAATCATTGAATGACATCACTGTAGCATCAAATGAATGGCCACAAGGAAGCAGTGCTCAATAACAGAGGCTGTATCTAACATTGAAAGATAATGTATCACTCTTTACTGCACTTGCAAATAGGATCTACCGCTAAAGGGTCCAGATATAAGGCATTGATAAAGCATCTTCATCAGAACAGGAGACTAGATGATCACAATACAGCCTGGGAGACTGTATATAAATAAAATCCCCACAAGGCCAATGCATTATTCTATATTATGTGGGACAGGTTACTGGGATTATTGATGAAATGCCAAGCCATATAAAAAAGAAAGTTGGTATTGGAAGTGCCTTGAATATGTCCTCAGAAGCAAGCAATTCAGAGACCATCAGATATACACCTGATTACTCTTCAGGGAGCAACTCATCTGGAGAAGAAATTGTGGTTATTCCAAGGATAAGCACGAGACATAAAAGACCTCTCTCTAGTTGTCACTTGTTTAACTGAGGGGTGATGAACGAGAAAAAAAACCCTTATCCCAGACATTAATTTGTGTCCATTGTGCAGTCTGCTGAAGGAGGGGTAGAAAGAATAACTTTCTTCTCTGTTTAGCATATGTTATTTTTTCACTGACTATATTTCATGCAAATGAATTTTCCTCAGCCACTGTCTTAGCAGATGAAATAATTTGTCACCTTTAAAAAAAAAAGATTTGCTTTTGTCTGAATAGATAGTTTTTGAAATTGTGTATTTCTTAGTGTAGATAGAGCAAATTAACTGCATGCTATTCTGTATGGTTGAATGTTTTTGTCACAGTTCCTGCACAAAAAAAAAGCAATAACCTAAGGTTTAAAATGAAAATTTTTTCTTGAAGCTTATATTTTGGTTTAATTTCAAGCTAGTAAATAGATTGAATTTAATATTTCCAATTAGCAAAATACTTTGCTGTATTTCAAAACTAATCTAAATTGACTGGAAATAAATTTTTTGATAACAAAGCTGATTAACAGCATTTTTTAATCATCTTTCATCACAGTCATTCTTTTTATTATCTCTGTGCAAATGTATATGCTGAACTCAAATCAATTGTTAGTTATTGAAGAAACTTACCTTTTTTTATCTAAATGTCCATAAAAAAAAAAACTATATCTTGTACTTTTTCTCTCTCGTAACTCTCACGAAGTTGTGTAATTAACTGCAGAATGATGTACTGCGTATATGAACGATTTTTGGTCAATTTTTCTTCATTTACTGATATTTCTGGTGATGTACTTCCGGTTATGAAAGTAATGCGCTATTGTATATTTACACTTATTACTCTCATAACAGGAAGTACATCGCTGGAAGTTTTAGTAAAGGAAGAAAATCGACCAAAATTCAAAAGAAAATTGCTGCCTACGTAGAACGTCATTCTGCAGTTAATTACATGACTTTGTGAGAGTTACAGGAGAGAAAACGTGCGAGATATAGTTTTTTTTTTTTATGGACTTTCAAAGCAAAAAAGGTAAGTTTCTTCAATAACTAATTGTTGATTTGAGTTCAGCATATACATTTGCACAGAAATAATGTTATTTTGGATAAATTTGAAGGGGTAAAGCCATCGGCACCTAAAACGAACATTTACCAATTTTTAAGTACTTGTAAAGCATAAAAAATAGGAAAATATCATCCATAATCTAATGTTTTATTGAATTTTCAAAATTTTAGCTTTAAATTTACTATAGTCATTTCTTGTATTTTTTGATAATGTCTAGTATGGTTACTTGTACTTATAAATATTGGTATAATTCAAAATTTTTGTAAATTTATTATTCATTGAAAGTTTTTTTTAATTTTTTTTTTTTATAAGGCAGATGGTATCCTTAATATATCTTATAAAAGCAATCGAAAAATTTTAAAATAATCTCATAGTTTTTTTAAAATTTTTTTTATTTTACTTTCTGGAGCTGATTCTTAGTAAATGGGGTTTCTGTTTGACAAAAGCAAATTGATGATTTAAATTCTCCAGCAAGTCCTCTTAATATAAATTTGATGAGGCTGGAATTTAATTTTTCAAAATTTCATAAAATTAAAGTGGTGGTAACATGTAAAAATTAAAAAAATTTACCAAGGTTTATATATATATATATATATATATATTTAAAAAATAATTCCTGAAATAATAATAATAAATCCTGAAAATTTAATTAAAATTTAACAATTATTTGATTTTTGTGAGAATTTCCAAAACAGTATTTGTCTGTATTTCTGAGATGAGGTAGTATATTGTCCTCATCTTTGTTGCCATTTGTACGATGTTTCGGCCGTTGGATGCTCTGGCCTTCAAGTGCTAGGAATTTAAAACCGAAATCTTTATTATAATCACTGGGGTATATCATTCTCATTCTTTGCGTGAAGCCTCTTTTGGTAGTCATAAGTTATCTCCCTCTAACCTTGTTCACCACTACTGTAGCCTGGTATTGAACTCACAACTCTTTGGGTCAGGTCACTGGAACCAATGTCTATATCCACTGGGCCATGTGTCCTTAAGGTTTGATTTATGTCTCTGTGCCCACACAACTTGAGGTGCACATGAATCAAGAAGAGGGTATACTGTATTCATTTCATGTAAAACAATTGGTTTCCATGCATCAGAATTTGTATTGCCAAATGTGTTAATGAACATTACCAGCTAAATCTCAGTTTAAATCAGACCTATTTTGTTGATGGAAATTACAGTGTTGTGAAAAAAACTGTTAGTTACCTCTCCTCTTTATTGTAATTCTTCTACACTTGTAACTATAAAATTTGTCTGTACAGCGCCATGTTGTATCTCAATAAAGTAATCACCACTCTTTGTTGTTGTTCATTACAATATATGCAGCTACCTCACTCTGTAAGGATGAAATGCATTTACTGCATTGAAAAACTCATTAAAGACCCAAATTCAATAGATGCTGAAAAAAAGTACTGTTACTGGTAGAAAAAATCTTGGAAAATTTTCTTGAAGAATGTAGTAATGGAGCACCCAATAAATTGTTGCTTCACAAAATATATCTCAGCTAGTGTTTACAATTATTTCTCTGATTATGTCATATACGAGAAAGACCAAGAGACTCTTGACAATGAAAATGAAAAATGAATTGGTTGCCCATCACCTACTCATTACAAGACATCAGCAGCCTTCTGAGACAATAGATGAATTTCTCTGTGACCTATGTACTCAGCACATATTGCACATTCACAGCTGTTACTGCTGAACACTACAATACCGATATAGTAAGGGATACATTCATTAATGGATTATTATCCGCAAACATTTGGCAGTGTCTACTGGAAGACAATCTCACAATCCTACAATCAAGTAAGGATCTTAGATCTGGCTTAGTGTAATGCAAAAATTTTTATATTTTATAGTTCTGCTGCTGCAATGACAGAAAAGCATCCTCAAACTTCTGCTCCCTCTCACCTCCAGGACTCTCTTGAACAACTAGTAATCATTGCCCCAGCAAGATGTATGTGTCTTTTCTGTGGGCTCAAATTACCAGGAATCCTGACTCCAACACTGTATCTTGTACCAGGATCAATTAGATACAATATTTTTTTCCATTAGTTTCTTAGTCCATAGCAATGCTTTCATTAAAATATGATCCTAATGAGACAACAATGGTCCTGGGTCTAGTCTTTTTGTATCAGCTGCATATTTCACATGAATTAGGAAGTTCTTGTAAATTTCTTTATAAATTCAGGATCTTTTATTCTTGCATTCTTAATAAGAACACAATTGTTTACTATTTGGAGGGCTGAATTGTCTGTGTAATTTTGTTACTATTCTACTTTTTTTTTATCTGTTTTTGTTAGTAATTTCTTTAATGAAAAGCATTTAATTAAACTTACCTCAATCCAGTAGAGGTCTGGTTATAGGGATGTGATCATGACCAGGTAATCCCCACCATTGCATTGTTACACTGTCATTTTCAAAATTAAGACATATCTTTGCTTTTTTTATGGCATCTTTGTTTAACGAAAGCGGAATGTCTGAGTTTACAACATCAGTAATAATACTAACATCAATGCAGCAATGACACATGGTAGAGTAGCTGTGAAGAGTGATTTTAGTTTCTTTCTGTTACTGAACTTGTAAATTCTCAGTCCTTCCCTGACACTTATTTTTTGTTGTTGTATAGAAATGGTTTCTAGAAAACACTCATTCTGTTTATTCCCACAGTTGCAGAAACATCACTGCCTAGGACTGCTGAACCCAGTATCTCACTTAAAAATGTTTGTCTGTTGTTTTTTCCCTTTGCTGACTCATCAGCATAATGTAGGCTACAAATATGTAGTCATCTTTTTGACTCCTATTCTGCTTATTATTAGAGCTATCAGTGTACAGACAATTCTAATACCAGTGGAATTTGCAGGCACATATGAAGCATTTGGTGGTATTGCTTCAGATGAAGCCAGAACTTTTGTCAGAAAATACCAGAATTTTGTTCTTACGTCCTCTTCTGTCTCTGGTACCTCACCAACTAGAAAACTGACAAAGACGCCAATTTGACAAGTGACCATAAAATACATCATCAGTGTATTCCTGGCTGTTTTCATTGTAGGCACAATCCATATCTTTCTTTATCACTACTGGTGGAGTATATTTTAAATTTAAAAAACAGTATTAATTTGCTGCTAGTGGACAGTGTTAATTTACTGATAGTGGTCATTCAATCTCGGGTGTCAGAATCACACTTTTTAATGATCTTTAGGCAACTACCAGCTGTGGTAATTGTATTTTGTAGTCCTTTAACTTTTTGATGGTTGAAGTTAATAAGGTAGTTGTATATTGACTTGTCGTTCTGTTGTTTGAATGTCCCTTACATCATAAAAGCCAACTGGTTAGAAAAAAAAAAAGCATATCATATAATTTTTCTATCATTTGCATGTAATGTGGTAATATCCAGTTCCAATATGGTCTCTCTGGCTTTTCCTTCCAGGGATTAAAATACTGTAGGGGTGTGGCAAGGTTTGTCAATACAGGTAGCAATTTTCCAAACTTGAATTCCTTTTTTCCATTTGTTATATTTATCCATATTTAAAAGAGGAATAAATTTGAAAAGCATTGTTGATCAGTGTGCTCTGTTACCAATTCTTCTATGTGCCATGTCTCTTCAGGATGTAGACCATCATGGCAGAAAATTCAAATTAAATGGACTTGGATACATAACAGAAAGAGAATGCATTATTTGGTCTCATTTGATATCTGTCCTATCTAAATTGGCCCCTCAGCCTCTTCCAGTTGAAGAATTGTCAAGGGGAGCAATTTGTGAAGATTAATTGACAATGTAAGTGCATGCGGTTATGATCAATCTGGCCCTGATAGGAAGCTGAGTTTATGGTGGTAGTAGAAAAATGCAGCCTAACATTAAATGATGACAAATGCTTCTTTTGACAAAATACCATCAAACTACTTGGGTATGTCGTGAGTAAAGGTGCCAAGAAATCATAATCTTCAAATCCTCTTCTGAAACAGCTAACATTGGGTAATTTACCTGCTCTTTTGATAGGTGCTGGGTATCTTCACACATTATGTCTACTGGATAGTTAACAATGGCTTCTAAATTTCCTCTGTCTCCATGCACCCTCAGAACATTTGGGGATCTAAAAAGCTGCTATTACAGCAGTAGACCTTTCTATGCCCCTGGTAATTGAGACTGATATCTCAGACTGTGCCATAACCACCTAGTTAAGACAATTTGGTTGACCCATAGCATTTTTTTTAAAGAACACTTGTGGTCTGAATGGTGACACTCAGTGTTTGAAAAAGATTCATACACCATTGTTGAGGCACTAAGAAAATGGTGACACTACCTGATTGGATGTTGTTCTGGATTAATTACCCACCAGAAATTTGTCTGGTTATGTTCAACCCCCAAAACAATGGGTAAAATAAAAAATGAAAAAATATCAAAGTAAAGAATGGAGCTTTCTTGTTTCTCATTCAATGTAACATATCACCCCAGCAAAGAAAATGCTGAGGTTGACACCCTCTCAGGGGTATTTGTTTTGATGACTGACCACCAGAGATTTTCTGAATTGAATTAAAGTTGTAGCTTAATAACACATCAGTATACACCACTTTAACATCTTTAGCATTGTTCTATACAGTTTAAATCTTTTTCTTTTCTGTAATGAAGCATTTCAAAACTGTATAAAGCAATTTTTTTTTATTTATTTTTAAAATGAATTCCAGCTGACAGTTTGACAAAATAATACAATATTTTATTTCCTACAAACTGTCAGCTTTAATTGCTGTTACCTCAGATAATCTTTTTATTTTAAAATAAAAATAAACTGTATATATTTTTAGTTCTTTAAAATTTAAAGAACTAAAAATATAGTTTCTTTTACTTTATGTTGCTCATTATCGTTTGAGCAATAAAAAATTAAAACAGAACTTTTAATGGTCATTTATAAAGTATTGCTATGAACTTACTGAAGGAAACTTTAAAATGCATTTTGAATAAATTAAAATTGGTGGTGCAGTTGATATCAGCTCAGAATGAGAAATCAGTGAGCCGAGTTCAAATTCCAGTTGAATTCATTGCTTTCACTTATGTGCAAATACTCTTGCGAAAGGTATTAATCCAGCACTTCTCCCTCCAGCTGTAGGTTAAATAGCAGAACAGATTGGCTTCTATAGCCTTGGTTGGTAACCAGTCTACTACAAAAAGTAATGGCAACCTACTGTGGGAAAATATTCTGCCCAGTCAGTCATGTTTCTTTCAAGACATGATCACCCAAGTGTGTATCATGTATGGCACTTAACTGACTGACCTTCAACAAAAAGTGATACCTAATGTTTAAAATTTATTTTTTAAAATGAAAAATCTTTCTTGAAGCTTTTAATTTCAAGCTGATAGATTAAATATGTTTCCAATAAGCAAATTTCAAATAAATTTAAATTGATTGGGATTAATTTTTTAAATCACTAAAGGGATTTTAGCCATATTTGCAATTCTCTCAGAACAATATAATTCTTTTTATTAAAAAAGAAAACTAAAAACTGAAATATACTTTTCTGAAAATTTGAGAAAAATTAGTTGATTTTAAAGTTTAATCAATATGATTTGAAACAAATTTAAAATATAGCAAAAAAGCTTTTTTTTTTAACAAGGAAATGAGTATTTTTATAAGGTGTTGACAGGAGACATACTTGTAAAAATTAATTGATGAATATAATTTTATATATATATTTTTTAACTGTCTATTAATTTTAATTTAGGAAAATATTCTAAGTAATCTAATGTTTTAGTCAATTTTAGTTTTTTTTGGTTATAAATTTATTATAGTTATTGCTCTTATTTTCTGATAATGTATGGACATCAATATTAAAAAAAAATGGGCATGGACAAATTCAAATATTTTAAAAAGAATACCGGTGGTCACTGAATCGTAAAAAGATTTTCTATTTATGATTAGTAAATATAGTTTTTCTTTAATAAAAAATATCACCAGCGCAAAATAATATAGAATTTAAAAAGATTTAAAACTAGTAAAAATTTATTATTTTTTTAAGACAAAAATAATATATCTTATTCATAAAAGCAGTTGCAAGATTTTCTGATTATGTTTTATTGCAGATTTTTGATAACTGAGGTGTATGTTTAATCTAAAAAAATTGGTGATTTAAATTCTTCAAAGATTACTGCTTATAATTAATATAAACATTAAACAGTACAAAAATTAAATTCTGAAAATTTCATAAAATTAAATAAGTTGGGGATAACACATGTAAAAAAAAAATAACTACAATAAAAGACTTTACTAAGATTTTTTTTAAAATGAAGCATTTCTAAAATAATTTAATTCATTTGCAAATAAATCCTGAAAGTTTCATCAAAATCCAACAATTATTTGATTCTTTTTATGCAAGAATTTCCAAATCAATATATTTTAATTGTAAAATGATGCTAAAATTTTCTATACTAACTTATTGTCACACACTGATGCAAGAAAAAAAATTGAAAGTTTGGAACTGAAAAAAAAAAAAAATCCCAACAAAAGACAACATGCATCACTTCACCATCAATCAACTTCAAATATGTTCAGGTGCAACCAGACTACAATTTGGTTAGAAGTAAAATCAGCAACTGAGTGGCAATCAGTTTTCATCTGTGACAAAGGCACATGCAACAAGAAGTACTTCTGAAAGTTCATGTACAGGAAAGGATTGCTAAAAATGAGAGGCAATAGAAAAAAGTGTTAAGCTGCTGCTGAGAAACATAATCATTAACTCAGTCATCAAGCATGGTGGTCCTGTGAAGTCTATCAAAGATGTACAACAAGCAGTGGTTTGGAAGCACTGAAAGATCAACTTAGATATCTGAAAGTTCTCTTAGGTATCAAGATCTACACCAGTGGGAGTAAATTTTAGCCAAAGTTGCTCTTTGTAACTACTTGACAATAGGAGAATCAGTCTCCACATCTCTGACGAAATAAAGAAAATGCATTCTGTGATTCTTTATATTCAAACAACTCTAGCAGTTGTGAAGAACCACCACTTCAGGTAACCTTCAGTAATGAGCGCCAAGACCTATGTGTTGCAGTATGTTATGACTCCATCCTTTACATTGGCCAACTTATTGATATTCCATCTTCATTCAGTGCTGTGATAATGATTTTAGCTCTAACAAAGAGATGAAATTATTATTTCTGATAATTGTTGTCAGATGATATTGCACAAGTGGAATCAACATTTGTCTTCAAATGGAACTTTGATTCAATGTTAGTTTCAAGTGATGACTGGATATGGAGTGTTTCAGGAATAGTAAACATATCAGTGGCTTATAAAGAAGTTGAGTCAGCAAATCACCATTAGGAGAGGAAGTGCAGGAGAGCCATTCACAATGTTTAGAAAGTCATTTCTATCAGTTTAAAACTGAACAAATTTAAAGCCCTATTATGAAGTATTTTCACGTACCTCTAATGGGTGCTATTTTTTATGGGTAGGAGTCTAGTATGGTATACTTTTGACCTGTTTTTGCACTACTCTCAAATTGTGCTATTGGCTGTTTTTTATTTGGTGCAAATATAGATTTTTTTTTTTTGTATTGAGGTATTACTGAAAAAATTAGCTTCATCTCTGTCGTGCTATGATGTATAGGAAGAAGTTGGGAGCCATTACCTATTGAAATGAAACTGTCAATAGAATTCAAAATTTTTTTATGAACTTCCATAACACTTGATTGCTAATCAAGAAAAAAATATAGTAAATATATAAATATAAATAGATACATATAGTACCATTTAAAAAAAAAATTATAGTTTGTCAAAATCTATACCTGTATTGAAGGTTTTTAGATATATTGAAAATAAAATTTTACTTTAGGATACCTATTTGAAAGAATATTTGACTTAAAGCATTTGACTTGAGACTTGCTATTTATTAAATTAAAATTCCAAATAATATGTCCTCTGTAAAAATATGATGATAGCCCAAGATAAAGATATTGATTTTTAAAAACTGTTGGTACTAAATTTTTTGCTAAATTTTTACACCTTTAGTTTTTCTTCATTTTTTGTTTTTACTGTGTTTTGGACAATGTACTCTCTAAACAATTTTGGCTTTGTTGCAAACAGTTTCTGAATGATGTCCTTTGGACAACTGTCACACATGTATCTCCTTACTTTGTGAGAAATCAGTTAAAAAGGAGCCCATTTTCATTTTCTCATTGCCTTCTCCACACAAACTTCATTGAGACACCATCATTAATTTGCTGGGTATTAAATATTTTGAGTTTGTCTACCCATTGTTTTTTTTTTTTTTTTTCTCATCCTTTATTCTTCTTGCACTATTTGAAGGGCTTACGGCCTATCACGTTGAATACAACGGTTCTCACTCGATCACCAAAGCAACGTTGAGCCTGGTCAGTACTTAGATGGGTGACAGCTTGGGAATACCAGGTGCTGTAAGCGTATAGTGACGGATGTGCGTTGTGGTGCAGTGGATATCGACTTGGAAAGAGAAATTGGTGAGTTGAGTTCAAATTCCAGTTGAATACCCTGCATTCACTTAAGCACTGGTACCCTTGGGAAAGGTATTAATCCGTCCCTTCCCTCCAGTTATGGGTTAAATAACAAGGGTAAGACTTGGGGACCCTGCCCTTAAAAACAAATCCCAATGAATCTTGATACTCAAAAAGAAAAAAGTATTACTCGACACAAAAGCTATATAAAAACAACAATAAATTGTTGAAAGAAAAAGGTATTATCAGCAATAAATAAAGTTTAGTTGGTAATAAATGACCAGCTGAGGTTGATTTGCCATAAAAACAAAACAACCAACCAACCAACCTACCTATCTGAAGAGTGCTGGGAAGTTGGTTTACTTACAGGCTGTCAGATAAAAAAAATCAGAACATGGTATATATGAATTTGGGAAGTTAAACAATGTCAAACAGGAAATGGGAAGGCTAAACATCAACATTTTTGGAGTTTGTGAGACAAGATGGATAAATATTGGGGTCTTTCAAAGTGAATGACAAAATCCTATATACAGGTAGTGAGAGAAATTAAAAGTCAGTAGTACTAGTATTGTATAAAGACAAGGGATTGTTTTCTAGTAACTCTCAAGTTCCATTTCAAGTGAATCTGAAATGGAACTATTCAATATTGCTATTCTCGTGAAATAGTTGGCAAATATGAACTTGGATAGTACAATAAACGTAGAGACAATTATCTCCATTGGTACTTAGTGGATAAATATCTCCAGTAATAACCAACACCTGGTTTCAAAAACATTCAAAACTCTTGTAGACATGGAAAAGTCCAAAAGGTTGTTTAACAATCAATAAAAGTTTTAGAAAGTCAGTTCTCCACTCTGAAATACAATTAAGCATTGACTGTGGGAGTGGTCATTTTCCAGTCATATACAAACTAAGGATAAAAATACAGAAATTAAAGAAACTTTAAAACAGATTTATAGTAATATTGTTAAAAATCAAAACAAAAAAAAAGCCAAAAAACATAAGAGCTTAGAAATGGTTAGTCATTCAAAGTGAATACCTTTTAGTGAAACACTAGTGACATCAGTATTTGAGAGAAAAATTAACTAAAATTTCAACTGAAATTTAAGAAAGAAACTGGAAAAAAATATAATGGCATTTTCTTTTATGAGTAGTTCAAGCAACTAAATTCATTTTGTGTTACCACAGTATTTTAGTCAGTTCATTCTACAGCCTTCTTCAGATGAATAGTCCAGAATGAAAGCGAAGGATATATAATAAACAAAAAAGTAATAATGGCTAATATATTCACCATGTTTTTAGCAAGGTGTGTAATAGATGATTCCACATTCATACACAAAGATACTTTCCAGTTTTGATTAACACTGGGAATCCTAAGAATGATTTTTCTAAAAATGCCTTGCTAAATAACGAAAATGCTATAAGTGTTGCCATATATAATTGTAAGTTTGTCATATGGGATGCAGATTTGAGTTGTATTTGAAGCTGTTCTCCTCTTGCTGAATTCCTGCAGTTAAACTTTAAGGTTAAAAAATATTGTTATAAAATATAAGATGAATTTATTAGTGAAAGAATATAAATAATGATAAAAAGGGGATCATTTATATCTTTTTATCTAACAAAATAAAACTCCAAAATCAAAAGATTCTAATATAATTAGGTTTGATTGTAAATTGTTCTGTAGACAACCATACTACTTGTTTTGTTTGATATTTTCTCTACTAATGTGACATTACACCCTATCATCTATTTGAGAGCCTCATTTTATAGCTGTTGCTGGTGACTAGTTTAAGTCATTTAGTGTATAACACAGTAAACTGGATTTAAGGTTAAAGCAATCAGAAGTTTTTTTTGTTTTTTTTTAATTCAACCAGAGAACACAAATATTGGTCAGCCAAATTATGCTAATAATGGAAATAAGGAAAACTGCACATACAACCATTTTGTGCTAAATTTCTCTACTATAATACACTATAAACTATTTTCTATCATGTAGGCACATTTTGTGTTCCAGATTTTGTTTTAAAAATTGTTCTGTGCATTTATACAGTTCAGTTTTGGTTTGGGCAAGGCTGGTGGTGGTGTCTATTAATATTAGTACACAAGTCATGTTAAAACAATTGCCAATAGAATTATTTTCTTTTGTTAAGTAAAGAATAAATAGGAAAAGTGGGAAAAATTTGACCACCTCATCAACAAGGTTGACTGCTTCATTTCTGCACTCATTTATTCACTCAGTCAGTGTAGGTGTAAGCCTCTCATTTCTTATGAAAATTACTAACATAAAACTAAATAAGAACATTTTAATGGTCAGTTATCACTTTGAGAAACAGCTGATCAGATATTTCACCAGAAATTTCTTTGCTGGCTGGTAAGATACATTAAGATTATTTCTTTCTTGTTTTTGCAGTGAGTGTGCTTACCTTGTCTAGTTGACCGTATGTTGAGAGTGCTCTTTTTCAACTGAAAAACCCAGACTCATGTTGGCTAGTAACTACCTAGTATTCTTCATATGCAAATTATCAGTGCCACCTACTGTAAGTAGAATGCCTTCTCTCAACAGCCCATTGTTGAAGATGTAATTCCTGGTGTTTACAGCAACACATGCAACCAACTCTGTGTCTCTTATTGGGTTGACCGATTATTTGTTACACTCTCCCCTGATCCCCTAATCATAGCACCAATATGCAGGTGACAGGTGTTTCCTTCTAGTGCTCCTTTACAGGGGAGGTACTTCATCCACATTGCTTTCACCACAGGTACTTTATCCTTATTGTTGTCATTATCTGTCTCCATCGGCAGGAGCACCAGAAGGAAATACGTACCCCCTGCATGTTGGAGCTGTGATCAAGAGATCAGGTGGGAGTGTAACAGTCAGGTCAACAACCCAATAAAAAAGAACTCAGTTGGTTACATGTAGTGTTGTAAGCAACAGGAGTTATGTCTTCTTCCACAATGGGCTGTTGAGAGAAAACATTCTACTTACCATAGAGGATAGAGTTCATTGAAGATAACTTGCATGATCATCTTGTTAAATAGTTTGATATCATGACTTCTTCCTTAAGTATTTGTTGAGTATAGCTAGCTTTGATATAAGATTGCATTTTTAGAGAACTCAGGAAGATTGTTTGATTTTAATGGCTTGTAAGATCTGGGCTCTATTCAAGATATGTTACATTATATTGCAAACACATTCTCAAATTATTCTTATCCATTATTCAACTAGTTTAACTATGGCAGCCATACTTAAATAATTTTGCAATTACATTGTACTTAAGAAATATGAATATTTTGTTGTTGCTTTTCATTTTCTTGTTTGTTCAATAACTCCTGAATATTAAAGAAAACAAAAACATTCAATTATATCACTAAATAATTATTTCTCTACCAAACGAATACCACTATATATATATATATATATAGATTGGTGAATTACTATTCTCTTTTTTGTGTTTTTTTTTCTGGTGGCATAGAAAAGTGTTAAACACCCAGACACAAGTTTCAAAGAATCACCCACATTTTATTTTTTTATGAATAATGTCCACTCTGTACAAGGCTCAAGAGCCACTCAAGGTATATAGTTGCAGAATATGTCATAAGAGGCACAGTTTATGAGGATATGTGTGGAAGATTATGGTTAACTGTAGACTTGAACTGGTTAAGATTGTGATCAGAGAAGCCTCCTCTTGGGAATTGGTTCTACAAAGTAGTGGTTCGTGAGAATAAGCTGTTCAAGTGGTTGTTGTTTTAATGAAAGTGTTTCAGCTGATGTCTTCTGATTATTTGATATATAAGTATTCATGTAAGTTGGAACAAATTAATAATTAATCAAGTTGTCAGTTTAGTAAATTTTCTCTGAATCATCATTCTATATTTTAAATGGTCTCAGGAATTTTAGCATATTTTGTAATTTTTTATTTTGCAAAAGAAATATAATGGATAAGACATTTGATAAATACCAATATTGATAAAATAATTATAAATATTAATCAAAAAACAGTAAACATATTTGAGAAAATAGTAAGTTTTGCTGCAAATAATTTAAATAGAAAAGTGTTTAAAAATAGCTATTATTTATTAATATCATCATCATCATTATTAAACTTGTCAGAAAGTAGATGATGAGAACGAGAATATATATATCAAAATATTGATAAATATAAATAAGTTATTGGAAATATTGATTCATATACAATACATAAATATGTTTACAACTTAATGATAAAAAATAGAACCTGTTTTATAAAACAAAAATTTATGTTTCAATGTAATTTCTTTCTTTATTAATGTACTTAATGCACTGGTAAATATTAATCATAGATAGAACATTATACAGTGAACAATTCAGATCAAAATTAAGTTGTTATAAGTTAGGCTACTTATAGATACATTTACATGTATGTAAGCAAAAAACAAATATGAGGAGTTGAGGTATCTGATTGGTTAAAGTTTACTCAAATATCATAAACTATTAATATTTGTATGAACATTAACTCTGATTCTGAAATATTAAATTTACAGTGTGTGAGGTCTTACGAGGCATTGCACTTCTATGATTAAGATATTTTACCAGCTGAGGTATGGATGGGAAGGACTGAACATGCTTCATTAGAACAGACTTGTCTCATAGTCAAAATAAGCCAGTACTTTAAATAGAGTATTATATCTAAAAAGATTCAAGCATAACTGATTGCTTATGTCTTTTTAAAAATGACTTTGTAATTATGGCTGGTTAGTTGTTAAATTATTTAAGAAAACAACTAATATTCCAAGATCAAATTTTTTGTTTTCATTTTAGATCTAATTAAGATACAAAATAACATCTTAGTGTTCTCAAATTTCAAATCAATCTATATTTATAGAACATAATCACTTTTTTTTCTTAACAATGATGTTCATCCTGTACAAGGCCCAAGTGTCACTTGAGGTAGTGTTACAGAGTAAGAGGCACAGCTTATGCGGATATGTGTGGAAGATAATGTTTAACCCTAGAATTGTAGTGATCAGGAAAGTATCCTTTGATGAGTTGGTTGCACAAGGCAGTGGCTCATGGCAGAAACTGCTCAAGTGGAACTTATATTTCATCAAATGAATTTGAAGGGAATGAAGTAGTTCACTATGATATGTATAGCATGGTGTGTCTTAGCTATGAAGGTCAGGAGTGGTGGAACTATGTAAAGAGTGTAGTGATGATAAACACTTTTCATGGAAATAGCAATAAAGCACCGAGAAGCTTGCAACATTTCATCTGTGAGAAAGGGTTTGTCGGGGAGGAAAATAATTAGTTCTTCACAAGGATGCGAAGAAACTTTTGGACTCTACTAAAGATGGAATATGAAAACATTGCAGTTCCTGCCCATATAATGCAACACTCAATAAATCTCGGACCTAACTAATAAAATAACAACTTTTAGGGAAAATTCAACTTTATTCATGATCATAGTCTCCTTCTAGTTTGATACACTGATTCTAACACTTCTCTAACAATTTGATGCCTTTTTTTGTAGAGCGTTTTGTCTTTGGCCTCAAAATACACCCCAATTTCCAATATCACGTCTTCATTAGAGCCAAATCTCTTTCCGTAGAACATTCTTTTGAGGTCTGCAAACAGCCAGTAGTTGCTGGGGGCCAGATCTGGAAAATAGGGTAGATGTGGAAGCAACTTGAATTGCAGTTCATGTAGTTTTGCCATTGTTGCAACTGACTTGCAACATGGTGCAGTGTCTTGGTGAAATATCACTTTGTTCTTCTTCATTTGTAGTCATTTTTTGGTGATTTCTTCCTTCAAACACACCAATAATGCTAGATAATATTTGCTTTTGATGGTTCTCCCTTTCTCAAGGTAATCAATCGATGAACAAAATACCTTGCACATCTAAAAATACAGATGCCAAAACCGTGCCTGCTGATGTTTGTGTCTTTGTCATATATCTACGTAAAAACTCCTTGTTGTCTGAATCATTGACGCATTGTTGTTTTTGATCGACTGTGAGCAAATGTGGCACCCACTTTGAACATAGCCTTCTCATTGACAAATGTTCATGCAAAATGGTGAATATGCTGCCTTCTGATATGTTCAACTCCTCTGCTGTCTCACTTCAATTTACAATTGGCCAAAAAAAGTTTGTGGATTTTTTTGGGACAACTGCTGATTTTGGGTGACCTGAGCGTTCAGCATCATTTGTGTCTGTACAACTGTTTAAAGTCAGCATACCACCTCTTAACCATTGTTTCTGATGGTGCAGAGTCTGAATAACACTTATCAAGCCATTGCTTTGCTTAAACAGTATTTTTTTCCATCAGAAAGCAATGCTTTATCGACACATGAAATTCAGATTTTTGCATTGTTTTGAAAATTTGCAACACTTGCTTTACTTCAATAACTGTAATTTGTAAACTAATAATCTGATTGAGCCTAAATTTTGTCATGTGTCATTTGAAGATTGGTACTTCATAAAATTATATGGATTTTTTATTAGTGGTACCATCTATATGTCAGGCCAGGGACTTATTGAGTGATGTATTATGACAGTGGTATTCCATTTTCATCCTGATAAGTCTCTGGTAAAGGTAGAAAATATCAGGTGTCATCATGTACTTATTAGAGTGGTACAGGGAATCGACCATTTTTTTTAAACATCTTTAGCAATGGATTGTATGTATAAGTTCTACTTGAGGTCTGGGTTGGGCTTAAGTCTCAATAGGCACAAGGTCTCACTGAGGGAACAGCTGTTCAGTGTGATTGACAATAGTGGAATGTCACTAGCTTGGTTTTTGAAACATTGAATGTGACCAACCAGTTCTCACCTCTTCCCCCACTAAACTGTCAGAGTTAAGTCAGAGGAGAGATTTGCTGCCAAGTTCTGGTCATTAAGGATTTTCGAGGTGCATCCATATACTGTTTTATCATCAGTATAGTTATTCACAAATAAATGATTATTGGAATATACTCTTAGGCAGATCATTTAGGAAGAGGGTTGAGCTGAAGTTAAGAGATGCCTGTATTGATTACTTGGTCCTTCCAGATGTCATCAGTTCTTGACTCTTTATCTATGCTGATGACAGAACTATTTACTTTCGTCTTAATGGTAAGTTTGATCAGTTTCTGATAAGGCTAAATTGTGTGTCATTTTTTAGATCAGTTGACAGTTTGTTAACTAGGGGAAGAAATGAATTGTTAATTTTAATCTTTCCAAAAAGAAACTTTCTTAGAGAACTTTTTTTTACCTTCCATCACCATGGTTGATGCTAACTTACAGGAGAGTGTCATTGCACCTTCTTAGGCTAACATGAAGTAGAACAATTATATTGAATCAATTGCTAGGTTTGCTACTAGGAATGTTGGTTCATTGTCATGTTAGACAATTATTCTTGACAGAATCTATCTTAAAAATAAACTTTATAAGTCTACCATTCAGTCATGCATTGAATATTGCTGCCATATCTGGTCTGGTGCTTCTGCTATATATTTAGAGATTCTTTGCAAAATCTACAATATTATTGATTCTGACCTGGCATTTCAACTTCATTCATCTTCCCACCACTGCAACAAGATATCCTTGTGCTTTTTTTATAAATATTTTTCTGGTGATTTTTCTGGTGAACTTTTGTTTTGGGTATCTAGACTTTACCAATTTAAGTGCAGTACAAGATTAGCAGTGAGGTCTCATTTTACAGTTGAAATTGCTAGATGTAACCCAATGTTAGCAGTTTATTCGCTTGCACTTCTCCCTTGTGAAACCCTCTTCTAGCTTCTTGCTTTCTAATTAACTTTGCATTTTAAATTTTTGAAGATATAAATTTACATGTATATAAATAATTATAAGACCCTCTATTATTTAAAATCAATTTATAATTCATCAACTTCAAATAATAATTGCATTAATATATATAAACAAATAAGAAAACGTATTCAGTAAAAATTCAGCAGCAACATTTACTGATTTTCATTTATTAGGCATTAAATTACATCACTTAGCATCCTCCATAGTTTACCCTTACTTTCACTGTTAGCTTTAAGAATATTTTTAAGCATTCTTAAATTTTAAAGACCTAATGAAATTTTTATTTTTTTATAAATACATGTTGCAAAATAAAATCCTTACATTTACCTTGATAAAGTCCATCAGAGGACAAACCATGTTGATAAAGAAAAGTTTCCTTTTGTTTTCATATCAGTTAAGTGCCATATGTGATACATGCTTGGGCGATTATGTCTCGAAAGAGACATGACTGAATGGGCAGAATATTTTCCTGTAGTAGGTTGCCATTACTTTTTGTGGTAGACTGGTTGCCAACTAAGGCTATAGAACCCAATCTATCCTGTTATTTAACCCATAACTGGAGGGAAGAAGTGGATTAATATCTTTCCAAGAATATTTGTGCATAAGTGAATGCAATGAATTCAACTGGAATTTGAACTTGGTTCCCCCGATTTCTTGTTCTGAGTCAATATCCACTGCACCACAATGCACATAAAATGCAAAAGAAAAGATAAGAGAAAAACCTTCTCTGTTAATGCATTTAATTTTTTGGAAAACTTACACACATGGCATATTTAGGTTATAAGTATTTATCCAAACAAAATTTATAAAATTCAACTGACAATGTCTGTCTTTTTAATTTTTTATTGTATTTTTCCATAATGGGTGAACAAAGTCAAGGATAAAGCAACTCTAATATAACCCTTTCCAGCATGGTTAAGTCAGATATATTGCTTCAGCTAGTCTTTGGATTAGTTGACCTTGTTAGGGAGTTTTTTTAATATTGTAAGTTGCTTAAGACTGTTTTGCAAGACATTTTGCACAGGTATTTCTGATATGCAGAAATTTTAAAAACTTTATTTCATTAAGCAAATATATATATATTTCAGTGTAACTTTCCTCTTTTGATTTAGTGGTGAATGTTATTGACTACTTAGAGTGAACTTTGCAGTGAATATCTCAAATTAAAATCAACTAATTATGACATGTCATCAGGTTACTGATTACTGATCCACTTCTCTTGTCATTTGCTTGCTCATTTATATAAAAAATTGCTGCTGCTAAAGCCAATCTTTCTCTGTGGTTAAAATAAACAAAATAATACCTTATTTTTAAACAACGTAATATTTTTCAATATTTTTTTCTTAGGAATAGTAGAATTAAAAAAAAACAAATTTTAACTGTGTTGCATGACTGACTAAAAAAATAAACAAAAGTAAAAAAAAATTATTAATCCCCTTTAAAAATATATCTTTTTGATTAGGTAAATTTTAATCAAAAGATAGTTTAGATTTCATCCTGTCCATTGCCTGAACTACTGATTTTGTTTCATTAAAAGTTTTACAAGTTTAGGATTAGTTGTTAGTGAGAACATAGATATTGCTGAGATTTGAAGATGCAGCTTCTTTATTCCCGAATTAATACTTGAAAGATGCAAAAGTGAAAGAAAATCTTTGAAATAATTGGTCTAATTTTTGCAGTAATAACCATTATGTTCTTTTTATTACATTGAAAAGTGATGGGGACAGTTCTGATGTGAAGGACAAATAAACACAAAGCTGCTTTAAATTTTATTTAATCCTTTCAAAAGTACCATTACTTTTTTTTTCTATTTTTTGCCTTTATTTTAGATGACAATGCCATCACATGTTAATTTTATAGCAAAGTCATAATACTTGAACAATTCACATCAAAGAAAATTTACCTGTAATCTCAGTATTTACTCGCCACCCTCATTATTTGCCACACCTGTACTTAACTACTTTTTGTCTTTGATGATGTAGCAAAATCAATTTTCATTATGTATTCAGAAAATATTTGTAGTAAATTAGTTTTATTATTATTAATGTAATTTTATTTTGAACATTTAAATGAAATTCACTTTCATTTTCAAAAACAATTTCTTTAAAAGTTCTCTTCAAGTAAAGTTTCATTCATAGTTAATGTGATTTTATTCAAGAAATTAACAAATTAATAAACTAAAATAAAGTATCTGGGTACCTGTCAAAATTATTTAATATTATGTCCAGTCAAACCTTTTACTACATTGACTAAGGACTTGCTGTGTTAGCATTAATTGGGTTTTAGTCATAGTATTGACAACATTATATATGCAACAGTGTTTCTTTTGCATTTTTCAGTGTGTGTATGTGTGTTTGATCACAGCAAAATTCCTAATATGGTATCTTCCACAAGTGGAAAATCTCTTTTCTTGTGAGCAGCTGTAGTAGTAATAGTTGTGGTCATAGTATTGTGTAGCATACCGTGTATATATATATATATATATATATATATATATATATTGCTGTCAGTATGGCATATTCATACATATTCCAACTTGTAGCAGTTAAAAGGTCTGTCAATGTCTATCTTGGTTACTTGTTAATTTTTCAGTTTTTGTGTCAAGAACAATTTTGATGAGAAGATGGGCAAAAGACTAATCAAGTATTTCTCTCTTCTTTTATATAATTGTTTTTGTGTCCTCTTATTACAAATTTTTCAGGTAATCAAATCAAGATATAATGCATTAATTGCGTAAATCAGTCTTGATGTTTGTCTCTATACTGAGAAATGTAGGTGTTGATTTATTTCAAACTCTGTTTAGTAGTAATTTCTTTACTAGTATTTTCAGAATTTATTTTAAGTTTTAATGGATGCTTATACTTGAGGTTTGCATTTACCTGAAAATCTGGGTGAAACATTGACTCTGCATGCAAAATAAAACTAAAAAACTAATCTAATAGATCGTACATTTTATTAATTATTTATTTATTATTATCCTACTTAATTTCTTGTGTTTTGATAGTTCTTAGATAAATGAACCGTTAAAAAGAATAAAAAAATAAAGTAAAAGATCCTACTTCAAATTCAGTTTGCTGTCAGGTAATTTTTTATTTGTTTTTGTTAAATCCATATTAGGAGTGGTGGGGTTATTGGTATCTACTTCTGAAAAATGGTGGGCCGGCTTGGTGATAATCAAAAAGGGGCTTATTTTAGATTAATTTGTATATTTATTTTTTAAAACAGTTTATGATTTCATAAATCAATTTTTAGTATACAATGTCTGTTCACTTAGTGATATATATATATATATATTTTACACAATCATTATCTCAATTTATGAAAATCTAGTTAATATAATATCTCTTTAGTCAAATTACTTTTATGTTAAAATCTTTTTTTTTTTTTCTTGCTCTTTTGTGCTACAGGTGTTACTGTTTTTTTATGTTTTTTACAATTTCATTTTTAAAATCAAAATTGGTTCTATATCTCATACACTAGTGTATTTGTGTGCATGCATATATATATATCTATATCTATATATATATATATATATATATATATATATATATATATATATATATATATATATATAAGCAAGTATACTGAAAAGTTATTGGCCTAACCAAGAAATCCTTCCCAACCAAAAATTCTAATATTTGATCATTTTCTAGTTTATAGAGTTTGCATTTGGCAAAACACTGCTATATTTCTGTTCAATAGAGTCAGTTTTAGATTTTTCATTAGGTTTTTGGCATGTATATCTTTGGCATCTGTCTGTGTCTACTGCGATTAAAATTGAGATTTCATGTGAGTTTTTTCCCCTCTAGAGGTATTAAAAATATGAAGACAACAAACCTATTTCTAAAACTTCATTATTGTGCCTATGTTTTTTAAATTAATAAGTAAAATAAACTTTTCAATTCATCTTTGATAATTTGTGAGGCACTTCATACCCAGTATTTTTCAGTCACTCTGTTATTCATTCAATCTTTACACTTAAAAGTTGCTGTTTACTTATGGCTTGTAGGAGTGATAAAAAGCAAATGAAATTTAATGTAAATATGAATAAAAAATGAATACTTCACAAAACCTCATCTAATAAAAAAATTCAAGATAATATTACTATTACTGATACTACTAATATCTATAAAAAACATCAACTATGACATGGTCAAGCAGTGTGCTAGTGAAATAAGGAATGATTTAATAAGCTTAGATTTGATATTTGTAACAGCAGAGCAGTTATTTTTCAAAGACAGTCCCCTCAAGGTAAGAGGAAGATAAATTCAGGTCTTGTTTCAAAATATTAGCAAAAAATATGATAATGTTTCATAGTTGTAAATTAAAGTGAAAACTCGGTTATAAAAACAGTTGAACAACTGTAGCTGGCACAATTATTTTTATTTGAAAAGTTTGATTTGCTACTTGATTCCTACATAAAATGTCAATATTTTTCATCCACCCTTCTTTTATTCATATATATTTTATTATGAGATAAATGAAGTTGAGTCCCTTTTCAGCAGGTAAGCAGTGACTTTATAGATATAATCAATAGAAAACACTTTCATTGTAGTGGCAGACATAAAAAAGATGCATGTCTTAAGAAGACAGAATACAGGTTTTTCCAGTAAAGAAACAATAAGATGAAGCAAAAGATATATTTTTATGCCTTTCTGTTACTAAAGTATCTCTATTGAGATAAGACTGGTACTTGTGAAAAAGAGGCCTGCACAACACATGGAAGATTATTTTTTTATTGAATGAACATAATGTTAAGGTTTGTGATTCTTAAATGAGGTACTTGGCTACTCAGAAGGAAACTGAGATCTCAAAAGAGTAATTGTAAAGGAATTTAGGATGGAAGAAATGATTATCATTGAATTTGCTCCCTTGCAGTTTACACTACTTTCTGTGTATTATATGTAAAAGGTGGAAATTGTTTTCATTTTATTTTTTTGTGCTCATTTTTTTTTTTTACTTACAAGCATAAAACTAAATAAAATAGGAATAGAACTCTGTAAGTAGCATTTAACAGTTATATCCCTTTGAAAAAAAAAAAAAATTTTTGCTTATCTGAGACCACGCAATATTATCAGTCAGATTTCCTTATTACTTAAGTGAATGCATTTTAGGGGTACCTTTATTCAGTACGTTTGATTATAATACACCATTTCAGCTATTTTACTGTAACATGCAGACTGCAAGTTCCACACCCATAACAGATTATTAGGCAATAAAAAGTAATGCAGTCAACTTTAATGGTCATATAAATATGCACATACTAGTCATAGCATTTGTTAATCAGCTGATAGATGACTGCAAATCCTTATTTTCATGATTACATTTTGAGAATTCTTCAGATCTTCAACAATAGGATTGTTTAATGCAAGAATGTTTAATTTCTCCACAAAGCATAGACACACACATATTGACCTGATCTATTTATATAACTCACAGTATTGTGTTTAGGATTTATTAAATAAATACATAGAAACTTTCATTTACTCTAATGGTACATATACAACATGTTGGTACAGCAGATTCTGGTGGGAGAGGAAACAAATGAAACCATATCCCTTGTATAATTTCAGTACAACTGAATTTGAAGCTGGTAAGCATGGTTTTTGGCTTTTTATATGACTGCTTTACCACTACTCTACCACTCACTTGCTTTAGTCATTTCCTGCAAAAGTAAATTAAATAATTCTGTAGATACTGACAATAAAGAAAAAGAAAAAACGAAAAATTAGGACTAAGTCTGTATACTACTTGTTTAAAAAGAGTGGGGAAATGATTGTCATGGGCCAAGAATGAAAACGAGTTTTTATTCCCAGAATAGGACAATTAAACACATGATGAAAATTCATGGCTAATGATTTTACAAAAGAAATGCATTGAAAAATCTATAAAAAGGGTATTATCAAAGGTCAAGAATTATTGCTCATGTTATTAACAGGATAGTTATATCAATAAGTCCATAGCTTGTTGATGAAAAAAGTATTTAATTTTTACAAGTATTTATTCTTCAACATAATGTTCTTTTGTCAATGCACTTTAAATTTAGCATGGACATTATAAAATGAAATTTTTGGCTTAAAAGTCAGCAAATAATTTTGTTGGGCAATGAAACTTATTGAACCACTGTGTATATAATATGTAAATGTTTTTTAAATGAATCTGTCCTAGAAATATGATCATTTGAAATCCGGCAGGGGGGATATATAAATATAAATAAAAGTCCATATACAACAATTTTTTTTTTTAGTAATTTTCTCTTGTATTTATATAAGATAATGAATGGTTGATCATGTGTGCAAAAATTGTTCCTAGTTCTTTTAAAGATCTTAGCATAAATTCATGCCCTTAAAAATGACAGCAATAATTGGAAAAGTTAGGACAGATAAATATGATACAATGTTTACAAACAGTGGGAGAAAAATCCAATTTTGGGTATGAAAAGAGAAAATTACTAAAATATATTAAAATAATTCTTTTCTTTAATCTTCAACAAACTTAAATGAAAAATTATTACCAAAATATAAATATAAGAAGTTGTGCTAGAAAGTTTTCAGTTTAACACTTTAAAAAATATGATCCAATATCATATACACATGAGAGATCACTGAAAAGATTTATATATATATCTATATATATAGGGTAAGAGTCTTTACTTTAAATAGTAACTTGACAAAGAGTAGGAAATCTGTGAAATAAAAATCTCTACACCTACTCTGTGTAACTCTTTAACCTTGGTAGGTAATCTTCCTAGATATAGTGTCTCGATAAAAACACTGTATCCAGTCTCCTAAACTGGTTGATGTTAGTAAGGGCATACTGCTATAAAACTCTTTCCAATAGTTCATGATGGTCAAATTACGAAGCCATCAAGAAAACCCTGTCCAACCCATGCTAGCATAGAAACGAATGTTAGATTATGATGATGATAAAGAGACACTACAAGTTTATATTTTGCTATAATATATAGTTTATCATCATTTTAATTTTTTTTTCTTTTTCAGGTAAGAATATTGACTTTGAATATACAAGATGACATCTTGGTAAGAAAATATTTCTTTGCAGAAAAATTTTCTATTTTTTAATTTCTTGTTTCATTATGTAATTTTGTTTTATGAAGCTAAAGTCTGAACAAAAGATAATTCTTTTAAAAATGCTGTCCTCATTTAAACAATATCTGTAAAAATTACCCATCATAACTTTAACATACTCTCCAGTTATTCAAAAATTACATAGTTGACTTGCTCTTATTTAATATATATTATGCTAAAAAGTATTTACACTAAATATGCTTATTTTGGCAGTTTTTATATTTCAGATAGTGTGTCCTGAGGTTTTAAGTTGGTAATTCCAATTAAAAAGAATTAAAAAAAAAAAAAAGATAAACCTCAGTGATTATCATAAATATCTGAAAAGACAAAGATGAGGATATTAGTCCAAATATCTCATGGACTAATGAGAATATATTTCAGAATCTTAAATAACATATATGTAATAATTATGGAGAAAGAGAAAGTCACATACAATCCCAAAGTTTTGATAATTTAAGGTTGAAAATACTTCAGAGGTAGAAACATTGATTGAAAATAGTATTATTTATTTTCAAGTGAAGTGGTTTTTTAACAACTGTGTGAAGTGTCTGAGGTGTGGGAATTGCTAGGTAACTTAAAGATTGAACAGATTGATAGATCTATTAAATATTTCCAAACATATTCTCATGTATATGAGGTAAGATGCTGAAAGTTCTCAGCCTGACCCACTTCCCCAGATTGTTGTTTCAATGAACAAATGCCTGAATATTGATATTGGGAATTGAGTTGGGCTGAGAACATTTCAGGATTCCCTTGGATAATGATATCATGCTATTCATCTATTTCAAATATTAGCCTACCAGTATAAGTTAGTGTTTGAGTTCACATTTAAGGTAAGCTTTTGAATGCTGACTTTTGGAACAGGTAAACCATTCACACTTGGAAGGTTGGTGCTATATGATCTTGTAATCCAGCAATCGGTATGTTTAAGTACTTGCAAAATGTCATATAACCTTGTATAATGTTAAAGAAGCAAAGAGCCAAATGTTTGATGTTGACATTTTAAATAGTCATGATCTGTGGTTAGGTTGTAAATTAGACTTTATATGTTTATATCAGATGAATCTGTTTACTTCTTCATGTCATTATGCTTAACAAAAAGTGACATTAAAGAAGTTAAAAATATTTCAGTTTTTCATACAAGTAGTAAGGAAGATAGTGATTAACAGCTTCTGTTCTTTATCAGTCAGTTAAGTGCCATACGTGATACACGCTTTGGGCAATCAGGTCTCAGAAGAGATATGACTGACTGGGCAGAAGATTGTTCCACAGTAGGTTGCCATTGCTTTCTGCGGTAGACTGGTTGCCATCCAAGGCTTTAGAACCCAATTTGTCTTGTTATTTAATCCATAACTGGAGGGAAGAGATGGATTAATACCTTTCCCAAGGGTATTTGTGTATAAGTGAATGCAAGGAATTCAGCTGGAATTTGAACTAGGCTTCCCGATTTGTCATTCTTAGTCGATATCCATTGCACCACAACGCACATCCCTGTTTTTATACTTTATTGAAAAACAAAAGAACTAAAAAATAAAACAAAACAAAAAAAAAAATTATAGTATATACTACAATTAGATGTTGGTAAACATTTAAGAGTAGAGACTGGAATCAGCAAACACTGTTCAAACTTCAGCTGACATTGTTTATATTCACTTTATCTTTATCCTCTTAGGAAATGTATGGATTCACTTTCCCTCTAGCTATGGGCAAATAATAGGGCTTCAATAACCCTATCACCTTATAAAGACAATTGCACTTGGGTGTTGGGCTAACAAAAATCTGGCCAACATATATCACAATTATAAGCAAAATGAAACAGCCATGATAAATATTATTCATGGGTGGATATCCTCATTTAAATGAAATAAACATATAATTTATAATAAAAGTTTAAAACATTTAGTCTTTTCATTTTTAACTATCTATCCCTCTTATCAAAATCAATGTCATATCAAATTTTCTTTCTTCTGAGATTTTTATCTCCTGAATTGCTGTATTTTCTTTTACTGATTCTTCAGCTTCAAGGACATGCTCTAACTTTGACTTGCAAAATGTAAAAGAAAAAAAATGCATTGCTCAGATTGTAATCACAAATGACAAATCCTGGCAGAGCTTCTAGTTTCCTCAGAATTTGTCATTACTGTTTTAAAATAACTCTGAGTAAACTTAGTTATAACTATTTTATTCAAAATTTGCTAGAACACTTCCCAGGTATTCAAATTTCTGTACCTGCTTGATTTCAGTATCCCCGACTTGTAATTGACATTTTGGGCTCCTCTTTTTACTGATGACCATATGTTCCGTTTTCTTGTGGTTTTTGTTTAGTTCTTTCTTCTCGTTTTCTTTAGCTACTTTCTCTAGGAGGTCTTGTAGCTTCCTTTCTGTGTTTGCTATCAGTACTGTATCATCTGCATGTTTTATATTATTTAGATTGTGGCCATCAATGACAAATCCTGGCAGGACTGCTAGTTCTGTTAGAATTACCTCATTGTATAGGTTGAATAGATATGGTGAGAAGACACATCCTTGTCTTACACCTTTTCTATTTTTGTATATCTGATGACCTCATTTCTTGTCCATTTGTAGGCAGTTTGCTGTCGGTACAGGTTCATGATTATTCTAATGTCTTTCTCAAATATGTCTAGGTTGCCAGGCACCTCTATCAAGTATTTGTGATGTACTTTGTTGAATGCCTTTGCGTAGTCTATAAAACACAAGTACACATCCTTCTGCTTTTGTATTGCCTTTTGTGATAATATTCTGAGCATAATTATTGTGCTCCTTGTTCCAGTGTCCTTGGTGAAACCACACTGTTCTTGTCCTATCTTTGGTTTGAATTTACTGCATGCTCTGTTCATCAGAATTTGGATGATGATTTTTGTTATGTGACTTATTAAGCTGATTGTTTGGTGAAGTTCAAATTTCTTTTGCACCTGGCTTCTTAGGCAGTGCTATGAAAATCAATCTGTTTATGTCTTCCAGTATGTTACCACTGTTGTAGATTTCATTTATTATTTCTGTAATTTTGTTTACGCTATCAGCATCTATATTATAATACCATCTGGTTCTGCGGCTTTTTTCCTATTCAATTTGGCCAGTGCAGCTTCCACTTCAGTTTTTAATATTTTTAGCAAGTTGGTATTTCTGTGTATTGTTAGTTGCTCTCTCTTGTTGTGGAAGAGATATCTGATATATTTGTTCCATTGCTGAAGTATTTTTTCCTTTCTCTAATATGAGTGTTCTATCCTTGGATTTTATACATTCTGTTGATGAGCATGTCTCTTGTTCCCCTCTTTTTTATGCATGTATCCTTCATGCTCAATCTCTCTATTTCTGCACATTTGGCATTGAGCCATTCTTCTTTAGCCTGTCTGCATTTGTTCCTTATTTCCTTGAGTAGTTTCCTGTATTCCCTTCCCTGTCTTGGCATTGTTTTCTGTCTCTTTTGCATCATGTCAAGAATATCATCAGTGATTCACTCATTTTTTCATGTTACATCTGTTTTCCTTTGAGGTTTTTCATTTGCAGATGTCACTAACACTTTTTTAGCATGTCCCATTTTGAGTTTCCATTTCTGATTTGTTCCTCATATTTCTTTTTCACTCTGACCTTATAATTTTTCTGTAGTCTGAGATTGTTCATAAGTCTGTTGTATTGCAGTTTGAGTGCTGCACTAGACTTCTTTAGTCTCCAAAGTTTCATCCTTAGTTTACATATAACCAGGATATAGTCACTTCTGTGGTCGGCACTTGGATAAGTTTTGCAGTGAACAACTGCAATCTTGAAATGCCTGTTTATAGTTATGTGGTTGATTTGGTTCTTCGTTTTCCCCTTCTGGGCTTCTCTATATCCGTAATCATTCTGTTGGTTATTACCTGGTCATTCATTATGCACCATTGAATTCATTTTTCTCCGTGGTCATTGTGGTTTCCTAGTTTGAAGTTGGTAACTGTTACACCTTCCCTCTCATTGTCTACTTTGGCATTCGAGTCTCCCATATCATATTATAGTCATAGCTATTAACATTGTGTATATATTTTTCATGACACACTTCCTTTCCTCACTCCATATATATATAATGATTTTTTTTTCAGTGGGAATAGGCAAGCAATAACAGAACAGTACTAAAAAGTAAGAACTAGACAATATTCCTAGAAGTGGACAGTGGATTGAGAAGTCTACTGCTGTAGAATAAAGGCTTCAATTTTGAATTTCTTGTGATTATCAAGATCAATATACACTTAAAGAAAGATAGAGGAGAATTCTCAAACATTGTGATAACAACAACAAAGGTAAGGACAATAGTCCAAATATAAAAAAGTGCAAATGATTTTTTTATTTTTTATATTTTTATTTTTTATTTTGGGAGGGAGTGTTCTTAGTACTTGACTAGTTGTGATATGTATTACCTCATCTTAATTGCTGCTGTTCACAGGTCCACCCTGACATGGGGTGGTAGTAGCTGTTAGGGTCCCAACTATTGGCAAATAGTTAACCTTTCAAACTGGACTCAAAACACTATGAAAGTATAAAAATAAATTTTTATAGTAAAAAATTCCAACAGTACTTTTTGGGAGAAGAAAATAGTATCATCAATACTCTTTTGAAGAAAAAATATTACCATCAGTACATTTTTGAAGAAAAAAGAATATTACCACCACTATATATTTTGAAAAAAATATATATAAGCAATACATCCGACTCTTGACAAAACCTTCTTTACTTTAGTGAAGGCAGCCATAGTTTTCTTTTCCTTGACTACTCAACTACAAGAGAAAGCGTTGAAACTCACATGTGGGCAATAATCAAATTGCACGGAATAAAGCTTCACTAGAACAATCTTAAAGGTTCTGTTTTTCTTTACATTTACTTAAGCAAATGCATTATTTTTTGGAAGCATACAGTGACAAGCCAAAACATTGTGACCAACAACATAGCAAGAATGGCATCTACTTTCTCAAAAATAGCCTATCATTGTGTCAGATGCAGGTCAGCCAGTTTTTAGTATTTTATTTTGATGTGTTGTTTGCCACAGTTAAGATCAAGAAGAAAGATTTGCATGATATAGATAAAGGCCAAACTGTCAGTAGTCAGAGTGACAGAGCATTTCTGTCATGGCCTGGTTTATGTGGTGTTCAAATTCAATAGTGGTAACTACTGGCAGTTTTACTTTTTTACCTTTTTTATTAAATGAAACATTGTTGATTATTATTAAATTTTTACAAGGGTTTTTTTTTTAATAATCACTAATAAGGAATTAGGCAACAAGACTTATGAGAGAATTCAATAAACTTTCCTATTCATTATGAAACAGCATAACGGCTACTATAGTATGAAATGTAGATAGCTTTAATTAAAGTGAAAGAATGATTGTGTTACAATACTCAGTACATAGATCTTGTTGCATATGGGTTTGCATAATCATAGGTAAGTAAACAGTACCTATGTAAACTGATATTCAGCATTGAAAGTATTTTCTATGTTTATACAAGTGTTAGAACTCAATAAGGTCCCTGAACGGGTACATGTGCATTGAGGAACTTGGGCACACAAATGTACTTTAATAAAACAACAATCTGGTGGAGTCAGAGTAATGTGTCTTGTCATTAATTCTATGCTTAAAGTGTCAGTATTTGAATACTTTGCTATGGAGCAAAGGTGCTTTTTGTCTTGCTGGTCATTAAGTTTGCCTTATGTTTGTAGTCTTCTGCTTGACTAAGCTGAAAGAATTTGGTCATTTAAATTTTTGAAGCTGTTTTTATATTTTCTTTATTGCTTAACAAGATCTGAGCATGTAATAAAAATGCAGCAAAAATAAAATGAAAAGAAAAATTTGTTTCTTCACTATTGCTTGAAATCAAGATTACTGCTGTCATTATTATTCATTATTAGACTTTTATAGAGGAATATCCTCATTTGTGTTGTTTATATCAAGTTAACTATTTCTCACTGTTGTTTTTTTTTGTTTGTTTGTCAGTGTTTAATCCCAGGTTTATCAGCAGAGAGAAAAAAAAGCTGCTTTGATTGTAATATCCTGTATTCCACTATACACTAATAAAATGTATGGACAGTGATATGTTTTGGGATGTTGACAAACATGCTATTTTCCACCTTGATTGGATAGGGTCACAAGACAATGGCTCTTGAAGCTGTCAATGTTCACCAAATCCTACAATTCATATCAGTTTTTGCAATCTGAATTGATTAATGACCCTTGTTTCCCAAACTTTGAAAGCTTATTTTTAAGGTAAGCAGGCTCTCATTGGTGCAATGCCACTTGCTTGCCCTTATTTCTTTTACCCTATTTAACTTGATGTCATACTAAGTTAAGCTTAATCAATGAGTCAAGACTTCAAATATTGATTTTTTTTTTTTTTTTTTTTTAAGCAGGCAAAAACTCCCCAATTGGAGGATTGACATAATACAATCTTCCTCCTTTAATTGGCTTTTGTGCTATACTTAACTAAAATTATTAATCTCAACAATATAGTTTATAGTAGAGAGGTAAGCTGATGACTTGATCTTTCTTCCTGGTTGACAGTTATGATATTAGAAATTAACCTTTCTCTTTGTTTCTTTTTGTCGCTAATCTGCTTTAAGTGTCTCTTAGCCACATTTATAGGACTTCTCTTTATCACCAGCTGTTATTCTTGATTAATCCCTTGGTTCCCTGTATGAACTGAGAATCTATTTAGATAGATGGCACCATGGTTTATCACCCAAAAGTTTGTTCTACCTATTATGATGGCTAAAAGTAGATGTGCATTTCTCACCATTGTGGTCAAGCCCACATAAAGTCAACATTTCAAATGCCAATTTCCAATGCAGACAGACCAATTCCAATTAAAAGATTGGCACAACACAATCTTATTTTCTCATTTGGCCAAAGTTAAGCTTAGTATATATATATATATATATATATATATATATATATATATATATTATCCTACATAATCAACATAGGATAATATATATATATTAATATATATAATTAATAGCTCTGTTTATACTACATTGAGCACTATTTTATTAACACCTGAATGATATTTTTATCTATATATATATATATATATATATATATATATATATATATATATATGTGTGTGTGTGTGTATTCCAATATGTATATTTATTAATTCATATAACTATATATGTGACATCCTCAAAATATGACAAGATATTTCGTCATTGGTACATTGTCATGGTTGATAGACAAAAGATAGTGAGGAAGCACTTGAGCAAACTGGCACCTGTCATTCCTAATGAATCTTTCCTGGTTTTCTGTATAGGCTGCAGAGCCCACTTACAAATGAAACAATGGCTTATTGCCAGCAACTCTCACTTGCTACAACTGTCTCCTTAACTAGTCACAAGCTTTTAGGATTTTTGTTTTTGTCTATTTACAGATGTGCGTTGTGGTGCAGTGGATATCAACTTGAAATAAGAAATCGGGGAGCCGAGTTTGAATTCCAGTTGAATTCCTTGCATTCACTTACGCGCAAATACCCTTGGGAAAGGTATTAACCCATCTCTTCCCTCCAGTTATGGGTTAAATAACAGGACAGATTGAGTTCTATAGCCTTGGCTGGCAGCCAGTCTACCGCAGAAAGTAATGGCAACCTACTGTGGGATTATCTTCTGCCCAGTCAGTCATGTCTCTTTCGAGACATGATCGCCCAAGCATGTGTCATGTATGGCACTTAACTGACTATTTAGAGCTGAGCTGATATTGTTAGTTTTATTGACTCTTTAATAACTATTAAGACTGCAAATTTTAGTGCGTGGGTTTTCTTTTATATTCATAAATTAGAATTGTAATTCTTACACTATAAGATAATTAAGATATAATTTTGTAAGAGTGAATTTATCTGTTTTGTTGCTATTTTATTACCTAAAGGTTATAAATTTGGGTTGTATTCTTGTAATGAGCAAACCTTCATGTAAACAACAACAAAAAATTGATGGTTACATATTTGGGAGTTGAATGCTTTTGCTTGCACAGTAGCAGGTCATCTACAAGAAAAGATTTGCACCTGTTAACTTCACTTTATAGGAGTTACAACAGTTCATACATAGAAAAAAAGTAGTTCATACTGATTTTGAAGACTGACAGAATATATTTAAAAATAATTATTTCGTTGCTATATGACCACGAAATAGTTATTAGTATGGAAAGAAAAATAACACTTGTCTTTTACTTTTCTACCTTCTAAACTTATTCTCAGTCTGTTGGGGTGTAAACAAAAAAAATTCTCTCTTTTACTTTTTCTTTTCAGATTCACTAAAAGTAGAGTTCTGTATCTTATGTATAACACATATTTGCTTATTACAAAAGGGAAATCACCATCTCTGTAGATAGCAATAAGCCTGATTATTCAAAGCAATTTATCTGATTTTATTCAACAGAAGGAAAGTCTTGTTAACTATATCATAGATAATACAGAGTGTGTTTTTTGTCTTTTTAATGACTAATTAAATGAATGGCACAAGGGCTGTCAAAAAATTATATTTATACAGTTCAGCATTGCTTTTGTTTCTTCGCTTTGTTTCTTTGGTTATCTATTTTTACATGACCCATATAAACTACTATGAGCTGAGAAAATCTGTCTATAGATACATGTAACCAAATTACCTCATTTGTACTTTGCAGTGTATATATTTTAAAACATTTTTACTTACTATGCATTACGGTGTCTGGTGTTAAATTTTTTTCTTGCAAAATATATGCTTTACTCTGTTAACGCTAGCCACTTACAGCTTATATGCATGTACATTAGTGTATATGCGCATTAATATAAAAGGGTGTGTGGCTATATTTATAATCATACTAAGCGTGATGGATGAATTGATGTCTAAATTATTTAAAAATGAAAATAACACTGACATCTCATTTTAACAGATATATTTACTAAAATTACACAAAAATGTCTTGAAATACTAAAGAGTAAATGTATTCAATAAAATCACTATTGGCTTTAACCACGGCCTCCAAACAATTTTGGAATCTCTTGCATCTCTTCTGGATGGTCTTGTGGTTTTAGTTGATGAATGCTGCCATAATCCTTGCCTTCAGTTCATCTTTGGCATTACAAGGAGTTTTGTTGACATCTCTCTCTCCCTCTCTCTTAACTGTGCTCTATAGATAATAATCAAGGGGATTGCTCTTTGGGGAGTAAGGTGGCCAGATGTAAGGGGTGATATGATTGAAGAAATTGTTTGATAGCCATGACTAAGTTCTCTTGTTTGTATGGCATGGCACAGTCCTGTTGCCAGATATAAGATCTTCCAGCAGCTAACCTCTTGACTCAGGGCAGCACTACCTCATTAAGGCACTTGATATAGGTCTCCTTGTTTAGTTGGGGACCTGTAGAAAGATGAATAGAGGCATAATGTCACTAGTGATCACTAGATATATCATCCAACTCTTTCTAAATCCCCTGCAGTGTCCTCAGATTGACATCCAAACCTTCTAGAATGTTTGTATTGGAGCTTCCAGTGCAAATGCCAAGCAGTGCAGCATGCTATTTTCAAATTTTTGATGGTATGAGTTGTATCATGATGCTCTTTTTCTCACAGACGATGCTCAATTGACCCCACTACTATAGTGTGGGTTAACAAAAGCGAAAACAAATAATGCACATGTGGAAAATAAAAAATATGAAATTTACCCATCACACTATATATATATATATATATATATATATATATATATATACGTACGTTTGTATATATTGTGTATACAACATGCTAAAATCTGCCTTCCTCCACTGTAGGCTGATAGCTTAGAAGTAGAATCTCTGAGTGATGTCAAATGGTCAGGTTTCAATCTTGGCTAGATTGGATGTCTAACTGTGCTGATGAGCTGTGATCCAGCAAAACATGACTGTCTGCAGATCATACACACACACACACACATATATATATATATATATATATATATATATCTCACACCATGTGTTGGTGTAATGGCTAGCTTGTTGATCATTAGGATAATTTCTCTTAAGTTGTGAATTCAATTATCTCTTGCTGCTCCATATGTGTCAACTGTCAAAATAAGGAAATATTTATATATAAAATAAAATTGTTTTTTCTTTTCTTTCTGTATGTTATAGATAATTTTAATGATACTTGACTGTTAATGTTTTTTCCTCTACCTTATTTCTTTTATTATTTGTAATCAATATAGATCACTTCACTCATAGTTACAGCTACAAACCTTCTTGAAAGCAGTACTTATTCGATTTTTAAACTACTTGACCTTACACTTTCTTGCTTTTCTGTTCTTTCTGTTTTTCCTTCCCCACCTTATTTTTTCTTTAAATCAGCAGGCAAACATTGAGGGTGAAATCGGCAATTACGATGGCATAGTTTGTTAGATAATATTGTTGGTTACTTTCTATTCTGTTGCTTCTGGTAACAAGTTGTAGTAAGTAAAATTTTCATGTCTTCCTCTCTGCCTTTCTTATTCTATCTTTTATCTTCCAACTACAGTTGAAATAAGGCCAATGACAACTACTACCAGTGACAGTTCTGATCAGCTGCGCATGTCCTTACCATGCCTACTATTGCTACTGTCACTCTCTGAAAAATGCTGTCTTCTTTCATTGTCTGTCTTGTGCATCAACTGTTATTTTTGCTTCCTGCAATAAATCTGTCTGTTCATATGTGTCTATTTCTCACTTTCATATCTATCTATATCATCTTAGTCTCGTTCATAACCGAGTCTTCAAATATTTCCTGATCTGTTCATCTCATTTTATCAACAACACTTTTTTCTTTGTCTCATTCTCTGCTTATATTTATCTATTCAGCAAGAATCTTCATGATGAGTAAAGGAAAGAGGCTGGAATTAAATGAAACATTCTGTTTGAATAAACAATATACTTGAAGACTAGCTGGTGGTCAGCTTGAGGTTAAGACTGACCAAGAAATGCAACAAGAGAAGGAAGAAAGATATGAATAGCTAGACAGATTGTTTTGTAGCAACTAGTGAGTTGAACATGAACACATTAAATAACTCAGTGAAGTGTCATATGTGATATATGCTTTGGTGATCATGTCACTTTTAATCCATGACTGACTAGGCAGAAGATTTTCCTGCAGTAAGTTCCATTTTTTTCTATAGTAAACTGGTTGTCAACCAAGGCTATAGAACACAATCTGTACTTCTAGTTGTTGTGGAGTTATTTTTGAGTGGAGGCTAGTATTTGTGCTAAAGTCAGTCCTAATAGGTTCAACGTACAAAATGTTAGGAACTTGATATAATATGTATTACACAGTGTAATCTTGCCAGGTAATCTTGCCACTGACTACTTTTGTATTCGACTAACTGTTGACTACTATTGTCCAACATCAACTGACCCTCGTTTCTCCTATTACTCCTACTTAAATTAGGTGGTAGTCTATTCACTATAGAATAGGTGTTTCACCATAACACTAGTCAACCGAGGAATGAGAAGAGATAGTTTCATATCTTTACCAAGGCTATTTGCACATAAGTGAATGCAATGAATTTAACTGGGATTTGAATTTACCTCTCTGATTTCTCATTCTGAGCTGATATTCATTGCACCACAATGCACCAAAAAAAAAAGTAAACATTAACAAACTTGAGTATCAAGAGTGATAAAAAAATTTGACAGCTTGACTGAAGAAAAATCCAACTAGAGTATATAATAATCACAGAGAGAAAGGTTGAAATGCTTAATTTTCCAAGATCAAATTGCTGTTAAAATTTGTATCCAAAAGCAACACTATTAATTGATTTTCTAATTAGTAGTAAAAAATTAATAAAACCTAAACTTTTATTTCTTTGTAGGTTTCTGTAGTTTATGTATAGGAAGAAACCATGTTTATTTTTTTATAGACAAGTGGGTGCAGAAAAATTCTTAGTGTGACTGTTGGGGGAGATTGTTTTTTTTTTTTTTTTTTTTTTTTTTTTTATATTTTAGTTTCAGTTATTTTCCTCCAGTAAACTAAACTCTGCAGGTATTGAACTCACAACTGTTTAATTCAAGTCAATGATTACTTCAACCAACACTTTAATCACTGGGCCATATGTGTATATATAATGTGTGCATATATATATATATATATATATATATATATATATATATATATATAATAATTTATTTATTTATTTTTTAATTATTGTTTCACCACAAGCAAGGTATTATTGCCACTGGTGTGCAGGGGGCTTAAATAAGAGGAGAGTGAAGAAAAAGAAGAACAGGTTAGAGTGGGTGTTGTAAAATGGGGAAGAGAAGGATGGAAACACTGGTGTAAATAGAGCTGTGTGAGAATAGAGAGGAAAGGGAGAAGAACATGATATAGGGAGTGCTGGGGAAAGGATGGGAGTCAAGGAGATAATAGATGGCAGTTGATGTTGCATTTAAACTCTTATAAATTGTAACTATCAGAGAAGCAAGTATATGGACGGGGGTTCTACAGGCAGGAAGTGCAAGAAAAGTAGCTGCAGTTACATTTGATCCTTTTCACTGTAAAAGG